>WBMZ01013202.1:0-384682 GCA_013400975.1 Atrichornis clamosus | reverse complement strand
CTATGATTCTGTGATTCTGTATCCCCTTAATTCTTTTAGGTCCACTCAATTCCAAAATTCCTGCAGATTCTTTTACATTCTTTTCTTATAGCTTACATCTGTTTAAGTATTTTTTCCTGATTGGCTTGGGAATAAATTAGATCAAGGTTTCGTTTCCTCACCCCTCAATTCTGTCTGGTTTTTTTAGCTGCATGGGATTTGTTTTTCCTCCTCATGTGTTTTCTTCATTAGCAATATTGTTGCTTTTTGCTTAAAGGCTATTTAGAAGGACAGTCTCACTGCTGTCACCCAGATACCATATATGTTTCAGGCATCAGAACCTTCTTCCACAGTTCCCCTCTCCCCTCGTGTTCCCGCCCCTGTGATAAAAGATTTGTTCAGACAGAACATTAGAACTGCAGTGGTGAGACTATTTTTAGTTTGGTAATATAATGGCATATGAATGTTCTAAGGGAAAAGCATGGCTTTGGAACATGGCTAGCACACAAGAATTTGTTTCTTACATCTGACTTCTTGTTTCTCCCACTCCTTGAGCTGAGCACATAATTTAACTCTGAGCCGCACTTATTCAACATGCAGCCTGAGGATCCACAAGTTTCATAAGGCTTAGAATGAAAGTGAAATATTAATGGCTCCTTTTCCAAATGAAAAGGAGGTCCCAATCATCTGATCTTTCTAATGGCCAACTTTATGCCATTAAAAACCTTTGAAATAAGGTTTATTTTTACTATGAGATCAAAGTCACACCATGGACTGTAGGGAGATGCACGGAAAGTCAGGTGGAGTTCTTGTACTGGAATACTGTGAAGTTAGAAAATTGATTTTAAAAAAAATTGGCTATTATTCCAAATTGTGCAAAAACTGTTAATGGATAATAATTTCTAGGTTTCCTTGGAATGAAGCTTGCTAAGGGCAGTCTCAGGCTGTCTTTTGTAGTCAAGCTAATTTCTTATTAAGAAAATGAATTCATTGAAATTATTAGATTGGAGTCATCAGTTCTTTCTTTTCTGGTAGTCCTTCAATTCCTCTCCCCACAGTGCCTGAAGCCATACTTAAGTTTCATGAATCTACATATGGAGAGAAAGAAATGAGATTATTGTGCTAGAGATCACTGTCTCTATAGAATACAGAAAAAATACACACAAACACACACTCTAAGATGAATATGCACGAAGAAGATGGCTTACTATAAATTAGTGTAGCTTAATTGAAATCAATCAAACTGCTAATTTGATTTAGTCAGACTGTACTAATTTACACCAGCAGCTGAGATTTTGGCCCTTGCTGCTTTAATTTCATACTAATCTGTTTATAGCTTTCAAATATATGGAGCCAGTTGATTGCTAAACTGTTTATTGGGTGTGGTTCCAGGATTACAACAGTAATTATTTTACTGAAGCCCTTTATTTTCAAAAATGCATGTTTCAGATTTACATAATAGGACTAGACAATGACTAAGGGGCAAATTATACCAATATTATTGCATACACTTACGCATGTGTTATGTTTTTATGACTCAGAATGGAGCTTGTTTGTGTTCCACCTTTGGACAGAGGTCTCTTTGTGGGGGGGAACAGCATTGTAGAGTACAGAATTACAAAAGAGTCTCAGCCTGTGGAATTCTGTGCCAAAACACGATGCTAGACGATAAAATATTACTTAAGTGTGAAGGTGGGGGACTTGGTTATGAAATGCCAAACGGTTTTCCACAGCTCTTCTCCCTCCATGTGGTGTTTATCCCATCCTTAGAATGGAGGCCTTCAGTGGTAATCCTGACTTCACAACACCTCTCTTTGCTACCTGATTCCAAGTGCTGGCACAGGGGCATTCAGAATGGTATTTTGTGTGGTGTTTGCCTGGAATTACCCACTCTGAGTACCTTCCCCCTTGCCAGAGGATGGTGTTGATAAGGACAGTGGCATGGTGCTTTGAACAACCTTTGAAATGTTGTTTTTCCTCATTTTTCCTTTGGTGTGCTTTACAGAATAGTTTGCATCCATTTGATACTCAGGAAAGCTGCCAGCAATCTTGTCTGAAGAACCATCACAGCAAGAAGAGTTTCAGTTCAGCAGGATTCCCAGTGCCTGCATCGGGATTGACAGATCCCGCTGCTCCACCCTGTGTGATCCTCCACTCCGTTGTGGATCTTTGTGAGCCAGTTGCTACTGGGTTTGATGGATGCTGATGGTGGGAGGACATTTTAGTGTAGGTTTGGTACTTGAATGAACCTGTTCAGCCTGGTTGTTGGTAGGATCTGCAGTCTGAAGGTGGAAGGCTTTAGACTCTTATCTTTTGAGTTGTGCAGTTCTTTCCTGGCTTCTTGGTGTTTACAATAATTACCTTAATGAAACAGACCATCATCTGCTTGCTGTCATCAAGTGTGCAAAATGTTTGTTGGGGAGTTCAGGACTGCAAGATTTGCTTTCTTGCAGCAAGAATAGAAATTAATGAAAACATTGCTCTAATAATCCCCATCCCTGACCTCTTTAATGCATCCTCAAAACTAAATGCATGTAAATAATTATCTAGGTTTTGTAAACAGAGCTAAGTAGAAAGATACAACCCACTTTGGGTTCACCAACTCTGACAGCACATCTTAAATAAAGAAGTGTCTGTGAAACAACTTACTGTCACTCCTGTAAGTTTGCAAAATGACCTCAATCTTCTTAAATGCTTGTTAAAGGATTTTCTAAAAAGAGCAGCAACACCTGGAGACTCATTTATCACTGTCTCTGCCTACTGGCGATCCCACCTACACGCTGAAGAATGACTGCTAACATAATATTTATGCAATAAACTAGCTGAAATGTGTAAGAAGAAAAGTAGGGATGGTAGAGATTAAAGAAATATTTGAAGTCATTGGTTATTTTTTTGCTGCTTGATAAACAGGGAGAATTCTTTTTGCTTCATGGCAGAGTTCTCTTGAAAAGAAGAAACTTTTTGGTGTTCATTCTTCCACAGGAAGGCCACCTAAGACCAAGAAGACTTTCCTGTTATGAAAAAGGTTCTTTTTTCCCCCCTCATCTTCATGATTACAAACTATGCTTTCATCTTCTATAACTCAGCTATGGAACAGGGCCACTGAAAATATCTTGAAACCATTTGTTGTCTCTCAGACCTCTTCAATAATGTCCAAAAATATCCACCATGCAAATTCCAGCCTTATAAATCCTAGAGATCCTAAACTTCTCTAACTGAAAAATGCTGTGAAGACTCCACCTAAGACCCAGGTGTTTAAAGTGCCTAGTAATAGAGGTGCAAGTCTTATAGAGGAATCCAAGCCACAGGCAGAACTGAAACCTTGGAGGTACATTTAGTAAGCACAGACTCAGCCTGAAACCTGCAGAGTTGTGTGAGCTGATCTGGTGTTAACTTCAGTCAGTCCATCAGCTTTGATTATGAGTGAGAATTGAGTCTGTAAAAGAGTTCTGACTTTGTGCTTACAAGGATAAGGCCTCTGTCCCTAGGCTTCTGTCTCTCCTGTGCATTGAAATTCCAGAATGTTCACGGAACGCAAATTTTATCTTAAATCTCTTGGTCATCAATCCATGGAGTTCTTAAACAATGAGCCTGTATGTGGTAGTACAAATATACAGTAGCTGTGTTGGTCAGTATAAATGAAGAGACCTATCACTTCAGATCATGTTGGTCAGTCTAAACTATGTTGGTCAGCCTAAAAAAAAAAAAAAGGACTTTCTCTTCAGATCTAGGAAACTGGTCACCACAGGACTATCACTTTAAAACCATGTGTGATAACTCTGTTGGTTCATATGTTCTTGTCCAGTACATGGATTGTACAAAGGAGTAGCAATTTGTATGCAAATGATCAGCAAAAAAATGCCTCTGTCAGAGCAGAGGGAAAAGCCACCAAAGATGAGCTGAGGCATAGTCCTTGTGGCCTCATGAAAGTGCTAGTGACTGACCACACAGCAGCCATACAAGTATGTTGCAGTTAGCAAGATCACCTACTGAATGGCATGATCCTTCTTCTGTATGTATCTTCTCCCTGCCCACCAGCTTTGTTTAAAACAAACAAAAAGACCCAAATAAAATTAAAACACAAAGAACAGTAACAAAAGCAAGCAAAGAAACCTCCCAGGACACACAGAAGTAACATATGTAGATCTCTGCATCAAGATTTTGACCGGGGTAGTTTGCCCTTGTGTCACTTTAGCACTGTTTGTTAGTGAAGAACCATCACCAAGCCATCAGCTGACATGAGTAAGTATTTGGGAAATAGTTCTGTAGAAAAAACCCTTGCAGCTTGTAGTCGATCACATGTGTGAACATGAGTTGGGAATGTTGTTTAAAAACGAGAAATAATGGTTGCTAACCTGGGACATACAAACGGGAATACAGCTGACAAGACACATGAAATAATCCTTCTTCACTCAATGCTGATAAGGCATCAGCTGGAGCACTGGAACTGATTTTGGGGTTTGCTTTCCTAATAGGATGTGAGCTCATTGGAGAGAATCCAAAGTGAACAATGGAATGATCAAAAATCTGCAAAACCTAATGGGAAGAAGAGACTGAATGAATTGGGGGTTTTGGCCTAAAGAACGGAGGATTTCAGAGAGTGAAGGTTTCGTAAGGGTCCCCAAATATATAAAAAACTCTGGCAAAGAGGGAACTAAAGAGAATATAATTGTATCTAGTATAATCCTTGGCTGTTATTGTTCATATAGGGCTAACTGGCTGTAATTGCAGTTTGTTAAACAGTAGAGTAGATATTTAGGACTACTTGGTAACCATAAGGATAGTGATTGCCTGTAGAAGTAGCAGAGCTTCTGTGAGCGGAAGGAAATATTTTAGAAAAGGTGGGTAAATATCTTTGAAGAAGGATGCAGGAGCAGATGCTTTTGCCTTGGAGCACCAAAATGAAGACATTATTATTTTAGTTTCAGTGCTGGTTTTGCTATTATTTTATGGGAAAGTGAAACAACAGAGAAGAAAACAAGACTGCCAAAGGCTTATGATGATTTGTGCGGATTTTAAGGTGCAATTCTAACACAGTGCTGTGTATATAGACAGCTTCATCATCATGTTGCACCATGGCAATCCACACAGACCTGTCTCACTGATATACCCAGCTGTCTGTATGGGCTGGTGAAGGACTATCACAGGGTGGTGCCTGGCACAGCACAAAAGATGTGGTTTGGGTTAATCTCAGTATGTTGTAGCTCAGCCAGTTTTGTCTAGAGCATCTCCATGTGGTGTAACTCAAGGGATTTTCTTCTTCCTTGTAAGAAAATAGATAAGGATTTAATTGAAACTGGTAGAGAAGAGATTGACAAGATACTGGCCATATGTTGTGCATAAAATGCTATTTGCAAGTGCTACCAGAAACTTGTGTTAAATGCATAGAAGCCATCAATTCAATGCTTAGTGTCAGCAAATAAGGGAAGGGCAGAACCTGAAACTGAGCAACCTTCTTGGCAGTTGGTATTTAGCTAAGACTGATCTTTGGAAACTCACCTTTGCTTTTTTTTTCTTGCAAGTTCAGAAGCAAGGAGAGGAAGAAGAAGGTGATAAAAATTAGGTTTTTATTAATACGGAAAGAGTTGAAAATTTTCAGAAAAAAACATTTAAAAAAATACTAGAAATCTATCAGAGTTTTCATTTTCAGGTAATAACAGCTTGACAGAAAATGGAAAATGTTATGTCACGGTCCTCGGGAAATGTGAGGGCAGGTGCCTCAGTATGCCCTATTATACATTGGAGTTGAAGTTTCTGGACAAATGTTTCTCCTCTGTGATGAACCACCATATGCCAACAAGAAAATGAGACTGTCAGGTGTTATAAGAGAGGGAGCCAGGCCAGCCAGTCTGATTGATAAAGGAAAATACCTACAAGTACCAGGAAGTATAGCTGCTAAGCTCTATGTCAGTGAGTCAAAATCTTCAGTATTCAGACATGAGTTGAGAGGTTTCTTGAAAGATGTTTTTTCTTTAAGGAAGAGAGCTGGTCTGCTCTACTTGAGAAGAAAAAGTGAGGATGATATGTCTGGTTTGAAGGGCAAAAGGCTTCTCCTGCGTGTCTGACCAACTCTAGTTTTCTTTGGGAGACAGTAAAATGGGCACAGTGCTGCACAACAGTTGTCAACTGTTTTGTTTATCTTGAAAAGCATACAGGGGTGAGAGTGAGCTGTTCAGTTTTTTCGGGTTTCTAAGTTGTTCTGTATGATGCACTACTGATAGTGGGAAATAACTACTTATCACCTTTAGACCTCTGCTTTGCTGTGCTGAACAGATGCATTTGCCTGGCCTAACAGAAAATGCCAGACATGTCACACCCATTCCATGGGATCCTGTGGAGGGTTAATCCTGGCCAGCAGCCCAGCATTCACCTTGCCTCTTGCTCATTCCCCTCTCTGTATGATAGGAAGAAAAAAGAAAGGTGAAAAGACTTGAATGTTGAGATAACGATAACTTAATAAGGAAAGCAAAAGCCAAGTGTGCAATCAAAGGAAAAAATAGTGAATGAATTCCTCATCCCATCCAGTCTCTTCCTGGGAAGCAGGGCCTTAGCATGAGTAGCAGTTGTTTGAGAAGGTAAATGCTGTAATAGCCAATGACCCCCTTCCTCCATCTTTATCCTGAGCATTTATATGCTGGCCATGATGCCCTATGTAGGGAATATCCCTCTGTTTGGTTGGTGTCAACTGTCCTGTCTACATCCCCTCCCAACCTTTTTCCCATTCCCAACCTACTTGCTTTGTGGGGCAGAGAGAAAGCTTTGATATTGTAAGCACAGCCAAAACACTGGTGTAGGGACCATGAAAGGATGGGACCATGAGAGCAGCTGTGAAGGAAATTAACTCCATCCCAGCCAGAACCAGGACAGGTCCTAAGAAGAGCACTGGTCATGTGGCTACACAGGTCCTTGCAGTGTTTGTGTCAATGTTTCAGTTGTTTGGTATCATACCTTTCAATTTTTTAAAAAATGAGATGTGGGTGGAGAGGCCTTGAATGCATGCTAAAGATCCATTCACTAAGAGTTGTGTATACAAAACGCATTTGCAGGAAGCTCTAAATGTGATGAAATGGCAGAGACAAAAGAAAACCTGCTGCAGAACTTGTCCTTTAAATAAACAATTGGGAAATGTCAGATATTGAAACACTCTTAGTTCTTTCAGAGATTAGAATAACTTTTTAAAATTAAGGCATTTGTTTTGTTTGGGTTTGGGTTTTTTTAAAAATAATAGTTTGTCTTGTGATTCTCTGCATGCAAAAGGAGAAAGGAGCTTAGGTTTAATCTCAGTTTCTGTGGCAACACTGCTAGCTTTTCAAATTGGTTGAGCTCTGAACATGATGAAATGCAATCATCCAAAGGGAAGCAAAAGCATTCCAGGAAAGGTGATGTGTATATGTTTCCACTCCTATGGCAGAATGGACACCATTGCCTTAAACACCAGCAATATCATAATGTTATCATCTATAATTAAGTGGTTATGGTACTAAATGTAAGGATTTACTGTTTTGTTACTGCTTTGACCTCTCTAAACCAACCTCACTATGGGGCTGAGATGAACTAATTTATCATATTATGACAAAACCCAGCAGAAACAGCCATATTTTCCTGAAAAGGCATGTTTTGGTAAAACATCAGAGAATTTCAATGTGTTTTTTCTCTCATTTCTTCTCCTAACCTTTCTGTGAAGGTACAGCATGTATTTTAGCTTTTGTTTAGAGTTTTTGAAAATCAATTATAAAATAAGACATCTTTCAATAAAATCTGAGACTTACACGTAGAGGGGCAAAAAAAAAGCTGGTGGGTACTAAAGGAGCTAGCATAGGACTTCAGAGCCTCTGCTCTGCTCCAGGCTTCAGCTGTGAGCTTTGTCAGGGAATTTAATTTTCTTGTGCCTCTGTGCTCCATCTGTAGATGGGATAACAGCTTTGTTGCCTCACAGTCACCATTACCTGAGTGTTTCATGGGGTGATGACTAGCAAATCTCACTCGTCCCCTTGAAACTGCTACATTGCACCTAGATATCCAAATGGGAAATATTTGAAGACTGTACTCACCTGTGTGACAAAATGGGATCCTTCTTTTGGAGCAATTTCAGTGTGATAATTGGTCTCTTTTTTTCATTGCATGATTTACAATTTGCAGCAATAACAATGGGTATTCTCAGGCCATTATTTTTGATGGAAGTAATTTTAATCTCATAATGAAGTGATGACAGATCAACATAAACATATATAACACAATAAAAATTCCCACAGAATTGTAAGTCAAGTGTCATCTGGAATAGGCCAGGAGACTGAGCTACCATGTTATTACAGGCAAACCTGGTAATGACACAGATAATTAAGACTGACTAACTTTTTTCATTATATGATTTTTGTTGCAATTGCTGATAAGATTGCCAGAGTTTAAACCACTGGGGCTCAGATTTTCTGTGCCACCTCTTTGGCTAAGATAGATTTTTGTTGTAATTTTTGTGGAACATTTAGTAAAAAATTATTCAACCATTTCTGAGAATAAAGTAAGGAGGAAAATATACTGCTTTTGAGCAAAGGCTTGAATCTTAACTTGGGAATCTGGCATGATCTGAGATATATACCTGTAACTGACCTTGTAAGAAGACCAGATAGAAGAATAGGGATGAAGACAACCTGCAGTTGGACATGAAGGTTAGAGAGCCTGAACAGAAAGAAATGGAAATAAAAGTTCTTAAAAAGTAGGCTGTACCAAACTTGTCATAGTCTTCTGTTTTCCCTCAGTGGCTGTATAATATGCCTGCAGAGAGAAGCCTTGATCAGCTCATACTGAGGACAGCTGCCAGTTATGAATAACTCCCTGTTGATATTGTAAAGGTTTGAGCTGCAGACTGTACAAACAAAACAGATCTGGGGTAAAACTTTATAAATTCGTATTTGTCTACAGAGGCACAGCCTCTATATAGAGAAAAATGTACCAAAAAACCCCAAAACAACAGCTGCATTAAAAAGGTGAAGGATTGCAAAGTTAAGTGTTGAGGAGCTAGGGCATGTTTGAGTAAGGGTTATTATTGCAATGCTACAGCAGTACCATGACATATGGGCATTCAGAAGTCATTTCTAATCACATGACTGCATGCTGTTCTCTTCTAGTGAGTGTTCATCACATTTAGAACAGAGATGAACCATGAGACAGAACGTGTAAAAGTCCACGGGACTGAATGCTGCCCTAGAGTAGTCCATATGTCGGTAGCAGATAAGCTTTAAATATAGAAAATCTTGAAAAAATATGGAAAAAAAAATTGTTTATGAGCAGGGAGTGCAAAATTGGGGGGCAATTTTCAGGTACACCACATTCTCAGCTCTAGTCTGTATGATAGGTATAGAACAGCTCTTACTTTCTCAAAGGAAAGATGTTTTGTGATTATAAATCCATCAACACTTGGTTGCTGCTTTTTCTTCTTCTCTGAAAGCCCTTAGATGCTCTAATGGCAAATATGACGGAGAAGCCTATGAATCCCTTCATGAATACTGTTTTAGTGTTGTTCTCAGAGGTTCTGCTGGCAATTCTGGATGCTGAATGAGGCAGAGGTCCTGGGGACAATCAGTTATCATGTCATTGCAGAATGCAGATGAACAAGGAAGGCTTAAATGAATTTGCACGAGCAACCATTCAGCCTGATGCTCTCAATCCTATTCATTGTTTGCACCTCCATGTCTTCTTTAATGCATTTTATCATTAATGGTAGAGGGGTTATGTGAAGTTTTCAACTTCAAGTCTGTGCAATTGAATAAAACCCTCAAAAGTTCTCTTCATGGTTAGGATTAATGAAATAATATTAATCTAGCCTCAAGCGTGGCTTTTCAGACTACAAGTGATCCAGTTTCAATTGCATGTGATGGGGAGGTGGGGAGTGGACTTTTGGGGTGTCTCTACTGATTCCACTTAATGCAGTGGTGTTGTGTTCCATTATGCCATGCCTTAGATGCCTGTTTGGTTATAATGCCCCCACTGGTGGATTCCCATGTGTGTGGGTGAGGCCGGAGTAAAGCCTCACAGAAAGCTTAGGAAGGCCACCTAAAGCCTGACTCTTTACTCGTTGCCTTTATTACTGCACTTTGCTCCCATGGCTTGTGCTATGCAGAGTAGAAAAACAGGATGAAATGAGTCCTTCTCTCAAAGAGTTCACAATAGAAGCAAAAGACAAAGAGCAACAGGGGAACACAGATCAGCAAGTGAAGAGGAGAGAGCTGTGGAGAAAGACAGTGAAGTAGCCATTGCAGACGATAGAGAGCCTCTTAGAAAAATACTGCAATGCCCACCCTAAATTACTGGTTTGAAAACTTACCAAGTACAACGATGAAGTCTGATCTGGGCTAATGGCAGGCAGAGGGGTGGTGAGAAATCTCTGGTGAAGCTTTCACAGCCTACCAGTTGGTTGCTTCATGAAAAAGAGAAGGTCTCTGAGATAAAGAGCTTCTCCTCTATTTCCTCTTGGGAGTTATTTGACCTTGCTGCAGCAGGCTGAATGTTTCTGCTGGTATGAAACATGTAATAGTGGCACTGTTTTGCAGGAGCAATGATATGACAGACATTGAACACTGTTGGTTTTGAGGAATGCACCACTTAATTGTGTTCCAAGAGGAATGAAGAAATGTTCCCAAAAAGGTGGCAAGCAGAAAAAAAAAAAAAATGTGAAAAAGGAACAAACATAGAAAGAAAAGGGTAAAGTGGAATGAGAAAAAGGAGTGTGTCAGATCTTCAAAGAGTACCATGCATTGTGGGAGATTAGCTTCTGGAGGTAACAGAGGCAGATCATTTTATTTACTTTGATGTCTCTCATTCATGTAGAAAAATGTTGATTCTTCCCCTATTAATTGAATCACCTTTGGAAAAAATACAGGATTAAGTTACAAAAATAAGATCTATTGTAGTCAAGCAGGTTTTGCAGACAAGCATGCTCAGAAGCTTGCAAAACCTGGAACTCTGAAGATTCATATTTTCTAAGTTAAGATCTTTGCAGTATTTCTTTTGCCTTCTGAATACAGTTTCAACTCCTCTGTGTAGTTTTATTGTGATTATCCTGCAAACAGAAAATTCTTTGGTTATTGTCTCAAGTGATAACGAATTTATTTTTTTTACCAATCACCTGCACTGTCTACTCTGAAATAGTTGCAAGTATTATAAGTAGTTTTAATGAGCATTTGCTTTAGCAGTCAGTCCTGAGCTACATGGGTTGCTTGGAATCTTGGGCCTTTTTTTTGTAGTCCCAACTATTCCTTTACTGTTCCTCTGTTTTGAATAGCCTGAGTGAATCAGAACCACGTCAGTTATCAGGCACTCAGTATTTATCAATGTCAAGGTGATTTAGTTTCCTACATACTTCTGAGATCAGCATCTTTTTCTGCACCAAGGAGGACTGACAAGTATCTGTAAATATATTAAATTGAGCTGAGGCTGCTTCTGTTCCACAGAAATCAGTGGCCAATCTGAAGACTTTCATGCACTCAGATGCTCCCATGGAAAAGTTTGTGTGTGATTTACTTCTGTGTCCCATACACTGTTCAGAGCAAAGAAAGCATGAGCTTTCAGTGGCATGAGCTGCAAGTGGCTTGTACGACTCATCTGCTTGTGGAGTTACCAGAACTACCAGAGCTGCCAAAAGTCATGTCTCTCAATCCAGTGAGTGTGTGGGCTTGTGGGTTCAAAGAGTGAAACGGGGAACATGTATTGTTTCAGAAGCAGTCTCAAAAATTTCAGGTTGAAGGTGGCCAGACTTCTCTTCCTCGTTTCTCAGTGCTTGCTATCACTGACATGTATTCTGTTGTGCAAGTATTCATTTTTTTTCTTTAGCTCCTCATTTTGTCAACTTGACACATACCCTAACTTCTGGAGCACTGCAAAAATTACCTGTTAAAGTGGCTGTAGAAGGAGAGCTGAAGCAAATACGTTTGTGCTGCTGTTTGATGCTGAAACAGAAGAAGGTAAAGGAGGTAAGGAGATTTAATTAAAATTAGGCCTGATTTTTATTGAATTTTAAAATGTAATTTAATTAATTGTAATGTGAGATAATGGGAAGTGAGAAAGCATAATTTCTTTGTTTAACTTCTTGCGCTTTTAAATTGGTATGTGGAATTCTATGTACACAATCTTTAGTATCATTTAAAAAAAAATCAAATTGGATAAATATACCATATTGCCATGACAGGTATAACCAGGATATTGTTTTGAATTAGAATTAACTGAAGTAGTCATAGGTAAGAAAGTTCAAGAGCTGAGAGCAGAGCTAAATAGAAGGGTGGAAGGAGGCACCTCGTGTGAAGATGCAAGAGAGAAGAGGCAGGGGAATTATGAATTTGTCCATCCGCAGCGATGATCTCATGCTTCCCCTAATAATACATGTAGTGTGTCTTTGTTTTCATCTTCAAATATGTCATCACTAACAATAGGATGAATGTGATATCAGTCAACAGGGTTGGAAGGGTTCTTCTTCCTCACCATGCTTTCCACCAACGCATCTTTACATACGGCTTATTTCGTAGGAACGTGGGGAATGGAACATTCTGGATCCAATTCACCCCAACTATAAATCTGGTTGACATTAAGTGATCTACAGCATGGGTGTTTTTGATTCAGTATAGCTACTGTAAGGAAATTATTTGTTTATTTTAGACCTATTTTTCTAAAAAATGCAACAACCCGATCCTGACAGGGGGAGAGAAAGCACGATTCTCTACCCACACAAGTTGACTGCCTGGTTTGATTTTAGTGGGTACTAACTTGGATTTAGTTTCTTAGAGGAAGAAATTCCTTAGTAACCTAGGTTTCTTCCTAGCTTTGCTCAGAGGAAGGTTTTTTTCAAAAATAAATGCTGTCTCTTTCCTTCTCTAATGTGCTCTGCTACATCTCTAAGCAGTTCTCTAATTTCAACCATCTGTTCTTCTGCCACTACATCAACAGACAAGGAGAGGAAATGACTTCAGATTTTCAGCTATATGTATTTTTTGATTAGTATGTCTGTGTAAGCAGCTATTAAAAGTAAGAAAGAATATAGAAATGCAGCAAGATACTAACACAATTTAACTAGGTCACCAAAAGAGTTGAGTTTTTCTCTTAGCCACAAAACTACCTAGAAGTCCTATTTCCTTTTAGAAGAAAAGAAATGCAAGTTGCTTATGTTTGACTTCAAGAGACATCAATATCCTGTGTATGAAGAATAGGTCTGAAGATATTTATTTATTTGTACCTAGTAGGATGATAGGTACTTGCACAACTGAAACATCAACTGACGTTAGAATATTTCATATGGGCTACTTAGCTTCTGAGAGATAATTTGATTATTATTACCACTTTGTATATTCTCCTTTTATTATTTCCATGTACACATGTAGAATCTCGTGCTGCCCAGAAGGGGAAAATAAATGGAATCAAATGAGTGTGTGAGCTCTATGAAGTGTCAGGATGTGCAGCGATGCCTGTTGCTTCCTTTGACAGTAAGCTCTCCTAGCACTTACTCAGTGCATAGATCAAGTAATCAACACTTTTGTCTCACCCCTTGAGTCTCTTCTGAAGTCGCTAGCTTTTAATTTGTACCTAACTTTTGAAAATTCATTAATTCATGTTGTTAGTTCACTGGAGTAAATGCACTCACTGGTTACTCTCCTTTGTGTACAGCAGGGATGAGTGGCTGCAAAATCAGTGTTAGGCTAAGACCTCTTTAGCTCAGTCAGATGTTTATGTGGAAATGCAGCAATCCTTCTCGGTGCTGCATGCCCACTCTTCATGTTGATTCTAATGGAGCTTGCAGGTAGGTTGGGGGACTGTATTAGGAAGCAAACTTAGGGGTTTGCATTGATGTGTATAAACTAAGTTATATTTGGATTCATTTGGGAAAGTCAACAGGTTTTCCTACCTGGCCCGTAGACCAGTCTGCTCTTTGCCATCTATTTCTTCTGAGGAGAATGCAGGTTAAATAACTTCAGCTGCTATTACTGTTAGTGATCCCGATTAGACTTGTGAATTCACTGGTTTTACTCATAGATCTGTGGGGAGAAACAAAAAAGCAGAAAATCTTTGCAGTTCACTAAGCAGTTACCTCACTAAGCCTTCAGAGGTGAAGTAAGGTGAACCTCAGAGACCAATGACTTGCATACACAAGTAAGGTAAAGTGTTTGCAGCCAAAAATAAAGGGTGTCATCTGTGGTGACTAGCACAATATACCAATATACATGCAGAGTCAGTTTTGGAGATGAGCAACCAGAAAAGTTGCTGAAGGCCCTGAAACCTGAGGACGTCCCTTCAGGTTGAGTTAAGAAATTATAAGTCATCTAATGTGGGAATGAAAAGAAGGGTAGCCTAGCCTCTGCCTAGAGCCCCAACAGGTAAATGGCTGTGCATAAATGTCTGGATCAATTAAATTGCTTGACAATAACTATTGTGGCATTGCTGCTTTTGTTAGACTAGAGTCAGTTGTTACAGTAATGAGCATCACATATGATTTTAAATCCTGACATTATAAATTACCTCTGGTAGCAGCCCCAGGCTTGATCCAAAGTGGGACTTTGATGCTGCAACACTGAGTGTTATATTGCCGAGCTTTTATGTGGCTGGCCCAGGGTAAGCAGACACCTCTCTTAAGTGCCTTGGCCCCATACAGGTATGTGGGAAGAGCAAGGTACATCAGGATCAAGTAGTCAGCTTTCTATTAGGAAATGCTGAGGATACTGTGGGATCTTCACCAGCACGTAGCTAGCTGTTACACCCTTTATTCCAAAAACAGAGCTTGTCTCTCTCTTCTTCTAAAACATGGCAGAAGAGTAGGTGGGGGTGGCCTTTTGAACAGGAGCCTAGTGATTAAAGCACTCCCCCAGGTTGTGGGAAATCTCTCTCAGTTATTGCTATTGCCTGAGGGAACTCAAACTCGCCTCCCAGAGAGTTTCCTAAATAGTGTGTCTATCTGCTCTCTGCAGCACAGATACTGACCCTGCTGTGGAATTGAAGAGAACTGAAAGTGAACTAGGCTAGAAACCAAAAATAAGACAGTGAATCCAAGGAGCACAGGGACTTCTCTCTCCAAGGGCCATTTCAATCAAAATGCCTTTGCTATTTATAAAGTAGCAACCTGACTTCAAAATTTTCTACTCCCTGTAAAAAGAAAAGCAAGGACTTTACCTTCTGGCCAGTGAAACAACTCCAGTGAGAATATAAGGAGAATAGCATATACTTCAGAGGCCGGGGTGTTTTCAAAGCAGATGCTTAATGTGCATTTGAACTCTCTAGGGCTGGCTGTGGCATGGTGGTGGCAGGCAAGTCATGCTAGCAGAGTGATCTGACAATTGAACTAAGAATGATGTGGTGACTGTATTTAGAAAGAAAACGGTAGCTGCTACTGTGTGTTATGTGGTGCCTGGTGTGTAGAGATGCCCTGCAGACTCTTGATGGATCAAAGCAGTGAGGAAAGAGGAGCAGAAGAATGACCAACTTTTGGATTTTGCTTGGAATACTCAGTGTTGTCAAGGCTGGGGTGCTTTGTGGCACATGAAAAAACAGAGCTTTAGGTGTCCTGACAACTGAAAATTCATACATGGAGGCACCTGGAGAACACAGGTAGCAGCTGAATTGAGGGTTATGAATCCACAGTCTTGAACTGGGGTGGAATTTAGGCATTTTGGTCCTTTTTGGATCTATATTCTTGTCCTGTATCTGATAATTTCAGTTACCTTTACTACTGTGTAAACAAAATCATTATGTCATGAGTGAATTTGTATCATAATATTTGGGGCATATAAAGCAGTGTAAGCTAACATTTGGTCATGATGCATTTCTACACACACTGGAGTCCTCAGAGCAGCAAGTGCTGACAGTGGTAATGTGAACACAACCAGTGTTACAGATGGACTTGTCTTTTGGGCAATAGGATGATTATGTTTATTTGTGGTTCAATGGGTTCAGTAACTTTCAGCTCAGAATCCACTGAAAGTTGTACCAAGCTGGTGCTATGAATTTAGCATTCTGCCCTCATCACCTGGCTATGTTAAGACATTACCACTCCTTTTAATCCAGTATCTTAATGGAAGGTAATGACATCTCCAATGAGAATATGCTTGTCACTGTATTGAGTATTGAATAATGTTGCATAACCAAATAGCAAAGGCTAAATCCACACCTTCAGTCCTGTCCGTATGTCGCTGTGTGATAAGGTATCATCAGGTATTTTACTTCCTAGTACAGTGAGTTTTTGGGAAGTAGAGAAATTTAAATCATGTTCCAAATATCAGTGCTACCTGGAAGTAATATTTCTTCATTTGCAGCAACTAGAAATTTGTATTGATTTGATAAGGTGAAGCTTTTTAAGCATTGCTGGGTGAACAATCCTTTACAAGTAGAGCTGAGCAAAAATAAGAATGGTTTCTCCTTATGAAAATTTACATTTAGTCTGAGCTGGAGCAAAATAACAAATACTCAGTTCTCAAGGAACAAAAAGATTCAGGAAATGACAGTTCAAAATGTTACGCTGCTGGTAACGAAATTACAATTTTTCAGATTCTGAACTGACACAAGGAAGTTGTAGCTCGTACATCTGTCCGGAATCCAACTGACTAAATGTCTGATCTTATGATGCAGACAACCTCACCTGAGTATGGGTCCTGGTTCTGGCCCCAGGACAGGTTAATTTTTGCAGTAGCCAGGAGGGGCATGGATAGGATCTGGAGGTTATTCTCTACTGCCTTGCATCATGTTTCAGGGACGGGGAAAGGGGTCCCTTCCAGGTCAGTGTAGCGTGGCAGAGGGAGTGGTTGGGTATTGTCTATTGCTGGGGAATTTCTGAGTGAATCATTTCTTTCTAGTACCCTCTGCATTAATATTGTTGCTGTTACTGTTCATTTTCCTATCTCATTGCTGTATCCAGTAAATTGTTCTTATCTCAACCCATGACCTTTATCTTTTGTGCTGCTAAATCTCCTGTCCATCCCACCCCAGGGGGAGGCAGAGGGAGAAGAGGGAGCGTGTGAGCAGCACATGGTATGGAGAGTTTCAGTGGGAGCACTAAATTGAGGATTATCATTCCTACACCACAACAGTATGTCACTCTGGGATCCCTTTTAGTCACTGTACAGAAAGACTCATTTCTACAATGACATTCATTTCATGTTAAGTAAACTTTAATAGGCCAGCCGAATCACACACTAGAAGTGTAGTTGTCCAAAGTGATCTGAGATGGATCCTACCTCATATGTTCACTCTTGTTCTGTAGCCAAGGAGAACTACCTCTCCAGTGGTGTAGGTGCTGTTATGGCTCCAATAGCTCAGTCAGAGCGAGGGACTGTGTTTCCTTGTTGGAGCTGTTATCTGCCCAAAATTCCAGGTAACTGCAGTTACAGATGAGACAGTAACTACAAAGTCATCTTCTCTTAGCAAAACACTCCTAAAAACCACTGTGATCCTGCCCACCCCACATTGTCAGATTATAGGCCACTAATGAAGACTCTGTTTGCATTACCTGCTGGGTCACTTTTTTTTTTTTTTTTTAGGGATAATAGCAAATGAGACAGTTCTGATGGAATTTTTAAATATACTTGGCAGTTGTCTAAATACTCTTAGGAAGGGAAGAAAAAAGAGTGATGTGATCTCACAAATCATTGTTGAGCTGAAGTCAGCATTCTGGACTTGATTTGAATTTTTTTGTTTCCCACCAAAATAACTAGACTTACACTACTTCACATCCACTTGAGATAAAGGCTCAAATTCCCTTCTTTCTAGTAATTCTTACACTTCCAAATTAGTGAACAGCTTTCAGGCATGTGTGTGTGTGTTTGCATGAGTCTTTGATAACTATAATTAACAAATATTTTACATATAGGATAACTTAATCAACAAATATCCTATTAGTTCTGTTAGCTCCTTTTAACCCAAGAATTGCTTCTGGAAATTGGATCTTCTTTAATATAATTTTGTTTGTGAGCTTGTAAGTAGTTAAATGTGAATGCATGTTGGGTAGTAACAAGTTTATGATTACGTACAAGTAAGTATTTAAACGATCTGCACACTGATAACATACAAACAATTACAGTGATGCTTCTTATCCAGATGACAGTTAGGCATAATCAGATACAAATTTAGCAGTGCCGAGGCTACCACCTCCTGTCATCATAAACAAACAAAAATCATTCAAACTGGGTCGTTCAAGTTAGCCAGGGCCATATGTAGACTACTCTTGATCAAGAGCATCATTATTAAAAATAATAAAATCCAAATGGATTTTTACAGGATTCTTGTATGTGAAAGCCTTTGGGCATTTCACAAAATACAACCAAAACCAATAATTTTTTTTTTCATTAAGAACTGCAACATACCCTAGTGTAATTGTAAACTGGCAAGAGAGAAAAAAAATGGCTACTAAATAGCTAAATAATAACAAAGCACAAAAGATAGAGCAATCACCCACAATTCATTAGATTTCTCTACATGCCAATCCCTCCTGACATCAGAGTGAGATTTTTCACAACATCAGTGGGAGAAAGTTCAAGCTCAAAGTGAGCTGTAGGAGAGGTCTCAGTGAGGGAACATGGACAGCAGTGCACTCAGCTGTGCTTGCACAGATTGAACTGAAGGATGTCTTCTTCTGAGCCAACAGTAACTGGAATAATGATATTGCCACCTTTTAGGACTTAAACTTCCTTCTGCTGGAGGATGATGAGAAGATGGGAGCCCTCTGTGTTGATGTTTAGACCTAGGCTGAACACTGAGATCTGTATTTGAAATACCTTGTGGTGTAAAAGAATTCTGTACCATCTCTTTATGGTTTTCCTTGATGTTCTGCTCTTTGTACATATTCTGGCAAACTCTTCTTATCTCAGCCAAAAGGTGATCAAAATAAGCTTTGTTTTTTTGAAGGCAGTTCTTTTCAAATCTGCAGAGTTGATAAAAATGCTGGATTTTCAAAAGGGTTGGCACAATAGAGATCTAACTACCTTTTGGGAGGGATTGAAAGGGAGCTAAACTGCTCAAAAAATGTTGCGTTACTTTTAAAATGTCTGCCATTCTTCCTCAGGCTTGTAAATCCTCATTTATGTAAACCACAGTCTTTTGTGGTGAAACTGCTCTCTAGCAGAGTTTTTCAGTTTTGTAATATGCTGTTTCTCTCCCGGTTGTTTCGGGTAAGGATATGGTCTGAATTACCATGTTATCAAAAAACACCCCCACAAATAGCTTTCACTTCCAGCAATCGTAAACTGCATAGTTTTTCCTATTTTGGCAGACAGTACCTTCACAACATTGCATACTAGATCAGATCAAAGCTAAAAAACCCCATTGCTGCCATGAAATGAAAAGGAACAGATATCACTAAGCTTGCATTTGTTCAATTCAGGAAGGGAGAATAAAGATTCCAAATGAATTGGAGAATAAAAGCACGATCATTAAGAAGGGTGGCCTTTGGTGTGGTCACCCCTGTTAAGATTCAGTCTAACAGAACGTTGTTGTTGCCTCTACTTGTTCTGTAATGGCCCCACCCTATTCATTTCTGTAGAAGAATGGATCAAAGTGTGCTTGAAGATAGACAAAGTTTATAAAAACAGAAAACTCATTTTCTCATACGTTCTTTGCTGCCTGAGGCAAAGGTATTGATTGTAAGGCAACCGAAACAAGCTAAGCTATTCTTGCCTCCTATATGCTTGAATACTTGTAATTGTGCAATATGCAGTGAAACAACCCAGAATGACGCACAAAGTGCAGTACAAATGAGAGACAAAAGGAGCTGAATTGTTTAAATAAGGCAAGGCTGTGAAAGATTCGGATGGGATTTCATCTTGTAGATGCTTTACAGAAGGGGAGAAAAAAAAATCATTAGCTTGCTGAGTGGTTTTGTCTTAACTGTCTGTTCATATGGCAATTCCATAATGTATAAATAAAAATATGTTTGGTTTGCTTTTTTTTTTAATGTGAAAAGTCGGTGCACTTTGCACAGGCCCATTAACTTGTTTATTACAAAACTGGCTTGTGCTTGATCCAGGTGTAGAATGTTAAAGAGAAAATGAAAAGGATCTTTTGTAATAGAGTGTTACTCTTTTGCACTGCTTAGGGCCAGTGTGAATCTCCTAGGCATCATTGAAGGCTGAAAGAGGGACTTTAGTGATTTTGGGTTATTAAGTAAGTTCTCTGCATTGGGTAATTGCATTTCCCATGAGGTGTAGTTCAGGGTTGTTTGCAGAATCAGTTGCACTTCAAATAATTAGGGCAGATCCATGATGTATGTATTGCCTAATCCTAATTGATTTTTGCAGTTTTGTCTCCGTCTGCCTGCACACCACCTTAACTGTAGTAGCACGTGTCTCCTGCTCGTCTCGTGTCCACAGGACTGGTTTGTGGACAGCCTGTCAGACACGTTTGGCGGTCCGCTAACCTCCTCCATGTGTCCAGGCATGCTCAGGTCTGCGTGTTTCAGCTGTGTCAGCACCTCTGGGTACTGGTTTGCTGCTTGTATGGTCATGAAGCTGGTTTTGAAGAGGGCTTTGAGGTCACCCTCTGCGGCGCGAATTGTATACGTGTGGTGGGCAGATGAGTCCAGAGATGAAAGTGTTTCTCCAGGGGTATCTTACTCTGTTTGAGGGAGTGGAATAAGTTCTGCGTGCGTGAGATGCCCTGATACCGGTTTAACTCTATCCCTGCTAGGATTGGTGTGCTTCTGCTGCTGGTTTTCTGGTACTGACCAACAGTAAAGAGACTTGCATTGCTGTGGCAACACAGGGGAACCGCAGTGAGGGGATAAATGCTGTTTGCACCGCGCTGAAGGCTCCTGTTTAATCCTAACGCAGCAGAGCAGTCGGAGCGGAAGGAAGAACAAGGCTCCTAACCTGCGCAAGGAAGTGTTCATTACCAAGCCACTCCAGTGCATTACCAAGTTTCTCCAGCCCCTCCCTTGGATTCACCTGGACATGTGCTTCTTCAGTAAGATAAATTAGGTTCACTTTCCAATGTGCTGACTTTGAGGTAAGGGGGGAAAGAAGTCAAATCAGATATGTTCTTTTTTGTTTTAATTAAGTCGTGTGTATTTGAAGGTGGTGACAACTCAGCTTCAGGCTCCTCTTGTTCATCCCCTTCTCTGGGAAAAGTTCCAGTCTGATTTTAGCTTTGCTCATAACAGAAAGTTTGCATTGGTTTCCTAGCCCTATAATAAATTGTGAATTCTGTCATCAGCTCTAATGGTATAATGAAATTTCAACAGTTACACAATGTGCAATGTTCTTGTCTTCTAAGGTCCCTGGCTGAATGGCCAGCTACTGCTGGGGAAGGTGAGAACTCCATACGACACAGAAGCTTTCCTTTGCTGGAGAGTGGATTTGTTGTTATTGAGAATTCTCATTATGCCTCGAGGGGCTCTGCCCTGTTGTTTGTTTTCCCTAGCAATGTGAATTCTGCCACATCAGTGCAGATCATTAAGAGTTCAAGGCTGGTATCCTGCTTGTAGATAAATTTAAGGCACTGTGGTTCATAGTCAGCCGAAGTCTCACTTGTTCAATCTCCCACACCTCTGCCTCTGCTGCGACCTCTGCTCTCCACTCCTCCCTGGTCACTGAATGTGCAGGGAATGCTGACTCAAGTGTTGCTAGGTATTAGGGGAGGAATATGCAACTTAATTGTTCATGACTGTGGACATGAGGAACAGCCCTTTACAAGATTTTTGTGGGAGGATTGCTTTACATCCTTGAATAAGAAGCGTAAATTCTCCCTGCAGATCCCATGCATAGAATGATTTCTCCCTTTCTTAAATCCATCAATAGCATTATCTACGTGATTGTAGCAAGCACCTTGACAAACTCTGGGATGAATTGTCTATTGCATTTTACTGTCTTGTGTTTCCCAGCCATGTCATATCATTGAGTTGCTTAATCTGATCAGATTTTGCATCGTGATGCTTTTACTAGGGAATAACAGCATTAGGCACTGTTCTCTCTTCCGGTTTTGTCACCTCATGGCACTGTGAAAGAACTGTGAAGTTGACTAAAGTTATTCCTGCATAGATGGATGTAGCTAATATTCCACTTCTGTGGAGCATCACAGAAGATACGGAGAAGATAGTCACAGCCTTACATTCCAGTGGTGCTCAGATGCTGGAGTAGCAGTAACTTCAACAGCTGTACAAGTGACTTAATCTTGCGTTGTGAATCAAGCCACAAAATTCGAGAGCTGCAATGAAAAGATAAAGGCCTTTCTCTCCTCTTACCTATATTCTGCAGCTAAGAAGCAAAACTGTCCTTGTGTTGACACTTCTTAAAGTTGTCTCTGCTTTTCATTGCTGACATTTAATGAAATCTTTTTGCATTTGTGGAAATCATCTAGTCAACACTACATTTCTACTTTTTAGCAGTAGGTAACATGGTTAGATAAAGCATCCAAACTGTACTGGAATAGGTGCTTGAAAACATCCTAGGCTTGTTTCAGCCTTCAGAGCTTCTATTTTAGTTTATGGGCATCAAGGACAGGATTAAGTCAAGATTTGCCATTGTGACAACATTACCAGGAAACATTTATTGCTACAAAGAATAAAGAGTGTAATATAAACGTTCTTAATCTGACAAACTGAAGAACCTCTTATTCTGATGGAGATGGCTGTAAACTTTGATCTTAGTTTGCAGCCATTCTGTGCCCTTCTCTGATGAGGCTTATGCTGTATGTAATACAGCAATACCTAGAAACACTGATTAGTTTTCTGGATGTCATTGTGCTGGATACTGTATAGAAAGCAAAAAAACCAGCACCAGAAGGTAATACATTGAAACCTTAAAGTATCTTTCTGCTGCTGATTGATAGACTGCTAGAATTTCAGTTTGTCACCTTCCATTTTTATACTTTCTATAGGAGAAATTCTAGCAAGAAATTCACAGTTTTCTTTTAAAGAAATTTGATCTGTGGAGTTTCTGAGGGGTGGTACAGTTTCTGTTGGATCCTGTCAAATTTGTGGGTGCAAAACACCTTCCTAAGTTAAATCCTTGCTGACTAGGTCTTCTCCATTTTTTCCCTTGCCATCTGGAAAGTGCTGTGCATGATGCTCAGTCAGAAAAAAATGCACTTTTTTCTCTAACGCTTGGCAGGGATCTGGCAACAAGAAACTTTTGTTGCCAGAATCTGTGTTCTCTGTGGGGGTGGCTCAGATGGCACTGAATTAACTCAGAGACTTAAAAATGAAAAGTATTTATGATAATTTTTATTGATGGTAAGTAACTAACCCTACCTCTAGGGCAACTAAATAAATTAGCTTTAAGAACAGGAAAATGGGTTTCTCTGAATGGCCCTTAGACTCTGTTTTTATGAAGGGATTCATTTGTCCATTCCACAGCAAATCTTCTTCAACTTACATAATGCCTGGCTCCTAGGAATCAAGACTTTATGACAAAAGGCATATCTGTATTCCTTCTATACAATTTTTTTAATCCTTGGTCTAATTAGATAGGGAATAAAGTCTTGGGGCCATAGACAAAGAGATTGTAGGTGTCTATAATTTTAATGCATTTTAATAGATGGTGGGAAAAGAAGGACTCCTATTAATGCCTTATTCCTGCTGGAATGCTCTGTTCCCTCCTGTAAAAGTGAAGGACTAGCATTAATGATCGATCTCTTACCTAGCCTGACTACACAGCCCACTGACCAGTCAGTGTGTGTAGCTCCAGATCTGGAACATGCACTACTGCTTGTGCAGGCTGACGGATGAGTGCACGGGAAGGAACGGAGGGGTTCCGGGATTGCAAAGGAAAGCGGCTGTGAGTGCGAGATGTGGGGCTTACATCTGCAGGAAACTCAGCTACACCAGCTGCGTTGCTCATGGAACAGCTCATTGACCTTATGCCTATTAGTTCCCTAATTCCCCACCCGCTTCTGTGAGGGCTCGAGGAACAATAGGGAGAATATCAACCTAGTGAATCACTGCTGACTGTGTCCGCCAGATTTCCCTTATTTGGGCAGCCATTTTTGCTCAGGTATGCTCAACATCCACAAAGGGGCCAGGTACTAAGACCTCAGACACTCAGAGGGGTGCCTCAAAAGATGTTTAGAAGAATTACTCTGAGGTTCATGAACTAGATTTTTAAATAAGTCTAAGGAATTTGGATGTGGAATTTGGGACCAAACTTCCTCAGGCTTCTTTACTCTCTAAAGGCAAGATATGCAAATAAACTTGACCAAATTAGTATAATTAGAGTCCTTCATCTTACCCCTGGAGCATATCTATTATACTTGTCTAGTGAGTGTACTATTCAACCGCATCAGGGATCTTTGTTAATTTAGCGGGAATAAAGAATATAATCAGTATCTATGCTAAGAAGCTTATGTTTACCATCAACATGCCCAATAGATGTGCAGATATTAGTCTGATGTGAAATTACAGCTAGACTTCGTCTTCCACTTGGCCAGTTCATTAACCCATGTCTTAGAGGCCTTTGTGACTGCGTCTGGCATAGGGTTAGAGATTTCAAGATGTGCTGGTATTTGTTTATGTGTTTGGGATAACAAACCAAAGAGAGAGAAACATAATTTGTGCTTCAGTTTACTTATAGACTGGTAGCTTTTATATGCCTTTTAGGTACAACTGTTCTCTTGAGTACTGTGAAGCTTCACCTTTCACTGATATATTTGGGACAAAATCCTCTGTCAGGTGATGCAGCATTGCCAAACAGCTCTCACAGTTGAAGAACTGGGTAAACTGGGATTCCTTTGTTTTTTTGTTGTTACCTAACACTATAAGAACCTTAGAGCCTGCAATTCACTGGAGCATCATTTTTGTCTCTTTTTACAACAAGATTTGCAGAAGTCAGAGAACTTCTTGTTTTCTTCGCTTGTCGTTGTTGTTCCCACATCCAACCAGCAGAGCAGGAATACACAGTCAAGTACCAAATTGGACAGGACATTTGCTGTTAAGTGTGTGTCTATGTGGTATACTGCACACTTTAAAAAGGCACAAAAACCAAACCAAACCCAAACAACCCCTTCAGTTCTATGCTCCATGTTTGCCTTTGGGGGAGTGTATGAATGAATTATATTGTTGATTTTCCACTCAATCTTTTTCAGTGGATTATATTTGAAAAGCTTTTTGGAAGAGATATTTCTATTTTGTTTAATTGTTTGTGTCATTCTCCTTTTGTTTGTCAAGTGCCAGCATCTCATCCAGATCCAACAAGAGGCTCATAAACAAATCCTGACTATTCTGTGGCAAGAGCTCCAAGACAAGCTAAAGCCAAGGAAGTCTTGAAATAATTAGCAGTATTTCACAGTGCTTTCAACACCTTTTTCAATTGAGAAAATCGACTGAGAAGATTTATTTGGTGGTTTGTGAGAAATTATGATAGTTTGCAGTTTGCAACTGAATATATTGTTTGAGGAGGAAAAGACACAGAACACCTGACCTAACTGCCCATCTCTGAGTTTTTGTCCAGGAGGATTTTATATGAAACACAGAGGTTTTATACTGGGGGGGTTTTGTCCCCATAAAGGTGTTTTTTTCATCAGTGGCATGGTTACTCATAGGTACTGAAGTATTTTGAAACAACATCATCTAAAGATAAATAATCTGTCAGATTAATGAAAAAGTTGAGGGTGTAAAACCTCTCTGCTGTTTTGAAACACCATCTTACAAGACACTGGCTGCTGTGCCCTTCACGTAATTTGGGCTTTAGACTGACTCCTTCATGTTGCTTTAGATTTGCAAAGATTTGGTCACAAAAAGCATCATTTAAGTTTCAGGAGTGAACTCACCCCAACTCTTTCTTGCTACTGCCCCATTGAGCATTTCTTCATGAGAGGCCATCAGGTTTGTAAGCTAGTTTGCTCCTGGTGTAACGATGCTGTTACACGAGGAAGAGATTTGGGACATTTTAACTGTACTCAGTCACATGAGCCATGCAAAGACAGCCTTCCCACGCAGAGTATTTGCACAATGCTTTCCTGGAATTTGAGGATGAAACACATCTTGTCTGTTGTGCTTCAGGCATTTCACCCAACGAGACAGAGCCCTGCCTGCTCCATTGCATGAGTTGAATTAGATCAGCAGTGACAGTGCTTCAACTATATTGCTGTGGGTTTGTCTGCGTCTTGTACCTGTTGATGGTCACAGAAGACAAGTTATTGGTCTGAGTGCACTTTTGCTTGGCCCAGATAAACTGTTTCTATATTTTTTTGAGCAGCTGGTATGCTTTTAAGTAGAACATTTGAGGATGTGCTATGAAAATTGATTTGGAGGTGTCTGAAAATGATTGTGAAGAAAATTCCTGAAATGCAGCTGTTTCCGATAACTTGTGATGACAATTATCCCCATCTGAGTAATGTTGCTGTGATCAGTTTTTACGTGGTCCCATAGGCTGAATGGATGTAAGCAGTTTTTTCCCTAGGTATGTCCCCCAAGATTCTTTTTACTAACCCTGGGTGGAATCGGGTTGCTGAAGGACCGCTGTGCCCCTTGCTTTTGTCCTTAATGCACCCAGTGCCAGAGCTGTTTCCACAGAAGTTGGCATGGGGGGGCTCATCCACTTTTCTCTTTGGTGTGGAACTCAACTTGGAAATGCCCCAGAGGTTTTGCCTGTTGTTGAGGTCACAGAGGCACGAAACAGTTCCTATCCATCAGCTGCTTAGATCAGGACTGATCCACATCATAAATTGATGATGAAGGCTTTTCCTCCTTCCAAGAAGTGGAGCACTACAAGTTTTTTTTTATAGACTGTTCATCCATAGTTGGAAGGCAGTCGCTGATTTATAACTTATTTTTTTTTAATTTCCCCTGTTCCGAACTCTGAGAATCCATGTCCTGGGGAATTTGTTTTCCACTATGTTCTCTCCCTGAGTATTTTAAATGCTTGCCTTCATTCCAAATGATCTCCTAAAGGGAATTTCATGTTCCTGGTTCCTCCTGAAGTCAAGCTCTGTCTTTGTCCTTTTGTAGTCAGATGCTGAAACAATCTATCCAGAGACTGCCAAGAAGCTGTTCCATTTGAGGCGTACTTGGGGGAAATTAGTGCCCAGAAAAGAAATAAATGGGTCGTGAGTCTAGAATTCATTCAACCCTCTCAATATGTGTCAGTTATTTGAGTTTGTGAAGGCATGTGAGAGAATCACAGTGCAAACTGCTGAAACAGAGATGATAAATGATGAGGTGTTTATTTACCCAAGATCTGATTTATTTATTTATTTATTTACTCGCTTCGTCCCTGTAGAAGATGTATTTGGGTGATAAATTCAGCTAAAAGCTTCCCAGGTATCTCCCTTGGTCAGTATCGGGTGGATTACTGGTGGTGACAACAGTTTTTTACCCCCTTGTTAAAGTCAGTGGAATGTCACAAACCCCAAGGGATTGTGTTGCTTGGGTTATTTGTTTTTTTGTTTAGTTGGGTTTGGTTTTTTCCCCACTAGGTTGTGACAATGAAAATAGTACAGCTGACTACATTTCAGTGTTTTTAGTTGATCAGGTCTGTGGATCCTATTCGTCTACGTAGCCCTCTTACTAATGTGTGTAGCTGGTTTGGTCAGAGAGAATCCCTGTCCTTTACATAAAGGATAATTTCTCTCTAATAGGGTATTATTTTTGCTTATAAAATGCATGCAGTTACACAATTTATACTGGACTTCATGCTTCACTTCCTAGCATTCTCATCTCTTTCTTCCCTGTAAAGCTATGAATTTGTTTGCTTTTTGGTTAGTTAGGATTAAAACTATGAAAATCATATGATTCTCTGTTTATAGGGGCCTATCTTTGGTTTTTCTTTCTGTTTTAGGAAAAAACACAGCTGTAAGTACTCATTGCATACTGTAAAAAGCATAGGAATAGCTCTGCTATCCTGGAATGAGCACGTACTCTTTCTTGAAGTGTTTTGAGGTATCCAACTGGGTCATTAAATAGATCATTCAATATGATGAAGTTTAGGTGGATTTGCTTGTTGTGATATTCGGTCAGTTTTTCAACAGAGGAAAAATTCCATTTAAAAAAGTTTTCTGGTAACCTATAGTTAGCACATGTACCTATGAGTCTGACCTGCAGTCTAGAGCTCTGAAATACATTAGTAATGAATATTAACACTTCATTTGAAAAAAACCAAAAACATTTAATTGCACTTATAATCAGTGGGGGAAGAAACAGCTCTACCTAATATTTATGAATTAAAAGCGTGTGCTGGAACGATTCACACCTCAGTCATGAAAGAAAATGCACACAGAAAAACAAGTAGAGGGAAACAACAAGCAGTCATCTTAATACAGGCTGCATTAGAATGCTAGTGTACAAGCAGTACATATTAATATCGCAGAACTATTTTTTAAGACTCTATATCTTGAATTTACTGGCTGAAAATATTTATTTGTCAAGATTACAGTAAAAGGTTGGCTTGTATTTTGAGGTAGAATAGAGAAACAAAAATGCTATGATGTGATGTTAAAATACTACTATGCAGCTAATCCAGGATAACTCCATATCCTGGCCTTTGTTCTCACATGCATCTCATCTTCCAGTAATGCTATACCAGTGTTCTACATCTCTGCCTTTTCTCCAACACTGCCTGACTCCTCATTCTAGCCTCTGATCAGCTGGTTTTGATCTCTTTTCTTCCCTTGTGTTCAGTGTAGCATATGCCTTCTACCAGCTGACATGATTCTGGTCAGCCCTTTTTCTTCACTGCATTCCAGCTCCAGTCTCTTTGCCCAAATGCTCTCAGTTTCCCTTGCTCTCACTCTTCTGCTATTTCTTTTCCTCCCCTCTAGTTTGTTTTATTTGCGTGCTTTCCCCTCTCTCCGTGTTCTTGTCCAAAAGCTGCTCTTTCCCAAAGCTGCCTGGCTAACATGGATGACGGAGGATGCTGAGTCTGATGCAGTGCCTATCCATGTTCTGAAGTAACTAGAATTTTCAGCTGTGGAGGAAAAAAAAAAAAAGTCTGTGTTTTTCCTGTGTACCTAGCCTGAAGGATTTTCAGTTGTTCTTTGTGGCAGGGTCATGAACAGTCTGAACACAATAGGGCACCATTAGGTTGGAAGATGCTAGATGAAATTGCACCAGAGGGATATAATTATTCAGTGTGTTCAGCTAGCAGCTTTGCTAAAAATACAGGAAAGATAGAAGGCAAAATTAATTATGTAGAGCACAGTAAATCTTCTCTTACTCAACACCTCCATAGCCTATATATGGCTCCCTTTTTAGGATTCAGCGTGGGCTTGTTGTAGAGCTTAATGGCTGAGTTACCCAATCATAATGAGCCACTGTGTGCGAGAGTTGAGCATGATAAAGCACTCCTAATGCGTCTACAATGCAAGGTATTTTAATTCCGACATGAGTGCTGCAGGAAGACACGACACTCTTCCACACAAACACATGGACAGACTTAGGTGGGTGGTAGTGCTGTTGGTGGGATAAAACTCCTCACAAGTGGTGAAGTTTTTCTCACTGGTCCTAAATATAATATCTGAAAAACTTAACTTGTATTTGTCTGGCTTTATAAAAGTACCAGTTCTTATTTATATTAGAAAATATAATCATAGAATAATCTGAGTTGGAAGGGACCCAAAAGGATCATCGAGTCCATTTTTAGGTGAGTGGTCCATACAGGGATCAAACCCATGACCTTGGTGTTATTAGCACCATGCTCCAACCGACTGAGCTAATCTCAGGGTTGTGTTGAATACATTTTTATGCCCTTAACAAAATATATAATTCTTTGCTCCTGTTTAGGGTCTCTCAGTGAAGAAAGTGTTTCCGTTCTGCTTAAAACTAAGAAATGCACACTTACAACATGAGTCAATTCTTCAGAGTAAGTACTAAGGAACCTGTTTTGATTTTTCTTATGCAGAGAGGCTTCTCAGATTTCAGTGTTGTGAGATCAGACTCTTGACTCCAGAACTGTTCAGCTGTCTTGCCTCATTTTGGCCTCTTTATATTTGTAAGGATCCTACTTTTACCAGGTGCTTTCCAGTTCCCTCTTCCCAGGACGATCACACATGTGTATCATAGGTCTACCTTTTTTCAGTTTCTCTGAGCCACATCTCTTCTGGCATTCCTTTTGTGCCTTCTTGTCCTACCTGATTGTTACCCTTCTGGGTCTCAGGCAATGGAGACAGCCAATGTAATACCAGGAAAAATGATTAGGGAAGTGGGATTGGGACCTCATTCCTCCAGGTGTACAAGCCTAAAATAAAACCTGCTGCTGCTCAGCAGGGCTGGTCTAGCCCGTGAGAGGTATTTTTTCTGTAGTCACCCCTTTAATATCAATGTGTTAGCAATCTGGATAAAGAGAGAAACGAGACATGGAGGAAACTCAGGAGCGAAGAACTGACGTAGTTTCCCAGATCATGTGCTTGTGACAAACCTGTTGGGTTGTTTAGACTGAGGCTTGCGGAAGTGAGAACTGAAAGGATGCTGGGAAGAATAGCCACAGATCATTGTCTGTCTGGGTGCAGTTGCTGGCACCATCCTTGGCTCTAGGAATGACTTTTCCATCTCTTTGTTCTTTATGCACCTGTTTGCTTTCTTTCACAATCTTCTACTGCCCAGCCGTAAATGTAATGATTGTTCTGGGAAAGGAGACGCATATATTCTTTGACCTCTGAGCCTCTCAGGTTAGATCAGGTCTCTGTCCATTGCTTCTGATGCTTCTTTGCCCTGTCATAGCACTTCTTGAGCAACATGTAAATACCTATACATTTGTAAAGGTCCTATTTCCCTGCCTCATAGTTTGTAGTGTAAAATGGTGGTGCAAGGGGATGCGAAAGGTATGATGGTTATCACCCATTATGTGAGTTGGCTGGAGGGAGGGCCTGTGACCCAGGCTGTGCACAATGAAAGGTGTGCCTCCTTGTATGAGGGAGCCCTGCTGGGCAGCATGAGGCTGAGATGACCACAGGTGTATCTCCCAGTAAATTTAATCCTGCGTTCATGAGTTCAGTGCTATTTACATGCATGGCAAATATATTCCCTCAGGAGGTGGGGGGGGGGAAAAATCCATGCTTACTGATAAAGAAGTACAGAATAGTGTTGGCACAATGTTTTCTGAATCTGTTTGGGAGTCCTATCATGCACTGTTGTAATAAGATAGTGGGAAGATAGCAATTTTGCACTTAGTGGAAAAACATATTGTAGAGCTTAATGAAATTTCATCATGCACTTTTAATTGATTTCAGCAAGGGGGATCTTTACAAAGCAAATATAGCTATTAATCTAATTAGTGCTTCAGCTAGTATACTGAAATTATATTTGTATATCAATATATTAGACAAATATTTGTACTAGATAGGCATTTCGATGACTACACAGCTGAAATGAACAAATTAGTTTCTTCGATTATAAGGGCCTTGTTTCCTACAGGTGCACTTTGCAGTTCATTTTCCAGCGTGAATGCTTAAATTAGACTGTTAAATCCACAGTTAATCTGAAATAATTGGCTTTTCATGTTTCCCAAGTTATCTATGCAGTGGGAGAGCTGAGCAGTATTACTTGTTGACTGCAGCCTGGTTTTCGTGAGGGCTGTGCTATTGGGTCTGTGTCACCGGGTCTGTGCAGACTATGGCAAGAGCCTTTTGGAATGGGGTGTTGTCTGGTATCATACTATCTTTTCTGGAAAAGATAAAGCTGAGTGCACAGCATGACACACTCTGTTACCCTGTTCTTCTTACTGCCCATCATGTGGAACAAGTTTTTTCTTCTTTGAAGCAGTCATGATGCTGTTAGGTGGTGAATATTGTTCCTAGATGCGGCCAGGATGAGGCTGAGACCTGGATGCTCAAAAGCATTCCAGGGTTTGCTGCTTTGGCTCTGGTATCTCTTTCTACCAATCTCAGCTACTAATGGACAGCTTTCAGTGGGCATGAATACAAGGAAAAATAATCATACACAGTCAAACACGGGTCCTCACTTGGTTGTTGTGTTGACCTCTGTGGTGCATACTAAGAGCTTCATTGAGACTGAAATGGGTTTGACTCCATGCCCATTCCAATTTGTGGCAAAGCTCTCAATGGAGTGCAGGATCAGGCAAAGAGTCACCTTAAGTACAATCCAGAACTTTGGTTTATGGTGTTTTACAACCCTATATAGTAATTAAGGACAGTTAGATTCTTCAGAATGACATCCAAAACAGACAGCAGGCTCACAGTGTGCCAGGTACCAGCTAAAAGAAATACTGAAAACGTGTATGTCTGAAATCTTACCACTCTCTTGGGCTAGGGCACAAGGCACAATACTCGGATCAAACATGATTCTGTGCACCTACCTGATATCCTGAAGAAATGAGTCTGAAGACCTAAGTATCTCCTGCGGATGGGAATTCACAGTTTTGGTCTGAAATTGCTGAACAAGGCTCATTCCTCTCTCTTACACAGCTCTTTCAGTCAAATTTTTATCATGTTTTATAGAACACCTTAGTGGCTAGAGATCATCCAAGATCTGTCAGATCCAAATCTAGGTTCCCACTTTGCTTGAGGTGTTCTTACCATTGTCTGTCATCTCCAAGGGAAGTGTGGGAACACTCTCCACTGCTCCTGCAAAAACTATTCCACTAGTCAGGCAGTAATCAAGGGAGTCATTGAGCGCACGTACAGAAGTTTATCTGTGTAGCCTCCTGGCTAGGGAACTCAGACAAGGAGGGATCTAGGATTTTGATCCCTGTTTCTAGGACCTTTCCTGTATTTTACTGTTTAATGTAAAGCTCAGGAGCAAAGGCCAAATCTCAGGGCTCCCTTTCTCAGGTATGTAAATTCATTTGAAGTCCCACCTTTGATACCCAAATCAATTATCAGAGCTCTAACAGTTTTGGAATTCAAAGATTTTTTACAAGTCTGTGGATCCTCTCTGTGCCTCTGGAAGGTGTACCTCCTGGAAATGAATGGATTCCATCTTTGAACAGAAAGACTATCTCAATTTTTCTACCCAAACTCAAACTTAATTTTGAACCTTCCTTTGAGTTCTGTGTGAAGTCATTCTAGCTCAGAGGGCATTAACTGTTATGTTGAACTTTAGTGCAGTTATGGCAGTTCTCATGGGTCCTCCATTATGACTCATAGTATCATGTTCTTTCTTTTGTGTCTGGCAAGCAGTTGGCAAATTCTGCCCAGCTATGGCGTAAAAAAACCCTTAAATGCTCTACTTAAGCTGGGCAGAATTTAAGATCCACAGCTGCTTGTGACAGAACTTACTGTCATCACAAAATACACTGGATAAGACTGTAAAGGGGAGTACCTGATTACAATGTTGGATAGAAATTGGGATGAAAAGATGAATGTGACGTGAACATACCTGTACAGAAGCCTAAAAGAAACAAGCCACAGTGGGACTTCTATTTCTTTTGCATTGTGACAGCTTGTTATTTCTGTTGAGAAAGGTTAGAAACACAATTTTCAGGAGTGATGAAAATACAGGAACTTCTCTGTGCGATGAGAGTCTTGCAGTGGTGTTACAGGTAGCAGTTGTTTGAATTATCAGTATAACAACTCTTCTCTGGTATACATTATAGGAAACAGATCGCAACAAAGAAAATGTACATTAGCCATCTGATTTTGTGATGAGTTCTAACACCATAGATTGCTAAAAATAAAAAGCAATGTCAAATTGCATTTATCTGTTGGTTTTGTTGCTGCCCTCGTTTCAGCATGTGAGGCAAAAGGTAAAATCAGCAGAAGCTTTCAGTTAATGTTGTAGAAATACAGTTCTGCAGTCACAGAGGCTTTGAATGCTCTTCATTTTGTTTCTTAAGAAAAAAAGATTACTGCACTTGGAGAAAGAAGATGGAAATATTTTTCTAGTCTTATATTTTCCTGCTTTCATAAAAGCCTACATTTTGACTTGAGAATATGGACCTTTAAATGGAGTAAACTTCTACCATTATTAAAAACTCCTTCCTGGAAAGGTTTCAGAGATGTTCATGCCTATTCTTTTTTTTTTTTTTTTCCCCTGGCATAGTATTCTAATTAACTCTCAACCATTTCTTGAGTAATGTTTTTAAGGTCACTAGCTTGGCTGGGTATTTGGTAATAAAAATTACACCCCATGTCTGCAATAGGACCACTAATTTAAAATATAGCCATTTGATTCAAACTGACCTGTTTGCCAGCATAACTAATGAAGTGTCACTTTAATATTTAAAGTACTGTTCTTTCAAGGTAATTGCTATTTACTGGTAATTCTTCTTCATTTGATGGTTTATTAGGTACCTATAGGAATTTAAATTGGGCAACTGAAAAACTGTAATTGTCTAACTAGTGTAATTTTTTGCTATAAATAAGCCTGGGCACCTGTTTAAGGAAGGCTTTCTGTTTCTGGTTTTAAGAAAGTTTTTTATTTCTTTTTTTCTCCACTGTGAAAGAATGGGGAGGGTTGATTTGAAAAAGAGATTTTTCACCTATTAATAAGATATCAGGAACGAGCCAGCAGAAGGTGCTGACATCCAAAGGAATGCAGGGACTTGTTTTGGCTAATTCTGCACCCACCCATGTGGGCGTCAACATTCCACTCAAACGTGGCAGGACTTTGCCTCTCCTCGTGGCAGGGGGAATACGTTTGGGGGAGGAGGGAGAGGGAGAACAGCCAGGAAAGAATTGATCTTAAAAGTAATTGCATAACAAGTGTTCTCTTAGAAAAAAAAAAAGTACGTGGAAAAAAAAGTAGTTGGTAAAATAGATACATCACTTATTTGTTCCTTTTCTGTTCTAGCTTGTTACTGAATATCTTTTGTCCTCAATGCATCAAAATGCTTTATTTTGTCCACAGAATATAGCTATATAAATTAACCTTCTTGCTAAAAAGGTGTGGAGTTTTGTCCTCCACAATCTGATAAATGCATTTGAAAAGGGCCAGGAAACACCTCTTTCTGAGAAACTCCTGCTTTCTTTTGTTGATACTTGCCTCTTAACAAAAGAGCTTTCTGAGTAGGCATTGCAGGTTACAGTCTTATTAACCTTTTCTTTCTTCCTACTTGCAACTGGTTCTTTTTGTTAAAGCTTGAGTCCCCAGTTCAGCGTTCTTTAATAAGTTTTAGGATTGTTTCTGTGGCACCTATGTTTTCTTGCTAGCTTTTACTAGTAATAGCCGTTGAACAATGTTTAGATTACATGACCCTAAAAGCAATAGTTCTTTATAATGCCTTCTTATTTTCTTGGTATAATGTGAGGACTTCAATTATTAGTGAATTTATCATTTTTGTATCTGTAGTTTGGGAACTAAGAACCAAGGCAGCTCATTTTTCATTAGCTTATGCAGATTTTTTTTTCTTAAAATGGGTATCTCCACTTCCCAAGATTAGGAGATGATTTGTTTATACCATCTTAATTTCAAAGAAAAAAAAATAGTTGGCACAGATCCTGCCATGGAAATTTCACACCTGATAGCTTACGTTTAGTCAATATGTAGTCAACCAAAAAAGGAAGTACTTAGAATGGGAAATGTTGGGCAACCCTACCTTTTGGTAGGTTTACCAGTACGTTGTTTTTTTTTCTGCTACAATTTAAAGTTAAGAAAGGTAGCAATAGCATTCCCTTCTCCACAGATACAGCCCTTGTCCATGCTTGGGCAATGGGGATCACTGAAATGTCTGTCTGCACCTGGATTCCAGTCCAGTGGTGTATCCAGTGGGTGGTGTGAATATGCTATGTCATTTGCTCCTAGATGCATCACCCGGTGGAGATTTGCCAGATGACTTCATCATCCCACTCGATCTTGCTGCTGTATTCTATATTTTTGCAGCAAGGAGACAGCACAATATCCTGGCAATCTGTGTGTGCATTAATGAAGTGTCTGCCCACAGTTCTTAACATAGGGTTGGTAACAATGATTGCTAGCATAATACACTACTAAAATGGCCAGTGCGGTCTAATGTAGCTATATACCTGCATAAACCACAAATTATTTTGTCATGGTTGCTATACTTTGTGCAAACATTTAATGAAAAGCACTGTTGCAATACATCAAATACTGACTTATATTTTTTGTGACTGAAGAACTTAATTCTTCATAGCTGCATTACTGTTTTGGTCCACAAGCTTCGTGAGTTAATGTTGACATGTTTTGATCTGATAGATGTGCGAAAAGCCCAGACACAGTACCTTCTGTGGTCTGGCTCAGGAGAGGACTGAACCTGAATTCAGATCTGCTGCTGAGGCCTGTTATTAATTTAGATCCAGTACTTGAAAACTGATTCAAAAGTAGATGTTCTTACTGTAAAGTGCTGTTCTCAAAAGTACAGATGCAACTCCCCTAGAAGGAGTGGTAGTCACTGCCTCTGGGCGTGTGCATACGTGAATGAGTATGTGTGTTTGTGTACGTGTTCACGCATGTGAACACACATTGCTTTTGTGTGATGGGTCTTGTGTCGATTCACAGCAAAAGCTGTGTACTTTACGGTTTTCCAATGTAGAAGCTTTTATATATTCGTAAACTCAATGTAAGAATTAAAAGGGATTTTCTTTGCATTATTAAACTGGTTTTCCCCCTCTTCCCCATTCTTCTACATGAGGAAAACCCTCTTTCAGAGTAAGAGGGAAACAGAGATGTAAAGTCAACTGCTTTGAAAGAAGCCCATGGTATCCAAAACTGTTGTGGTGTTTGTTTTTTCTCCTGTCATGGCATGAGCTCACAAATACCATTCTGAGCTCTCAAGGCTCTCTTTCTCCATTGACTTGTCTTCTTTTATGTGCAGAGTCAATAGGAAACCTTGTGAAGGCTTAAATAAATACATACATCCAAATGGAACCCAAGCTGGCTTCCCACAGTCAGGCTTCCCATTATCTCATCTTGTTTCAGTCAAAACGCTTGTATGAAGCAATCCAGTTCTATCAGAATAAACATCGTTGCATAAAATTTATCCATACTCTGCCTTGCCCACAACAGTTCTGTGCTTGAATAAGGAGCTTCCCTGCCTTGAATGGATATTGTGTCCTGCAGTACTGAGTAGGTGCCATTGCTCTCATGTAGGTGGTTTTATCAGCTGTGTAAGCTATGGGGGGAAGGTGCCGAGAAATATCGCTCCTGTCCATCCTTGGTTGATATTATGTCTGTGTTCAGAAAAAGAAATGTTGAAGGATATTCACTAGGGTGACAAATCCTAGCATGGTGAGTTACTGCAAAATGGTTCCCAGGAGCATATTCTTCTCATGCTCAACAGTGCAAGTGACAGGGTTTCTTTTTCTCTCTTGAGAGGAAGGGAGTGAGTTCATGAAGGAAATTTGTCTTTCCTTTTTCTCTTACAGACACTTGGAGTTTTGTACCATTTCCTAATGGCTTCCTTTTGTGTAATCTCATATGTCAGATGTCTGTGCAATCTTCTCTCATAACATGGAAGACTGGCACAGCTACATTCCTGCAACATTTAGTTTCTGCTAAGTAGAAAGCTGAGATGTGGAAGGCCTAGTCAACAGGAGGCTGCATGGGGGATCTGTAGCGCATGGAGTCTGGCATCAATAGTTTTCCTGATAATAGCTCCTAAGGAAAGTTTGTGCTCTGGGACTCATCCATTGGAGCCTCAATATATGCTGGAAGGAGAGAGGACATGCTTGGTGCTTGCTGTGTGTTTGGTGTTGGACATTCTCCTGTGAGGCACCTGTTGCCTTTTGCTCTCTAACCGCTCTCTAGTCCTGGGCTTCCCTACTCTGTTGCAGGGGGAATGAAAGGTGCCATTGCTTTATTGTACTTTTCTTTCACCTAAGGAACTGGACCCTTTTTCACAGGATTTTAATGCTTTTATTTCTCACCATTCCTCACACTTACAGGAGTCAATTGTGTATCTCAGATGTTCAGCAGTTCTTTTGGCTCCTGCCACCTCCGTCTAATCCTGCTCAGAAAAACAGCGCTTTTAAAGGTCAGCTCCAGTTGCCCATACTCAATATCAAATTAACTCAACTTGAAAGATTTTTGAGTTTTTTGGCTTGTACACATAGCACCATCTCCCAAACTTGACAGAGGCAAGTTTTCACTGCGGTGTTTGCTCACAGCAGGAGCATGTGAAAGAAGCGTGTTTTGAGAATGACTAAACATCAAAGTGGTTGTAAGTGAGCTGTCCTGAGAAGTCTAATGCTTATCCTGGAAGATGGAAGAAATGTTTATGTTATGCTAATGGCCAGAGGTCTCAGTTCCTATTTAGTTTCCTCTCTACCACAGTTAATAGAAATAGAGATGAGAAATCTTTCTTATGTAGACACAGGTTTGTTGGTCTCTCTCTGCTTAATGACAGTAAAGAGAAGTCAGGAGTATCTGTGATCATCATTCCTGTCTTGTTACAGTCTATCACCTCTTAGAGAACTGCATTTTAGCAACTCTAGAGAGAAAAGGCTTTTTTTTTTTCCTTTTTTTTCTTTTTTTTTCCCCCTATGGGCTTGCCTAGGAAGATACCCATCTCTAATATGAAGCTTTGAAGCATTATTATGGTAATGTCAGGTAACTGCTCTACAACCGAGATTGACAGCTAGCTATTAAATAAGGGCAGGGAAGAATGTGGCATCTGTGTAGTGAATGATGCATGTGGTTATTTTAAAATGTTTTTTTATAAGCAGAGACATGGCAATTGCAGGTTTTCTTTGCCTTTTTGATTTAACAGCATTTCAAAGTCTTTTGCCAAACCACAAGTAAAAGCAACATTCAGATCAAACTGCAGTCTCAAAATATTTTCCCCACCCTGATTCATGCACAAATGATTTAATTTCTAATCAATTGCAAAATGGGCTACTGGAAGACAGTATCTTTTCCATGTGCCTATTTGAGCCTCTGAAACAAGCAAAAGCATATTAGTTTCTGAAGTCACTCAATTTCTGACCAGCTTTCACTAAGGTTTAAATTGACTGGTACCTGACAGCTGTAGTAGATTCATTTACAATACCAAGCTGAGCTCTGAATTGCTACTAGTTGGCACTGACAGGGATACCAAGATGAGCTCACAGAACTCAGTACGTGTGCTCCTTTTCACAGTCGAAATGACATGTTCTGCCAACCCAAAGAAAATTGTCAGCAGCAAAAAATAACATTTTCCTCCATGCCATGCGTTTTGAGGCTAGCATGTTTTTCACATGGTGGCTAATATACTTTTTTTTTCTTTTTTTTTTTTTTTTCAGGTAGCAAAAGGTATAGCAAGAAACAGGGCTGGACCATGGAAACAGTGGCCACCTGCAGACAGAATATTAAAAACAAGGTAGTGAGAGTTGTTAGTGACAGGCATTCCTTTGCCTCTCTCCTTTGACTCCAGAAGGCTCCTGTGGAGAGCCAGCTACTGCTCACATATCACTTGCATAGCCTGGTGTAAGTGCTGTAAGCAGAGGAGTGTAGATTCTGTACTCATTATTTGGCTGAGAAAATTGTGAACTTCTGAACATTTTTCCCTTACAATTTTAACAGATTTTGATCTAAAGGTAAAGGTTGAAAGTTGCATTAACTTTTCCTTCCCTGTAGTTGTGGTCAAGAAAAGGAAGGCAAAAATATCAGACTGACTGCTTGTTCTTGTAGCTTGTCCAGCCTGACAGGCTGGTGGGAATGCCCATCAGTCTCCCACCCAGCTTGCTGTTCCTTGGGGCAAAATATGAAGCGGGTCTAACGTGGTGTAACTCGCATTCCAACCAGCAAGCAATTGCTTACTAAAGTACTCCTGAAGTTGTTTGTTGAGTTTTCCTTGTTTGCAGCAACTTCAACAAAGCTTGCAAAGTCTCCTTTCAAGTCTGAAAGTCATACCATTTCAAGTTCCACTGCAGAACTAAATAGGTATAAAAGCAACTTTAAGGGAGTCTGCCTTGATTTTTAGAATGGGATTTGTTAGAGCATGGGAGCATAATGAAGTGTCACTGCATATGTTCACTGCGAACTCTGGTTCAAGAGAATAACTCTTGAGAGATCTCAGGCCCATTGCAGTCAAGACTTCTTTGCACAGGTTTCTTTGATTTTTTTTTTTTTTTTTTTTTTTTTGGCATTGCCCACGGATGCGACACATGCAAACACTTACAGATCCAGAGACGAGGAGGTTGAGAGGTTTTAAAAACACAAAGGACCAGAGTATTGACTTTAGATTTTTTTTTTTCCCCCCTCAGGAAGAGAAGATAAATATGACCATGATTAAAAAGTCATTACGAAGAGGACAGTGATCAGTCTTTAGTTATGTTCACTGAGAAAAGGAGACATTGACTTTGTTAGCAAAAAAGTTAATTGACATTGGCTGTTAGGAGAGATAGTTGTCTACTAAGCGATGTTTAAGCATTGCAACAGGCTACTTGCACGAGCAGTTGGTGCTCTCCCTCATGAGAGAATGTAAGGAGCAAGTTAGATAAACCTTTGCTTGGAATGGTCTAGGAGTACTTGTTCCTGTTTCCTGAAACTTTTTCAGTATTCTTTTGGTCTGGTATTCCCGTGGGCTTCAGCTTTAACCCTGTAACTTCTGAAAAGGCATCATCAACGTATGCCAGTAGAAAATTGCCTGAATAAATATCATTAACACAACAGGGCATTTAAAAGACCTCCCATGAATCCTTATCCTTGTATGGTGAAAAGCATATCATTGTGTACCCACAGTGCTTAGAATGCCTCTAGAGTTTATTGGAAAATAAAGCAACGATGGTATCTAATCTGTTAACCCTAACAGAGAATCTGTTCCTCTGCCTCAGATTGCAGGCATACCATGAAGTGCTGAGATTGGCATGAGCAGCGCACATTTTTATTTGAGGGGAACATAAATCCTAAGTATCTTGTTTGTGTATAATTATTCTTGCCCTGAGGTTGCAGCATCTTGTGCGCAGAGCTGCATTGTGAACATTTTTCCAAGTTTATTTAGCACTGAGTGCAAGTACTTTACATGTCAGAGCTGGGAACGCTCCTGTTTCAGCTGACTCCACTCCTTTGGGGTGTTGTAGAGCGCTTAGGTGACTAAGCGAGAGGCAGTTGCACAAGCCTGGAGAGACAGGGAGCTTATTTAATCACATTAGAGAAAGAGAGAGTAGGCGCCTGGGAGCAGACAGAACTAATCTGCGAGGAGAAGCGAGAGTGAGCAACTATGGTTTACGGAAAGGTTTTGGAGGTCAGTGGATTGGCAAAGTTAGTGCACCTTTAACTGCAGATTTCTACATAGTTTCTTAATTCGCATATGTCCGTACCTAAGAACCTAGCTGAGGGCCTCAATTCCTGTCAACACACAGCAGTTTACCAGCTAAAACTGTGTTCCAGCAGGACAGTTTATTCCTTGTTTCCTTTTGCTCCTCACTTCAATTTTAAAGAGATCAGCGAATGTATTGGTGGCAGTGGACTGTGATTTGATTAACCAGATATCTTGGGGGTTCCTCTCCTCTTTAAATTGCCTTGGTCTTGTTACACTGTTGCTGCACAGAGGGCAAAGCCAGCCTGCTGCGTGGCAGGGATGCCACCTGGAAACAGAGATGCCAGCAGTGGTATGAGGATTTTTGGGGGTCTCTAGCCTCAGTTTTACCGAGGATACAATGGTCATGTTGAGGGACTGGGATATTATTTTATAGAATAAACCTGTACTATCTGTCCTTTGTGGAAACAGACACAGGATAAAGATGTAATCTGTGTGGTTCTGACTAAATTCCTGAAACAGAGCACCTCTGAAATGCTAATACACATATTGTAGAATCATCTAGGCAGTCACATATCATGGCCCTTTCAGATTCCTTTTTTTTCTTTTTTTGTATTTCCAGGATTAATACTTTTGTAGGAAGTGATAAATTAATTTTATACTTCATTCAGCCCTTTTAAAATAGGTTGTCAGTGGAAGTACCTCATATGGCCAGTCCAGGTGCATCCATGGACCAGGTCACTTTGTAGTGCTGTATGTCCACTGCAGCCACAGGTGGCCGGTACAGAACGCAGGAAGGAGAGAAAAAGGAAGACATTGTGATTGTATGTATACATCCTCAGCAACGCTTCTGGTTATGGTTTGTACTCATCTTTGTTTTCAGTCAGACATGGGACATAACATATAAAGGAACTACATCTTTCTCTCTTTTTTTTTTGGTGTAGAGCTTTGAGGGAATCTTTTTTTTTTAGGTTTTTTGTGCATGTACGTACCATTTCTTGACCTCCAACCTGGAGGCAGTCTGGGAGTAGTGTAATTGATTTAGACTTGTTAGGGGAAAATATTTGATCATCATTTGATTTTATGGGGTGGCTGATATATCAAATGAAGTATAAGGCCAGCCACATGAGCAAGATACCATGTTCTAGTATGGCTTTGGAAGCAGAGGGAGTGGTCAGACCTGTGTTGGAAACAATGTCGTTAGAGCAGGTATGAAACTGAGTCACACTGGGAATTCAAAGAGCTGAAATTCAGAATCTGACTTGTGGCTCTTTTCAAACCAGCAGCAGTTGCTTGTAAAAAGGAAATAGGGATGGGTACAACAGCAACAGGCATGTAACATACAGCTCTTTAAAAGTCTCAACACCGTTTTCTCCAGATGACATTATTGGAAAATCCATTCCTGTTGCTTTTCTTTAGGCTGTCAGAAGGACCAAGGAGTTAATTGTATAAAGCAATTGTCATAAACATTCAAACTAGATGTATCTCCATGTCAGGTTTTATTGCAGCCTTGCAATTTGGGCTAGGTTCTCTGAACTTTGCTAACCTTGGCAGATCTACAGGGAAAGCCTGCAAAATCCTTGAGTTCAAAGCAGGCAAAATATATGACACCTTTTGAAAGTTTGGCTTTGAGTGTTGAGTTTATTTGAACTTACGTTAACCAAAGCCAATAAAAAATGGTTTGCATGAGCTCCCGCAAGGTGAAATTCCAGCAAGCAGAGAGAATGAGAATAGACAACCTGTTTGCCAAACACAGTTATTTTTATTCGTGTTAAAGGAAGAAAGTTGATAGAGTTTGAGCACTTTTATATTTGATTTAAAGTAGGAATAAGGAAGACTATAGCCTAAGGATGTCATGTAAAAATATTATCCCTCTGTGAAGATATCCCAAGCAACCTCTACTGTATCTATTAGGTCAAAATACAAAAGGGTCCTCTTTCTGGGTAGTTTATATTTCATTATGCTAATATCTGGGAATAGTGAGGAAGACAATAAAGCACTGAGGCAGAGATCAAAATATGAATGGTTAGTACCTGTATATAAAAAAATAAATAGATTAAATAGAAATAAAATCTGACCAAAATACATTGCAATTTGCAGTGACAGAATAAACCTATGGATTACATCATGCCTAAATGAGGGGCTAAGATTTTACTAGGTAAGAAATGAGCTTGAATAGCCAAGAACCAGGGGTAGAAAGAGATTTTATGGGTATGGAACTAAAGGTTGGATACCTGGTGGGGAGAGAAGGATTCTTTTTTTAAAAAATTATTTTTACTGAAAACTGTGCCAAGGAATGATAGATGAGGGTAACAACTGAGGTGCAACAGAGATGTCAAAACAACTGGGGAGATAACAAGGAAGGTTGCTGGCTGCATGTTATGCTTGAGTAGGTACTTCACATAAACTTTTTGGGTATGATGTATCACTGAACATATATCCCGTAAGAGTAAATCACTGGACTGCACTTTCACCTGGAAATGGTGGGAGGAGTTTAAGTATTTAAGGATATGACAAAGGAGATGGGGCAGGGGGCTATGTCTATATTTGTAGATCTGGAAACAGCTACTAAAGGAGAGGGTGGGGAAGGAGTAATAGCCTGAGTGCAGGTACTCAAGCATACCTTTTTTGTGAAAGACAGCAGTAAAGGTAAACAGTGTGATGTTACTGTAAGCCTTTAATGAGATAAATAAGGAGAGATAATATGAGTTAAATAACCAATCTTATAGAGCCAAATATATTCTGGGGAAGTCTGATTGCTGAGGCAGTGTGGTATATCTGCCAATGACCTCAGGAACTGGATTTGGTAGATACAGATCTTGCTTGTTAGAGGTCTATCGTTATGAGAGGCTTTGACTACCTGGATTATACAGGAACAAATAGCTAAATTCAGACATTTCTGAATGCAATAACCAACAGAGTTCCTCACCAGTCACTGAAACAGCAAGAGCAGTACCTTTTTAGATCTGACACTAAGTCGTAGAATGAAGTAGAAAAGAACCTTGGTTTGAGGGATTTCAAATTCAATTAAAATGAAGGGTAAACACGTGCAGATCTATAGCTTAGCTTTTCAGCTCCAGATGGATGGCATTTGATACATTTAGGGAACTAGCTAAAGCCTGAAGAGCTCAAGAGGACTGTATTATAAAGCAAAGCTGGTTCTTCTTTGAATCAAAGGCGCAAGAATTATCTGGAACAGGCATATCTTCTGAAGTGACAAACATGGAAGAAAAGTTATCAGATATGACTGAATAAGGAGTAGAAGAAAGAACAGGTCAGCAAAGAAGAGCCACATGTGAGAGGTCAGGAAATGTATGGGTAAAATGAGAAGTGGCATGAGTCAAGCTGGTTTTGACTCTGCAAAGAAATTAAAACAAATAGGAAAAGGTCCCTCAGCCACATAAATAAAAGGGAAAAAAGAAAGTAATTTGGCATGGTCCAATAATTTATCAGATACTTTGTTTCTGTTTCAGTTAGTGTGCTGATTCTGAACATTCAGGCTTAGCAGGTTTTTAGTGGCTGAGAAAACCTGGAAATTGTAATGGCTTCAGCCAAAGTGGGAGAAACAACTCGAGTTAAGTATTGGAGAAAGGCTGGATCATTGTCATCTTAGTATCTGGAAGGAACTGACACATGTAATTGCAGGCTCAAGAACAATATTTTCAATAGGACTTAAAGAGGAAGAAAGACATCGTTCAGCTGGAGAATGTAAGTCTGCCTTTGATGAATGGGCAAGGACAGCCCTGTTGGAGTGCAGGCTATTTGTAGCAACTATTCTGCTCTTTTAAATATAAGAATGGGGCATATGGTAACAGAAAAAGGAAAGAAAATACAGGAGACTAGATCTAGCATGATCTATGTAAACCTAGTGACTGCTAAAAGCACTGGTGTTTCTAATCGTGGAAATGCAGTCCTTGCTTAGCTCCTAGTGTGGTGTCTGTGGAACTGAGACACACTGAGTAATGGTACTGAAATTGTGATTAACAGGTAACCTAAAGGGCAGATTTAAGTGAAAAGAGACCTTTCTGACTGGAGGGACGTTGTTATTGAAAGCTCTTCTTAATGATTGAGACCAGGCTTCTGTGCTAATTTTACTAGAGAGTGTTGCCTGGAAAGTGGAAGTGTGCTAGTGAAACTAGCTGCAATGGAGTTGGGAGGTAATGGTAGAAGGACTGAATACCCAGGAAGGGTATTTTAACCCATCAAGGCTTAAAATGAGAGACACAGAGAGAAAAAGGTTTGAGATTAGTTATAACAAAAGTAAATGCAAGGCCCTTGCTAAAAGAATTTCTGCTGTAGCTGGGGTTCACCAGTCTGGAGGAGCTGAAGAGGCGGTAGCAGACTGCTACAGCTGAATGTCCCCAGTGCTGTATGTATGTCAGTGAAGTGGTCATCCAGGTCCTGGAGTGTGGCAGGAAGGTTATGTTCAGTATGCACATGTATAAATGCTACTATTCTGTGTTATACGATGTTATCCAGTCTGACTCCTAGGGTGGGATGCAACTTAGGGATTTCTTTAACAACTGGCACTTCTGATTTATGTTCAAATATGAATACAGCCATTTGCATGCATTACTCACCCTGTTCCTTTTCCTTTGATGCTGATCCTGGGATTTAGAAGAGCACAGACCTGTCCAATGTTTCTTAATCCAAAATTTGGTATTGACTGTCATTGTCAGACTGTATTTTTAAGAAGCCTGCTTAGAAATGTCAGATCTTATCCTAATTGAAATCCTCTCACCTGCTATGGGATTTGTCAGACCAATTCACTTCAGGACATCTTGGCATGAGAAGATGTGCCATTGTTGCCAATGAAGAGGAGTTCCTTGGGAGTTCCAGCTAGATGCAGATAAAGATAAATCAGCTTTAGTGTTGTACTCTTGTCTGCTATCCTCTCTTCTTCATAGGACATCTCTTTTTTTCCTTTCCAGTAGTAGCTGTCAAGAAAATATGTGAGATTGATAATATCTAGAGTTTATCTTTTCAGTGTTTCATCATATTTTTGAGATATTAGAATAGAAATTGTTTCTACCTCTATCTCTCTCACTGCTGGGCAGCACAGTCCATCCCCGTAGGCTAAGACAGTGCTTTTTACTTGGAGGTTTACATCTGTTGCAAAAACAGATTCTGCCAGGTGCTAGGAATTAGCTTCCAGTTGCCCCCCTTTTCCCTTGGACGTGCAGCGTGGTAAATCTGGTCAAGGCTCTGCAAAAGTCTACCTCATGGCTGGTTTTAATTTTTCCTTTAGATGAGCAATTGATTATGTTCACCACAAACATTCTGTGTTTGAGCAAGAGTGGTTTCAATAGGAAGATGAAAGTGATCAAGCCTGGCTTGTAGTGCTATATAACTTACTGCCTTAACCAGGCCTATGATGGAAGGGGAGAATTCTGAGTTAATTTTTGATCCTCTTGTGCTTTGAGAGAGGAGGGACACTTTCTGCTTTGGCTGAGACGGCACCTGAAAATGTCTGTCACTTTCTCTGTGTTCAGTAGCGGGCCTGTTTGTTCCCAGTCTGATCAGCTGCCATTGCATGCCGAGTAGGTACAGCTGAGAGGAATGCAGAGGATTTCAGTTGTTTGAGAAGAGGTGGGCGGGGGCCTTCAGAGTCCGTGAATTCATTAAAATTCCATGTTGAGTTGCAGTGTAAATGCGTGGGCCTTAATATGCAGGGCTCCAACAGGTAAATACTCGAATCTTGGATACAAGACGTAGCAAGTTTTTACCTGCCTTTCATCCAAAAAGCTCACCAAGTGCTCTATACCCACCCAAAAGGCAGTGCTCACCACCACCTGAATGTAATGCAAACTGATAGTCACAAGCACGGATTAGGGGCAGTAATTCACCTTTAGATGGATATCTGCCACAAGAGTGTGCATTGTTTACACTTAAGAAAACTCATTCTCTGTTTTGAAGAAACCAGACACTCTTTACGTTGCTGTTCTCTTTGAACACACTTTGCTGACAGCACCCATTTGTGCTGTGCATTGTATAAACCACTCTCAGTACCTCAAGCTGCATTCTTAAACCCCAAAATTCACAAAGCCTCCACTGGGCAAGTAATCTCATGGATCAGAAGCACAGAGAATAGGGGCCGAAAGCTGCTTGCAGGCACCATGCCTTTGCGCACTCCAGTTGAACCCTGTGAGGTAATTTGGCCCTTTTTGGGAGCAGTCTGCTCCATATGCCGTGATCCTCTCATACCCAAGCTGGTGATTTTGCTCAGAGCAATTTCACCGTAGACTGGACTCTGCAGCCACCGAGCCCAGGGCAGTGCTTCCTGCAGCAGGCATGGGGTGAGGGAGCCATGGTGCTCTCTGTCCAGCCTCTTCATCCAGATGCGGTACAGTAACTTGGGAATGACACTGGACTTCTCACCTGCAAACACATGAACATGCAAAGGTGGCTCCTGAACCCATGGCGACACAAAAAAGGGACTAGGTGACCTCTGGAGCTGTGGCTCGCACCTGCTCATCTGCAGCTCCAGTTCTCTGCACCCTGTGGGGTGTCTGGAGGCTTGTTCTTCAGTCAGCGTACCTCTTTTCCAGTTACTTGCTCCTTTCAGTGGACAAGTCAACGGGGGATGTGAAACCACACAGCTTTAGATCTCTTTCATTTATTTCTCTTTTTAAAACTAAAATGTTAAAAGAGAGCTGTGGTCACAGAAAAAAAAATAATTTCTCTACCGTAACAAGGGAATGAAAACATCTGCATGAAGAAAAAAACACTGAAAGTAGAGAACTGTGTTATTCTTTGGAGAGAATGTTGGGATTAAAGTTTAAAAAAACTTTTTTCTTTTTAAGGCATCCAGTTTTCACAGGTCTCAGTTACTTCAGGGATCAGACATTTAAAAGTTATTTTCTTGATCTGACTTTTTTGCAGGACCTGAGTATTTTGAAAGACTTCCTGCACATACATGCCAGTTATTTGATCTGATCATTGTTTTAATAAAACCATTATTTAACTAACCACAAGTTAATTTCTTTGGCCCTTTGGGAGCCAGCCACAAATAGTAGCAAGTTATTGTGTAACCTGGCTAAAGCTGAGCTCCTTGTTTTCCTTGCCAACTCCCACCATTGACAAAACCTCTTACAAATGGATTTTTTTTAATCTTAATGGAGTTAGACTATTATGAAAAAAAAACTTGCGAGATCCTTAAAAGTTGTCTTCATATAACCCTTTTCTAATCCCTTTTAATGTGATTTTTTGTGTCTAAGGATGTAAGTAGATGCTCTGTAAGGACAGAAGAGATTGTCTGAGGTCTGTTTTGTGGAACAATTGGCATAGAGAAACACTAACAATAACTGGAGTGCGCCTGGCCTCTACTTAAGTGAGAGAATATTAGAAAACTCACTGAAATTTATTCCTTCTGGTAACCTGCAAAATGGGATAGCTTTTGAGGAATTTTCTAAGAGGGGAAAAAAAAAGACTCAAAATAAAAGGGTGCTTTATTTAAACTATTTTGAAAAATGTCAGAATTTTGGTTCAGGAGTGGGTAATTTTATTTTCACAGTGACATGAAATGTTTCAAAACTTCCTTCTCTGTTACTAATGAAACTTTGAAACCAAAAAGTTGATGATGCAAATAAGCCAGGGAGAGAAGAGCAGTGTGCATGGGGAATGACTGTGTGAGACTATTAAGTTCCACAGTGATGTGTTTGTAAAATATTCCTGATGTGCAAAAGAGGCTGTATTTCTAGCAAACACATTCCCCTGCACACAAGCATTAGCTCCAAAGTTTGCTACTCACCGAGTCAGAACGATTGTAGGAAATAGCTTGATTTTTTTGAGACACCGTAGCTGTTGCTGCAGTGTAACGGAGACCTGTAATGCTGGCTTGGATGCAAAATAAACGAATAATTTCCAAAAAGGTGGGACAGCTGTTTTGTGGTCTGTGAGTGTGCAGTGTAATGCAGGAAACTGGCTTTATTTTAAGGTGGACAAAGTGCATAGAATCACCAAGACACCCCTTGTGAAACAGCCTTGAGCTTGGCTCCAAGCAAATGCAAATGGATGCATCTGGGAAAGAGGAGTGCTGGGCCAGGACTATGAAAGGCAGCTCGGGGTGAGAGAAGGGGTGACATATACCCTGGAGGACAAGGATTTCAGATCAGCAGGCCACTGACTTCAGAGGTCTTCTTAGGCCGGTGATATGGCCAAAAGGATTAAGGCAGCCTTTAAATGTAAAAAAGCAGGTAGAAGCAGTAAACAGAAGCCTGTCTTGTTTTTACCTGGGTGAAGAGTGCTTTACTGGTGCAGATCGAATGGAATGTTATGTTGTCTTCTGCAACTCACATCCAAAAGTTGAAAAACAGGACAGGGGGAAGAGAAGACCAGGAAAAGACCTGTTGGGATGGGGAAGTGGGAAGTACTCAGGAAGGATTTTTTTAAAAAATATTTTTCAATGCTTGACGTCATCTGGTGATCAAAAATTTTCAGAACAGTGCTGTAGTCTTCTTCTCCAGAGATAGCCAAATTAAGACATGGAAATCAGCTTTTTCACAGAGATACGTTGTAGTTGAACACAGCATTGAATCTGAGTTGAGTGTCAACAGAGAAAAACTTCTCAATTTTTTCTACAAAATGCCATTTGCAATAAATATTTTTGGTTCAAAAATATATCCGCTCTATAGATGGAGCTAGTAAATTTATGCTAGTTTTATCAGGATGCATCTTTTGCAAAATTAGCCTGGAAGTATTTTCAAATAACTGCATGATAAAGCATTTATTGGCCTTGTGGCTCTCCCAGCTTTTTTCCAGGTAGTGAAGGAAAGAGTTTTCTGTTACCATTGATCAAAACTAGGCAGACCTTCCTGGTGCTTATGAAGCTGATCAAGAAAACACAAAAAAAGAGTAATGCGGTACAACTTGTCGCAATACCACCGGGCTTTAAGTAAAACAAAAACATTCCCTGGAATGGGCTATGAGTAAGCAAATGAAACAAAATCAATTTAAAGGTGATAAAACTCTGTTGACATGAATACCATTCAGGTAAACCACGTTGGACATATTTACAAACAGCAGGCAGCACCTATTTAACTTCACCCCAGGAGAGTGAAGCTGTTCCCACAGGAGGCTTTGCAAGTACAGAAGGTCGAGTTCACCTGCAGACTCTCCTTCCTGACAGCTGTCCTTGACAACAAATTTATGCTTTTTCAAATCAGTTCAGCAAATTCTGCCTCCGTTAAGGTTGTTGTTGAGCCTCGGGAGGGAGATTTTGAGAGCGTTACTGCCTCTGCACACTGTTGTCTGGGGCCAGTACAGGTGCTGGAGGGCTCTCTGCCTCCTACCCTGCTCTCATTGTTGTCCCTGAAAGCTTGCTTTGGATTGAGAAGTAAGAGGTTTTTGAAAAGAGATAGTCTTTGTGAGAAGAAAGGGGCCAACCTCATTGTAACTCTATTTGATGGTCTGCCGAGGGCTGCTGGGGACCCCAAAGCCTTTCGAGGTTTAGTATAACTTTTAGATACTGGTTCTTTTTTACAGAAGAACTGAGAACAAAGTAGGAATGAAGATGTCCTCTCTGAGTCCTTCAGCTCTAAGAAGTCCCATCGCAGTGACAATCTGCCACTGGAGTTTCCCACTCTGACAGAAAAATTGTATTTTGCTTTGCAGCAGATTTCAATGCACTGCTCTAATCTTCAAACAAGGTTGCTTCTCCAGTGAGTGCATAGCTCTAATTCACACCAGGGAACTCCTACACACTGGGAAGCATTGTTATATTTTAGCATTTTTTCCTCATGCAGGTAGCATGATGGGTGAGGGTAGAAATTAGAGCCCTGTTTTCTGTTAGTGTATGTTGTTTCCCTGGGCGAAAATCTAACGTAGCTTCAATGCTGCTGGAGAATGAGTCTTCAACTCATATCCAGGTTAATGGGTTTGTTCAGGATGCTTTCCTCTGAAAAAGACACTTGTACTAAAAGGGCAGGATAATGAATACATAGACAGCAGCCCATACATACTGCTCTCTGCACCCCCTGCTCTCATCTTTCTATTATGAAACTCAGATAAACAACCAAGAATTTGCCATCTCTTTAGGTACCATGAAAAATTAAAGCCAACAAAAACATGGTCTCCTTGATACACAGAAATGCCCAGGCTAGTTATTCCTCAGGTACAGGAATGACTGGTGGGTGAAGTTTAAGGCTAAAAGAGCAAGCAGATTTTAGGCAATGAAGAAATTAATTTGTGTAGTTCAAGAGAGCTGGGTTGTTTTCTTCTCTTTGGTCCTGCTTACTTCTGCTCATCGGTTCATCATTTTTTTGTGTTCTGAAGGGATACAAAACCAACCCCTGGGAAGAGATACACCTTTTGAAAGAAAGCTAGAAATTGAAGGGAATGCAGAATTTGCAAATGCACTTACCATAAATAATAAGCTGTACTGATGCACTGGAACAGGTTTGGCAATGGGAGATTTTCAGAGGTCTTCAGGAACAGATATAGAGAAATACATCCAGGAAATACATCCACTGATCTTCTCAGTACCTGAAAATCTTGACCTAAAGTGTAAAGGTGGCTCTTTTTCTCTTTACACTCCTGTCCTCATAGTAAAGTGTTTTGTCCTTGCATGCTTTATTTCCTCATCTATACGATGGAGATATTTACAGTACTTCCCCAAACATCTTGGACTAATGTCCTAGAATAGTGGCAGTGTCCCAGCTGTGCAGATTTTCGAGCCCTGCTCACAGGCTGTGACTGCTGCCAACCAAACCAGGGTCAGGGAGGGAGCTCTGGGCTGCTGATCACTCATGCTGCTCCCCTCTTCACCTCTTCCTGGTCTTTGTTTGGGCTCACACCACCCATCTAGGACCCTCTGGGACAAGTCCCTCACTACAGTCCTGACTTCACTGTCTCTGCTACTTGCTCTCTCACTGAACTCATCTTGGGCTTGATTTGCAAGTATGTTGATAACAGTTCAGCTTTGGCGCAGGCCTGCTTAAGTCACTGATTTGGAGAAAAACAGTAGAGAACAAAATTTTTAACAGGTTTCTTTATCATGCTGGTCAATACTTACCAGGACAAATATTTTAAAGCAATTTTTATCTGTGAATGGCTAGCCGCAATTAATTCTGATAGTCCTATATTCTGGATTTCTTTTGCTGTCTCTCTGGTGGTGTGGCTTATTCAGTCCAGAAGTTTCTTGTAAAAGCTGGTGTACCCTATGCACAATACTAAACTTACTGGAGACACAAATTATTAGGTGCAAAAGTGTGCCTAGCATCAGCTTGCAGTGAAAGCAATGCAGCCAGAGTTGTATAGCTGGTCATCTAAATCCCATGGCTTTGTTCATCTGCCACAGTTAGCTAGTAAAGTTTTGGAGGATTTATGTTAAAACTCTCTTTTTCTCTCATTTTCCCCTTTGATTTGATACATTTTGAAACCTACAAGACATAGTAGGCAAAATAATTTTAGCATGACATATTTAGATATGGTTAAACATAGTAAAACATATATTCTCTAGTGGACATATATATAAAAATATTTTGCATGTATGTTGAAGGCATTTAAAATATATGTGCAATCCAAGACAGTAACTATAAATTGCATATAAACAGAGACACACATGCTTACTTATTTGCCTGCCTGTCTGTATATGAGCATCTGTGCAAATTTACAGGTGAAGAAAATATCAGCATGCATGTGAAGAGAAGATACGAAGGGTGTCATGCCAAAATGTGTTCCATATTTATTATTATTTTTTTTGCTATTTATTTTTGTGCTACAATGCATATGTTAGATAAGTTATATATAATATAACCCAAATCTGCTGGATCTGGGTTCATAGGTAGGTTTCTCACCACTGATTCTGCTACCATAAAGAGACATGTCTGGATAATTCTCCGTTACTCCCCTTTGGATTTCAAATACTAAAGTATATAAGTGCTCATATATTTGTGTGTGTATGAGTGTCCTGAAGTTTTGGTCTTGCATTTGGCATGGGAAGAAGGTGGGATCTGCAGATATGGAAAGGGTAGAGGTCAGAACACAGGAAGAAAGGGAGCTACCTGTCTCGCTGCTAACTTAAGCTAGGCTGCTGTGAACAGAAGAGCCTACTTATGCAGATCAAGGTTACCAAGGCACATAGACACCTCTGGCTTAAGTTATTTTCCTTATTAAACTGGCAATGGAAAAAGTAAGTGATGTAAAATTCTCTAGATCAACTCAAAAGCACTGAAATATCATCTGTGCCCTAGAAAATTAAATTGGCTTTATGGTCAGGCAATGCCCAGCAGTGCAATCCTGAGACACAGGAGGATTTGGATTGTAAAGTACTCAAATTAAAAGGAGTGCTTGTATTCTGGGAGTTTGATTCTTCCTACCACAAGTGGTGTTTGGTTCTGGGATTTTTGTTTGGACCTGCCTGTGCCTCTTAAAAAACCAAAACAAGCAAGCTGTCATTTTCAAAAAAGCCCAGATGCATTTTTACTTTTTGCAAAGACAGACAAATATCAGTACTAAGGTATTAAAAAATATAGCCACTAAAATGTGTCACAATTCTTTCTGTTCGTTTTTCCCCCCTTTCTATATTTGCCTGCTTTTTTGTGCCGTTCAACTTGTTTGCTTGTAAAATCTCCCTTGGAGCCACATTCGTGCAGACAGACTAAAACATTTTTGACTCTGAATGAATCCCCGGAGGTAAAATTTACTGAGATAATATCTTGGTTACTACCTAACCTGTTTGGGTTATTTTTGAACACTATAAAGCGGTAGCACCAACAAAGGAAAATTCTGCATGGTACATACCAGTAGCAGCTCACTTCAAGTAACTGAGGATCTCTACTTTTGCACGAGACACCCACATCTTGTGGCTCTCTGTAGATGTCAGAAATTAGGCACTGAAATGTTTCAGGTGATTCCCCCCTACTGCCCATCCAACATTTTAATTCCTTTGTGCAAAAGCAAAAAAAATTTAGATTTCTTGATCGTAGATATAACAGGTAAAGAATGCCAAGTATACGTAACAGCACAGATGTGAATGAACTGGACAAGCAGTGCTGAGTAATCGCTTTATAACCAGCTGTGATTAGGCACAGGTCCCAAAGCAAAAGCCAGGCTCTGAACAGGCCTGACTTTTCTGGTTCAGATCAAAACCTCATGGCTCTTTGTTTCTATAAGGCACTGAAGCAAGTCGACGGTTCTTCAATTTGGAAACACATTCAGATTTGTATTCCAAACCTGTAGCTTAGCTTCATCTCTAATAACGCTGATGTTCCCCAGGTTTGGATTTCCAGCCGTTCCTCCAGATGCCTGTTGTAAGACGGATGCTGTTCCAGTGGAGGCTGCCAACCTGGCAGCACTGCTTCTCCTGCTGTGTGTCACACGGGGGCTGAGAACAGCAGCTCTGCTGATCAGCTCTGCCAGCACTCCCTGTTGGTGAAAAAGTGGGGAAAGAGATAAACAAGGATTTCTTTGATAGAGAAAAAGTATTTTTTACTCTCTGCTGCTGCAAACTTCGGAGAGATATTAAATCAGAATGTATCTGCTCTGGGAGTGCAAGATGGGCCCTAAAATGGTGGGAAAGTTTTTAAAGGGAAAGCAGGTTAAAAGAAATGCTATTGGGCATAAGAAAAGACCACGAGGAACAAGTCTGGACACATTAGTGAAAATGAGTTGAATTATAGCTATGCAACTCTTAAAAAAAAATGAAATCTCTATTAAGCTCTACAGACCTATTTCCTAAGAGGAATTTCTGTCATGCACAGGATTTTGGGTTGTGTTAGGAATACTATAAAGCATAGTCTTGTCAGTCTCCTCCGTGGTGCTGAGGCCTTTACCCATCTGCTGGCAGAGGAAGAAGCCAAGGCCTGGGGGGCTCAAATGACTTGATGTTCATCTGCTTAGTCCTGCTGGGGCGGGAGGGGAGAGCCTGCTTCTCCTGCAGAATTCTCTTAGGGCTCCACACAGCAACCCTCCTCCTTGGGGTCGGCATGGACACATTTTCAAACATCCAGCATGTTCTGTTGTGTCAGGATGGTGCTAGCAAAGTTTTCAAGAAGAGCTGCTGTCTTGGCTCTGTGTTTGAACAGTGCTGATGGTGTTCAGGAGAAAATGCCTTGCTTCTGCAGCAAGAGGGGTGAGTAACAAGTGGGACCATGAATACTGCATGCAGTGACAGGAGCTGGCCTGACCAGGTGTGAAGGCTTGTCAGCTGGAAAGAAGTTGGGGTTTCACTTTTGGGTGAGTTTTTTAAAAATAGGGGATTGATCCTAGTCTTGATTCAAATAGCTTTTAACTTCCATTGATTTGAAGGCTGGATAGGCTGCACAATGTACATAAGGATTTGAGTCAGATTCAATTTCCTTTCCTTTTCGTTGTATAAGGACTTCCTCAAAATCGTGGAACAATTTGCACAGTAAGAGGCTGTTTGTCAAATAAGTTGCTGGTAAAGATAGGATAAACTGTATAGTTTTGTATATGAGAAGAAACCTCTAAGGATGAAGTTTACTAAGAGAAATTCGGAGAACATTCTAGCTCAGAGCATTTTTTAAAGCTGCTTTATCTATCAAAGCTTGTAAGCAGTAATCCTTCCTGGACCAATGCTGGTGCTAGTTTTAAAGTCTTGGCTGTATCTATTCCCTGTCAAATGTAAATAACTTCTTTCTTCTTATATAGAGGCTTTTTAACAAAGATTCTGTGCTTGTCTCCCCTCCAATTCCAAAATTTCTTTTTATTTTATTTCGTAGGAGTCTAGATTGGAAGGACCAGAACCTGCTCTTAGGACTGGAATGCTCTTAGGATTACTTCAGGGATTCAGAGAATTGTCAGAGTTCAAATTGTTCCTACTTACTAATCCCTAAGTGAATTTAGGGAGTTGAATTTAGGTGCCCATCATAAAACATGGAGGTCATCACTAGCCAACAGGGTAATGACGTCAATTCTTCAGGCAAACTCAAGCTCTCTGAAGTTTCACAGAATATCTTGTTGAAGGTCTACAGTGTGATCCAAAGCAGAAAATTAATTAAAAAAAAAAATTGGTTGATAAACTCCTTGGTGTAAATGCCAAACTATTGTAATTTGCTGAACAATTTAATTCTGTAAAGCAAGTAAGTGTGGATGTGTTTTAAATGACCTTAGTAAGTGCTTACATGCCTTGCTTGTGTCTGTTATTCAATCAAGACCCTACGGTTCTTTTGTGTGCTGAAGCTGTGAATGCCCAATTCAGCAGATACACTGACAATCTGTGCAGGGTCATGCCTTTCTTACTAATCAAAATGGGCTGGTTTTTTTAAAGCTGAATTAAATTGTATCGGTTTGGTTTATGCTTTCAGAAGCAGTCTGAGATATACGTGCAGAGTGCATGGTAGACATTGACGTACTCCATATTTGTCTATTCTTTTATTATTTCTATCTGCCTAGATAAATTTAGGGTAAACTTCTCCTCCCTCTTGAGGAACTTGGGCAGTTCCTCAGATTACTGCTCCTTGCTTTAGTTGGGTGTGTCTTTAGTTTTTAATTAATGCTGTTAAATAAACAAAACAACCAACAAACAAATCCCAAAGGGAACTAAACCACAAGAACGATGTTGAAATGCTCGTAAGAGCTGAACCCCAAGTCTCAGGAGGTGCAGTGTTATGGCCGCGGCTCTGCCCTTGACTTGTCCTTTGGCTCTAAGTAGGAGGAGGTGTTTGTTCCTGAGCAAAGGGGGGAAAGTGGTATAAGTTTCAGTGTAGGAAGTAGCAAGAGCTGCTTGGTGCTGGTTCAAGTACAGACCATGACTGCTCTCCCAAAATCTGTGGGTGGGTATTGGCATCTTTTTCTGTTTCTTGACTGGCAAAAGGAAATACTGTTACAAAATTCCTGTAGGAAAGACTTAGAAGCATCCACGCTCTTCACTTCTGTGTTTCAGGAGGAACAGAAAAGTGTCCTCCCCACCTCCCCTTGTCCCTCTTCTGTGTCAGGTTGGGAGGCAGCACATCTAGTAGGTGCCATGTTGAAAACAAGGAGAGGTGAGTCCTGAGGCTCCCGTGTCTCTACAGATGGATCTGTGTCTCCCACCAGTCCCCCACATCAAGAAAGAAGTTCCCAAGGCTGAATTTGTGCTGTCCTATGCCCAGAGTGGGAATAAATCCCATTGATAATCTGAGTTTTGGTTGCTGCTAGGCACACTGAAATAGTGCATTAGAAGCAATGGGCCTTAGCACTGGTGGGTCTTGGTGGCAAAACCCTGAAATAAATGGGTAAGCTAAAGTTTCCAACTTAATTGCATTTAATTAGTCTAATTTAAAAACTTAAACATGTTGCTGGGATGATTTTTCTTTTGTTTAGCTTCTTTTGGTGTAGCTTAACAAATTTTAACCATCTAAAACTGCCTCTTGGTTGGGGGGACCATAGGTGGTAGAGCACATATCCTTCAGTGGAATAATGAAGTGTTTACATTATGCAGTCCTATTGTGAGATCAATCAGGCTACAAGGCTGGATATATAAACAGAATCTGCAGGTGGTCCCTGCGTCTCCTTGCCCAGAAGACATGCTTTAATCCTCAGGAAGTAGGCAGAGTAGAGGTTCCAGGAGGCAGCCAGCCCAAGGAAAATAAAAGAACAAAACCAGCCTGAACAATCGCATGTCAAGCTCATAGCGCAATCACTGCAAATAGCAGCTGACAGGAGACTTCATGACAATTCACCCATCAGCTAAAATTGCCAAACTCGGGATCCTGGGATTAATGAGCATCTTACTCAGTACAAGCATGAAATGTCAGGGAGAAAGGGTGGGTAATGCATCTCATGTGGCCTCCAAATGGTTTGCTCCATTTCAAGCTGTCTGTTACTGGGCAGGTTCTCTTGTGGAAAATCTCTTGCTCTGTGTCCTTGCATTTTCTCTGTTTTGCTCAGCTGCTGTAGCTCCTGAGTATTTCTGTCCCTTGATGATGCAAGCAGAATGCTAATTACTGAGTTTCTTGGGCCACAAGGCGGGAGGAAAATGGGAGAACTGAGCAGCCACACATGTAATACCTTTGGTGTGGGGATTGTGCTAGTAACTCTCCAGCACGTAAGCACTCAAGGGGTGTGAGCAAAAAAAGTGGAGCTCAAGCTTGTGTCGAAAAGAGAGATAAATGAATGACCGCTGAAAAAGTTTCTAACAGTGTTCTTCCTGGACTTTGTGGAATGGAGGAAAGTTTTGCTGGAGTAAGGGCAGAAGGGTCTTGCTCAGTGAAAAGAGGTAAAAGAAGGTTTTGAGAGCATGAAATAATGAAAGAAGTAAATGTCAGTTCAGAGGAAAAATAATAATACTAAAAAAACCCTAAACCCACATCGTTGAATTGGCTTACATGTAGTTTGCTATGGGATTGCTATAATTAGACTTGTGAAGCCGGGAAATGCCAACTGAAATGTTCTGCAGCAAGAAAAAAATAGTTTTCAAGCTGAAACATGGCACATAATGGAACTGAGTTGTCCACATGGGTGCATTCTCTTCCTTGTTTTGAAGAGAGCACTAAATCAGTTGAGTCAGAAACTAGTGAAGGGTAAAGCTCAAGATGTCTGGAACTCTCCTGTCTCTCTAGATTCTTATCTGAAGTGTATTTAAGCCTTTGGAAAAGGTTTGCAACCTCATGAGATCTTGTTTTTCCCCCACCCCCAAGTGTTCACACATTTCCTGATTATGAAACAGCCAGTCATCCCTCAGGAATGGGTGGGTGGTGGGAGATGGGGACAGCTTTATTTAGTTATTTATTTATTTTAGCGACTTTGCATTTAGTCTTGTCCAGAAGCAGGAGTCGGGCATTTACAGTGTGTGTAAAGGGGGAAAAATGTAACTCAGCTCCTTTGCTGCTAAGCTGCTTCAGGAGAACTTACCTGGGAAGATGTGGGCATTTTCTGTTTGCAAAACAAGTCCATCTCGACTGTGTGCAGGTGACCTTCTTCATGGGCACAGAGAAGAGATGTTGCCCATACACCAAGCAAGATCAAACCTGCCTGATTCCTGAGGCAGGATTTTTGTTGACAAAATTAGAAATAACAAACTCTACATTAAGACTTATTTCCACTTTCAGCTACTCTTAGATCTTTGTGTCTACCTCCTGTTTATCTGCGTCTCCCTCCCCGCTCCAGTTTTATTGTATGCAGGCCAAGAAGTATGATTGGAAGGTAATTTAAAAGCAAAGCCTGTCACCTCTTGCAGGGCAGCCTTGCATTTCTTCTCCTGTGCTAACCTATTATCACATTTAGCTATTACATAAAATTTGTTCTTTTCAAGCCACTTTAGAGGTTTGAAATCAGTGATGGTTTCCAGCGATCTCATGAATTTCTGGATCATACATATTTGGATTTACTTCAAAGCCTGGGGGATGTTTAGCTCTGAAATTCTCTAAAATGATGTCTTTCTTGGAAAAAAAAAAAAAAGGAATTCCTTATTACATAGAACTTAGGGAAACCTTGTATGGATTAACCTGGAAATTACATACACGATTTTGGTGGTGGTGGTGGTCGTGGTTTGGCTTGTTTTGGTTTTGGAGTTTTTTTTCTGTGAAAATTCCTGTCCTTGCTATTTATTTACTTATAGGAGCATTTATAGCATCGAAACAACCCTAGCCCAAAAGCTCTGTAGGACAAATCTTGAAGACAGTTTCTGTATTGTTTGTGGCCTTCTGGTCTAATCCTGCAGGAGTGTGTGAAATTTTTTCTTTTCGAGTCATATTGGAGAGACAGTAAAACTAAAAGTTTTTAAAGTTCATGCCTTTTCTTTGTGAAGATTTTTTTCTGTTTTTATTCTGCTGATCATGGAGACTGTATGTCACCTATGTAAAAACTAGTATTAGTGTCATAGGTTATACTGAACTTGGTTTCAGTGAGTTTTAGCATTTCTCTTAGCCATTCTGACCAAAAAGGGAACTGTGTCAGATGAACAGGGCCTCTCAAAACAGTGGCTTTATGGGGATCTTTAAAAATGGTCAGGCTTAAGAAACTGTCTCACCATCTCTAGAAGACTGTCCCTGCTGCTCACACTCCTCTCAAGAGGATTTGTATACACTCTTGCATAGTTTACGCTTGGCTTCTTGTTCCTGGTTGTCCCAGAGCAGCTCAGTTGTTGTTGTTCTGATGCAAAAGATCTTTGATGTGTTTGGAATTAATCCATGAATGGTGACATGAGAATATATTCTCCTGAACTAGTGATGTGAACATCATGTACATGCAGACACTTACAAAAATGACAGCAGATTTTTAACTGAGACCCTAGCTTAACATCTGCCCTACCCATTCGTCATGGAGTAAGCTTGGAAGGAGGAGGAAGCAGTAGATTTTGGGATTTTCTAGCATGAGTTGCATAGAGACATTGTACATATCAGTGCTTGGAAGAAAGTGACAAGGGAGTGGCAGAAGAAGTGTACAAGAAGATTTTCATAGAGTAGACAGGATAAAGTAAATTTGTTAGGGACTTTCCAAGTTAAGGGTCAAGGCAAGCGGATTGTGTGTGACAGATGGAGAGTGTTAGGTGAGCATGACATGGGCAAAGCTGAGAAAGTGACCAAGACAACTGTTCTGACAGATGTGGGGTGCAGACTGAGATAGGAGCTAGGCTAGGTCACACAAAAGATGCACTACTAACCAATATACCAAGTTATGAAGGTTAAGCTTGGGAGGCTCTAGGGGTACAGACAAAACAGAATGAGGTGTGCTGTGGCTGTGGTGTGATCAGACTGTAAAGCACAAAAGTTTCAGCAGGGGAATCTGAATCAAAGGAATAAGGCCATCAGAAAGTTAAATTGGACACAAGAAGCAGTGCTGGCACTGGTTCGCTTTTTGCAAGAGCTCAGAAATGAAGATTTAGCCTTAGAAAACTAAAACCAGGGACAGTGTACAGTGTACCACTTTTCTGAACTGCTGAATTAAGTCTGGTGCTTAATTAACTTCACATATGGACTTCAGTGTAATTTGGAAAAATTTTATGTTGCTTTCCTGTTTTCTATTTCTTAACCACTGAATTCTGAAGATGCTTGGCTTGTCTTAGATTAACTCATCCGAAAACAGAGACATCACTCATCGCTTCCTCTTCTTCACGCCCTCCTGCTTTCAACTTAATTAAGACACAGAGCAGATAGGCCTTATTTCACACTATCTTCTACAGCAAACAACCATTATACCAAAGCCATGCTAGTGTGAAGAGGGCATATTTGTTTTAGTAACATTTTGGTGCTTATGTATTTCTGTCATTCACTTAAAAAAGACTGGCATATCTCAGATCATAGGAGTGACCGAACCCAAAAGACTATGTGCAGCCCCTGGGTTTGCAAAGTCTCTAAACCACAGAGTTCCAAAATCCAGAAGGATAGCAAGCAAGTAGGGTATATGTTGATGTATGCTTGCCTTGTACTTACATTCTTTGACAAATAACTGCTACTGGCTATGAGATGCAGCACTCTGATATCCTGTACTATCAGATAGAAGATAGCAGCTGAATGTCATACAGCTTTTTTCCCCATCTCTGTACAACTAATCCAAACACACCTGACCACAGAAGCACATTAAATAACGTGGTTTTTTCAGAACAGTGCACTGAGGAAATCATCAGATTCTTCCTAAGTCCTATGTATCATGAAGAAAAAGATTAGAGCAGTAGCAGACGTGGCTAATTTTGGTCTTAGCAGTTAACCCTCTTCTCCTCCCAAGCAACAAAATGCTTCTCTCTAAGGCAAGATCATTCAACAAGGCTTACAGGTGCCGTTTAGCTGCCCATGCAGAGGAGAGAAAGAAGCCAGTGTTCCTTGGAGTGATGATCCACGTGAGGAAGCGCGTACCTGATGTAGCTTGGAAGTACCACCATGCAGTGGAAGGAGCCCTTTCTAATTTATCATGGAGAAACCTGTTAGGGCTAAAGCACTCCCTGGGACGTATAAATGGAGGCTGATCAGCCGTTGGTAATAGGTCGCTGTTACATACATTAAAAATCCATGAGGAAAAATGGTAAGGATTTGCCACCACATCCTGCAGGTGTGGAAACAGACACATGAAACTGAAATGGCTGACATGTAAGCAGAGGACATATGAATGATGGAGCTCAGCTTCTCCTCTAGAGTAGTTGGCAAAACCCAAGTAGAGAAATTCAGTACGCAGAGAGCCGGAAACACCTATTGCTATTTGACCCATAGTCAGTTTACTATTTTCTGCTTCTCCGTCAGACTGTTTATTTGTTTCAGCTGCTTTTCAGGATGACGAATTGTCTAAGAATGTGCTGGTGTTTAGCAGGAAGGGGGGTTGTCTTCCAGCATGCCCAGCTACCTGAGAAGTACTGAAGAGTGAACTGCGTCACTGAGCTTGAACCTTACCCGCGGCCTGATGAGCAAAAAGAATTCAAACGTTGAGTAGTGTCTGCCCTTGCATCTGTAGGTGTTGTCTGTTGAATGACTGCATTGAAAGGGATCACCATGAAATTAAATGAAGTCTGGTAACATGGCTGGGTCAAGGAATTACCCATCTCTCCAGGTCCACAATTTTTAGAGTATTCCTCACACTGATAATTTTAACTCTTGTAGTAATTTTGTTACCTCAGTGATGATGTCTATTTGGGCAATGAGGTTTATCCCTCAAGAAATAAACATAAAGAAAATGTATTACAGTGCTGTTAAGATATAGGTGAGTCAGGCTGCGTAAGTACAGTAAGATCTCTTTATCTGTAAGTAGATAATACAAATTGGGATACAGAAACTAACTTTCCCAACAAAACTCTTGCTGAAGAACCAGAAAGTGAAGGTATAAACAAAGGTTTTTAGGTAAAACAACTTAGACTAATGACTTCTGACTTCTCTGCTTGTCAGTCATAGTGTGCTAATGCCCTTTTTGCTTTGAGATGGAGTACGTTTAGGGGAAGGTGTTGTGAGTGTATAAGGAGTGGAGGTGTGTGATCAGTACAGTAGATGTCTCTTAGAGTCACCACAACAAAAAAGCACTCCTACATCTGTTATGAAATGAGAATAGACTCCAAGTGGTTTCTGTTCTTGTTGTTTCTGATTGCAGTGGCCCTGAAATTCTTTTCCATTTTACAGGAAAAGGATTCTCCAGTGCAGAAGGTTATAATGGCTTCAGGGTATGTTGTATTAATAACTTTCTTCCATCATTCTCCCTGTAAACAGAGCTGCCAAGTCAGCCTTAATCATAGGATGTACCTGGTTTGTCTCCACCTCCTGCAGTCCCTCCGGAACAACTACAGAGTGTGTATGGACAGCCCAATGCCCTGTGAGTTCTTTGCCTTTAGATTGTGCCTGGTGTAAGGTCAGAAAACAGGAAGGATGCCCCTTGGGGAAGCGTCCTCTGCCCATACAACAGCACAGCACTGGACACTTTCCTCCGGCTTGGGACATTCTGTCCAGAAAGGAGTCCTACACGTGACTCTCAGCTGACCTGGACTCTCTGGCATCCAGAAAGGGTGCAAGATCTGGGTAAAGTTAGCTGTGGAAACTTGGAGACTGTTAGCGTTACTTCTGTCTTTATGACTTTGAAGTGCAGGCTGTACATAGGGCAGTAGAGTTGCCAGGAAGTTATGGTAATCTCCCCCTTTTCCAAAGAAAGTGCCTTTCCTACAGAATAGTGATTTGCTCAAAGACTTCCTCCAAATTGAAAAGAAAGAAGAAAGGAGGCTTTTTCCTATAAGTCTTCTTTTAATTCTCAAAGAACAGATTGAAATAACTTGGTTCAAAGAGGAGGCAAAAGAGAACATACTTGAAAAGTAGTTTCACTTGCCAGTCTGTGATTATTGCAGATAGATGAGCGCCTATGGGGGCACTTCTGTCACTTTAAAGTGCTTCACATCCTTACAAATAAGGTCTTGTGTTGCACCAGGTGACATGCTGGCCACCTGTGTCCTAGCACAAAAACAGTTGTTTTCGGAAATATTTGGAACCATTAGCTTTTAGAACAATTTTTTAATCATTGTTGGTTCAGGCATTATAGTCTTATTTTTATTACCTGCAGATGGTAAATTTTTCTTAGAAGATCTGCAGAGTCTGAGAGAAAAGATAAACAGGCTTACCTGAGTCTAAGCAGTCCACAGGTAGATAAAATATATGATTTTGAGTAACCAAAGGAGCCAAATGAAATGTTTTGGCCAGAATCAGCTCAGGCTACATTTGCTTCTTGAGCATCAAAGTAACAATTTACAGGAGCATTTATTTAAGGTGGTTTTGACATGAGCTTATAATACACCATTTGACTTCCAATTGCTTAAACCTGCTTGTCCCGGTTTGAGACAATATAAGGAGAAAAATGTCCTCCCAGGGGGAAGGTAGACTATTAGCCGCCCCTCCCCCACCAGGCCCAGACAAAAGCAATTCCTCAGAGGGAAAATGAAAAAAACGCCTCTTTTTATTTACAAGGCATAGGAAAGAAATGAACAATATTAAATGATAAACTACTTGCGATGGAGAAACCTGTGTAAGGTGCAGAGTCCTTGGCATGGTCCCCCGCTGACGGGCCGAGGCAGGGCCCCTTGCCCAGCGATTATGGCGATAGGATGACCTACTGACATGGATCCAAGCATGGTTGAAAAGCAGTTTCAGGGAAAAGGAAAAAAAAATCCCCAGGAAAACTTCCTTGTCTCAGCTAGCTAAAAAAATAATTTTGCTTTCCATCTCCCTCCCTTGAGAAACAGAGCCAAAAAACTGGCCAAAAACAAAAGAACAAAAAAAAGTAAAAAAATCCCTCTCTCTCTCTGCTGTTTGTGGCAGAGTCAAGAGCTTAAGAGTGAGTGAGTGGAAAAAGCAAACCTGCCTGAGTTCCGGCACGGGAGTATCTGTGTTTGTTCCTGAAAATTCCTGGATACGAACCAGAGGCACAGAATTCATGTTTAGTATAAAGCGGCGGTATGAGATAACAAATGGTGTCATATGCTCAACCCAAGACACTGCTCTACCTTGGTATGTGCTTAAATTAATGTGAAAATGCAGGTCTGATGGTTATTATAATGATTTGCAACAATCCTTGAACTGCTGAGAACAGAGTATATGGAAAATGGGTAGTTTTACTCTGGAAATGACTTCATCTTTTTCTGGTGTAACTACATTATTTACCGTTTGCAGCCTATTTGATCTGTGACTTATTCTAACAATAGGAAACCTTTAAAAAAATCATAAATTCAACAATTTTTTAAATACACAGGTAATTATGTGACTAGAATCATTAGATTATCTTGTTCTTTCAGCCCCATTTGCTCCTTTAGCAGTGCATTTTAGCATACACCAAATAATGCATTCTTCTGTGTCATACCTTATATGAGTGGAAAGAAACAAGAAACAATATCTACCTGGTGGCTTTTATAAGCAGGAGCAGGTATGCAGAAACCCTTTTGCAGTTAGGCAGATGTTGTGAACTTTGTCAAACTTCCTTCACGTGTTCTGCCTGGGTTCAGGTCAATGTTCATGGCTGATACCATTAAAGTACAAAGCAGTTCTTCTCTGTCCACTTGATCAATCCATTAAGTAGAGTTAAAGAGAATGCTTCAAGATAAGAGTAACGGAACCACCATGAATTTATTTTTGATTTGAACTGAATACAAAAATGAAGGCCTGGTTTTAAAAATGGAGTAAATAAAAAGCTAGCTATTCATATTAAAATCAAACACACACCCCTCAAACCCTAACAAAAAACCACCCCATGGATATGGTTGTTGTGATTAAAAGAAGAACCTTTATTACCCATCCTTTAGGTCTTAGTCTTCGAGGTTAGAAACAAATTGTTAGTCTGTGTAAACTCACTGAGATCATCATAGATTTTTTAGACAAATTCTTAATATTGAATTAGGATTTACAAAAAAAAAACAACAAACAAAAAGACCAAGAGACAACCTATCCTTTCCTCTGTCTGCACTTCAAATATCTGCTAATTGCAGGAAATAAAATCACCTTTTTTTCTCATAGGCAAGCTGGGTGTGTATTTTTCCAGATCAATCCTTGCTCTCCTGGCCACCAGCCAGGGTGGGGAGCATGCTTACTGCTGCACGGCACCCCAAGCTTACAGCTGTCTTAAAAAGTTATAATAAATGTTTCTGTGTAACCTCTCCCAATCTGAAGAGGATTACTGTTGAGAGAAATCTCTACACGAGCTCAATGCTCCTTTGCACACATAAGTATGACCTGCTCACCTACTTTCAATCTATGTAAATGTGAAGTTGGACATATTATTATTCTATAAAATTGATTTCAGATTGTCACATGTTGCCTCAGAATTACTACATCTCTGAAACAAATGATGCAAGTGTAAATTAATGCAACTCCACTAACAGAACTGCACTGATTTATACCCACACTGCTATGGTGTTAAAACCACTGTTTTCCCTCATTTTTTAAAGATAGTTCAGCCTCTAGCCTACTCTCCAGACAGATATGCATGAAATTACCTTTAAAACATTAGATTATAAGGACTTGAGAAATCAGTTTAACAGTAGAACAGTGTGAAATTTCCATTACAATGGAGAAAATGTAAACGTTTAATAGCTATTTTCATTACACAGATAGGTGTGGTTCTTATATTGCTGTTTCCCCGTGGGGGAGGAAAAAGCTTCGTAAGTTTTTCAGCTACAGAACTATGAACATGTGCAGTGAAATCAGTTGAGAGATTTGAAATCCATTTTTTCTTTTATCTTTAAACAAAGCAATTAAATTAAACATATGTACATTAATATAAAGCTAAAGTTACAATTATGATCATGGAGCCTTTGAAATCAGTGGCAGAATTCCATTCTGTAATGATGAAAGGCAACACTCAGGATAAAAAGTAGCAACAGACGACTTGGCAAAAATCTCTGTTTTCCTCTTGGGACTGGAAGGGGAAGCAGCCTGAAAGTGTTATCACTCTATAGCAATGATGGATAAAAGGCACGCTTATGCTTGCAATAATATGATGACTGATTTTTCTTTTGGAAGTGTTGTCTTACAGAAAAGTGTTGCATATTACTGCCCCTTTTTACCACACCCCCACCCCCTCCCATCCCCCCCACTTTTGAGTTGGCTTTTGGGTCTTTTTTCTTTTTTTTTTTTCTCCATGACAATGTTCTGCATTTAATTCTTTTTTGAACTGTTGTACTTGTTGAGAAGTTGATTGTTCTTTGTGAATTTGTAGCTTGTGAGAGTCACGTTCTTGTTCTCTTGGATGGATCAGGCACTTAGTAAACTTCTGCCATTGCACAGAGTGCTACCTCCATATCCAAGACCTGGACTGATTGGGAAGCTTGATCAGGGCACACTGACTAGAGAGGGAGCCTGGACATCTGGTTTAACCCGAACATCTTTTAAAAGGCTAAAGCCAGGTGAGATGAGTCCCACTATTAATCTCATCTGTGTCTCTCCCTGTATGCACGAGGGAATCCATTTAGATGAAAATCAGACAGCTAGAGTGGGGAATGCAGTGGCTTGAGGGAGGAGCACCTTCTGACGAGCAGATGGTTTTGTACTAAGACTTCATGCAGGTTTCTCAGGAAGAACCTTCACTAAAATTGTAGTCGATTGTATCCAGACTGATGATGCAGAGGCAAATGTGGATAAAAGTGACACAGCACTGGATTTCTTGGCTTGCTGCCCAGGGGAAGAGCCTCAGTATCAGTCCTTTTTTTGTGGTGTTTGAGTGAGTCAAACTGGACCAGTTTGATGTATTATTTGTTGCAAATTAACATCTACTCTGTGGTACCACCTTAAGGTCTGACCAGGTCAGGAACTCAGTGTGCTAATCCTAAACATAAAGCAAATTACTTTCCTTGGTTCAAAGTCTCATTAGAAATTTTCAACAAATTCTTTCTTTGTGTTCCAGCTCTCCAATGAGTGTTTACTGGCAGGAATGTTTAAGAAAGCTGTGAGTGTTTAGCACAGATGACGAATGCAGAACCATGAGTATTCCCACCAGAAGCCAACCTCTAGGAGTTAATTCATCAGGGAAGAGAAGCATAACATTCCAGATGACCTGTATATATAGCTTGAATTACAACTGCCAGCTAGTTACAGCAAATTGTTCACATGCTCTGTCTGAACAGGGCAGGGAATGCCCATGAGTAAACCACAGCCTGCTTGTGGGCAGACCAGGGTAAGGGGTAAAACCTAATCTAAATTTTTCCCTCTTTTATCACTTGATTATTCATTCATCATAAAACAGAAAGGGAGAATGGCCAGGCTTTAGCTGCCCTTGGGCATTTGTTACTGGCTCTTTAGTATTAAAAGACAAAAAAACCCCAGTCAATAAATGCTAAAAGCCTTCAAGACCACAGCTTGCTTTCTGTTTCCCTATCCAGGAAAGATAGTGGGAATTTTTTGGGCATTGGACAGAACTTAACCCAAGGATTCTGGTGATTGTGGCAGATCAACTCTTGAGAAAGGATCTGTGTTTTCTGAACTCCAGATATGGTAAAGGTTATGTTGAAGTTTTGGGGTTGCAGAGCGTGCTGTGTTTGATGTGCTGTGTAGGGGAGTGGGATTCCTAGCGGTGACAGAGATAGATACTGCTCTGCAGAGCCCAGTACCTGAGCTTCCACCCACTCACTTGGGAATTCTTGTTCTCAGACAGAAGTGCAACATCATATATAGCTTCCAGGAGAGCATGGTCTTTTAGGCAGTTGCTAGAGACTAGATGCATTCATATATATAATTTATGCGTATATGCTTGTTTTTCTATTTCTTCTCTTCCTTTCAGTCTTGCTATACCTTTTCTGTGGTGTTTAGATTGCACATCCAGTCTTTGGACAGAGTCCAAAGATCAGAATGTATAGTTTTGAACTTCTAGTCTAATGCCATTACCCCAGTTTTCCACCAGTCTTTTTGTTTTCAGAAAGAGTCATGGTGTACCACAGCTAGAACTGTGAGCTGTGTTTAGTGGAATGCATCTGTGAAGTAGTCCAAGGATGATAGAATCATTCTGTGATTGTATGAGCTGTGTTTGGTGAAGAGTGTACCTGTGAAGCAGTCCAAGGATGATGAATATTCATGTACCACAGACTGAAGTTAATTCTTTTGTGTATATCATAACTGATCAAATAAAATAGTGTCAGTCTGTATAAGTCCAGGAGATTGTGCTGTAGAGCTCAGAAAGCTATGGAACACACAGAAGAGTTTATGTCTTGAAGAAACCTATTGTATTTCTTTGGCTCTTTCAAGCAGTTACACTTCTGTCCCAGATGAATCTAGGCATAATATATCTATTTGCATAAAGATTTTAAGTTTTTACAAAGCCTTTAAAATCTCTGCTGCTGCAAATCAGAAGATGGATTTTCTACTAGGGCAGCCAATGTTAATATTTGTCTTTCTGTGGATGGTGAAATATTGCACACATAAACAGCTCATGTTCTTCGGCTGAAGGGAAGTAGTTCCTTCACGTGGTCTTGCGACGTGTGCTTTGGAACACTGATGCAGCACAATTCTGAAGCACATCATAGATGGTTAAGCAAGGACATTTCAGGCACTGAGTTTGAGTATTTAAATGTCTATCCCTCACTGTCAATTATGAGATTCTCTTTTTTTGATCTCTTGCACTCAGATACAAAACAGGACATTTGTACATGAAGAGTAAACCCATGTACACATTCACACACGTGTGTGTATTATCCTTTCTCTTTTACAGAATGCCAAACTAGAATATAAGTTTATTCAAGTAATGATGGGTCAGTTTCTCTGAAAACCTTCCTAAAGTGCACCTTGAAATAAGTATTGGATACATTAGAGAAGTCTCTAATTAGACTTTGAAATTGGAGGCATTGCTGCTTTGGGTTTTTTTTTTCCAGGAGCAGGCAATTGAGTTTGAACTGTTTATTCAAGGATTTGAAATCTGGGAATTCAGATTCTCATTCTGCCTTGCTGTATGTGTTTAGAGTCTTCCCTCTGGTTTGAGTTAATGAGAATTACATATCCACAGAACTGTACTTTGTAGGGATTAGATCAATAGGAAGGACCAGTTATTTGCTGTCATTTGACTTAGTTTTCTATCTACCCTGTGTTTCTGCCTACTCAGTAGTTTCACACGTTGAAGAAGCAGTGGAAATACTGCCCTGTGATACTAAGTGGTTGTACTTTCTGGCACAATGCCACAGTGCAACATCTGCTCTGACAGCCCTGTATGAAGTCAAATACCATGTCCAAAAAGGACTGTCCCATTATTTGATTTATTCAACATGACATAAAAATGGAGGAGTTTTGCATTTAAAGATAATTTTTGCACACTCATGAAAGGAGTGTGGGGATCTGCATCTGCTCGCTGAAAAACCTTGGGGATCATCTGCATGCTTGTGACTCATCCTGCTTGATATTAGACACTGTGTTTGTTTAAATTGCACAACATACTGATCCCACCGTGTACTGACTGTTTCCTCGTGTTATCCATCTGGATCTGTTGTCATGCCTCTTCATGTATGCGTATTGAACAGTGAAGCCAAGTGACACTAATTGCCAATTCCATCCTCTGGTTTGGCATGTCACTGCTATATTCTGGCTGTGCAGATAAAGAAATAAATAAGTGGTGTTAATTTCAGCCCCTACCTTGTCAACATGTTTAATGTTGTGGGTAAGTAGTTTGCGCTAGAACCTGATTTGGAGAAATTGTGTTTTGTTTCCTTGCATTTCAGACATCTGAATATTCGGCTTACCTGCTGTATTAAAAACCTTTTGTCACAGGCAGCAATCATCAGTCTTGATTCGCAGCTGAATTCTCAGTACCAGGAGCGATAGGGGCTAGGAGGTACAGCTCAGTGCTGAGCAGAGGCCTGTTGTCAAACCACAGGCAGGCAAGTGTCTGAAACTCAGACCAAGCCAAACCAAAATAAAACTGTGTCTAAAATGCCATTGAAGTTTCGGTGCCTGGAATCCATTGCCAAGCTGTGTGGTGAGGGTTTAAGTGAGCAGGTCAAAAACTGTCCCTAGGTGCAAGAGGAACAGTAAGGCCATTGGAACTTGGGTACTTGTGTTCAGCACTGACAAACTCCAGGTCACATTGGCTCCAGTTGCTAAGGACTTACTTCAATATTCAAGTAGGCCAGTGGGTGTTTTTCTTTCTCTTTACTTTGGAATAGAACCAAGCCTTGTGGAAAGCATTTTCCCCCCTCTGAGTTTATGCTAGAAGTGTTACAATAGTCCACAAGCCGTAAGGAAACCCTATTGCACGAGAAACTACCCATGAAACAGAGTCCTTGAGGTATTGAAACCTGATGGTGTTAGCGTGGAGAATCCGGAGAGTATCACTGGGCTTCTTTTCCTTAGGCATTTGGTGTTCACTAGAAGCTAATAAGTATTTTAACCATCGAGGGCATTGTATTTTCTTCTGTCCTTGTGAGAATACATTTAGCATATCTTTAACAGACATCATGCTGTCTGTGTTAGTGTTACTTACTGTGTGTAACAGGCAAGTGAGCTTTATGTACTGTAATCCTTGATTTATTCAAATTGTGCTCAGATTTTTCTGAGTCACTTTGTAAGAGTTGGGGATTTTGTTATTGTATGTTTTGTCAGATGAGCATACAAAGCAGGAGATTAATCCTCACTCCATCAGTGAACAGGTATACTTCAGTCTACTGCAAATGTTTGGGATCTAAGGCCAGCTCAAAGATAAAGCAAAGCCTTCCAGAAGCCATGCAGGTTTTGCCAAAATGGTTTTCATTGAAGTCCTCTACTTCTACATTGAACTGTTCCAGATACCAAACACAGCAATCTTTTTTTTTTTTCCATGCAAAATGTCTCCATTAGATAACTCAGTCCAAGAGTGAAATTGTTTTCATGCCCAGAAAAAATTCTTGATGTCTGGTCATTAGCACAGTTTGAAGCTGGAGCTGTTCTATAGATATTTAGCATTTGGAGCAGTGAGTGAAACCAGTTGGGGATGAGAACAAAATGTACTTCCAAAAAAAAAAAAAACCAAAACAAAAAAAAACCCAAAACAAAAAAAAACCCAAACCCTTTCTTTTAAACAGAGGGTAAGTGAATTGTTGGGAATGTCTCTCAAATCCCAAGTGTTTTGGTTTTTTTCTTATTAAAATTACAGCCTCCTTAAATCTTAATATCAAAATGTTCATTAAAATGTTCATATCAGTGAAATTTCTGACTCAAATGTCAGTTATTTGTGTTCAGATGAGCAATTCTTGGTTGACTAAAAGGCATCTGTAGGCTGCTAAAATTTACTTCAAAATTACTTGCTTGATAGGGCCATCTGATTCATATTTTCCTTGCTAGGGTCATTCCTCATTTTCTTTGCTGTTATATAAATGCAATACTGCTAATGCATTTATGTAATATGAATTGCATTTTGCAGTGGAACAGATATTTGGGCAATGTGTAACTGTAATGATATCCAGCTTCTCTTTGAATTGGTTATTTGAACAGTAAAATAGAATCTCTCTTCATTGACTTCACCTTAGTGAACCTGAGGTGGATTACAAGGCTGATGGTGAAGATGATGGCAACAAAATTGAGATTTATTATTAATTGGGTGGAAACAACATGACAATTGGAAAATTGGATCCACATGACAGGACTCTGGGTTGTTTTGACGGCCTTCTCAAGAGGTGTCCTGAAGCAGAAGGTCATTTTGGGGACCTGCCTTGCAGGTTGTAGGACTGTTGTTGGCTCTGTCCTTCCCTGCCCTTCCTCAAGGGAGCATGCAAAGTACTCAGCAATTCAGGCAGAGTGGGCTTCTTGAAGAACCCCTTTGTATCTCCCAAGGGTGTGGAAGCAGCCTGGCACAGGTATGGCGGAGCTGAAGTGAGGGTGTAGGTGCACTGGATAAGTGAACCTTTAGCTGGCTGCTGAGCTGGCATTTGTTCAGCCAGTAGCAAAGCGTCCCACCTGAAAGCACCCTTAAAGAGCAGCCTCCTCCACGTGGATCCCGCATGACCAAGCTGTTGACAACACCTGGTGTTGAATACAAATGCTTTATCTCGTTATTCCTTTGCCTTCAGGTGAGTGACAGCTGCAGATGTATTTGGCTTATCTTCAAAATGAATATCAGGGATTTACTTAATCGTAGTATAATTTAGGTTGGAAAATACCCTTAAGATCATCGAGTCCAACCATTAACCCAGCACTGCCAAATCCAACCATGTCTCCAAGTGCCACATCCACAGACTTTTAAATACCTCCAGAGATGGTGATTCTACCACTTCCCTGGGCTCGATAACCCTTCCAGTGAGGTTAATGGGGAAATTTACCCATGTGAGGAAAGTATGTTTTGGAATATTTCTCAGTTTGAAGTCTTCGGTCTCTGTTAGTGATTTGCTGTGTGTTTGTCCCCTCACCACCACAGTTTCCAATGAACAGGTTAAACAAACATCTTCCAAGAGTGGTTTAGGAATTGCAGATCCTGCTTAGATGACCTTTTGGGGTCTATTTCATCCCTGTGCTCTCTGATAGTGTGACTTTCCAGGCTTACTCTTGTGAGCTTCTAAAAATGTTTGAAGATTAATGGTTAGCAATGAAATTGCTACTTCCACAGAGCATTAGAGCAGCTGTGATACAATAGGATTGAAAATTGCCAGCAACTTAGCATATATTGAATTTAGAGAAAGTAAATTGCTTGTTGTAAACTTTACTGCCGTGTAATTGTCTAACAACTTTTAAAGAATGTCTCCTGAGAATGTACAGAGGTTTTTTTCCTTTTTTTTGTGAGCTAAACTAAAACTTCTAGATAAATTACACGATACTAGTTATATAAGGCAACAAAACCCCCTGTTCTTTATGAATTTTATGTAAATAGCAGAAGTCTTGCAGAAGCTGTCATTGCCTGCAATAGGAGTCACAGAAATGAAATACAGAAATGCCTGCTCATACTCAACCCATGTCCGGGTGAATGGAGTAGAGACAATTTATTGAAAGGCAGTAGGACCCCTTGGCGTAGCTGAGGCAGAATTCTGTTTGTAGGTGTTTGCCCATAAGTTCTTTTTTTTCCCCCCAAGAGACTTGCTCTGTGTTGCGATTATTGCTGTGTTACGTGACTTTGCTGTTCTTATCTGTGGTCCCCCCACCCTGCTGTTGTTTAATTGGAGGTTTTCAGGTGAGGACACATTACCACATCCATGAAAAATGTTTTGCTGCCATGTGATTTGGTAGTCAGTCATTACCTTACTATCAGATAAAGCCTATCTGATTTGAGCATTTTATTCACTGTTGAATAAACATTTCTGATAATTTTATTTTTTTAATGGGAATAACTGAAAGAGTAAAGCTCAGTTATTGCCCTTTGGAGGCATGCCAGTTTAAAAGGCACCATTTTTTTCCTTCCAGTTCTCCAGCAGGATGCAGGTTGAATTTTTCTGTGAAATCTTAGGGCCATTCCTAGCTGTTGAAGAGACACTTCTTTCTGCTCTTCATAGTTGGTCACTACAGGTTTAGCAAATGTGAGAAACAGGTGTTACTGTGAACACTGGGAGGGTGGATGTGGGCAGAATAACGCCTTTGAACCAGGACTTTAGTCAAGTTAGAGGAAATAAAATGAAGTGGAAAGCATGTAGCAGTGCTCTGCACATCAACTTGAAACTCTGCTCTTCCACAGAGGCACCAAGTGCCTTATAACTCCAGGCTGGTTTCCAGGTCTGTTCCTCCTGGTGAGCAGCACTGCACTCCTCAGTGAATGCTCCTGCTTTCACAGAAAGATAATACTGACGTGTACAACAAAAGCCAGGAAAAGAAACACCAGTGGCCCTAAATCCTGTAGAACACATAATCTGTGCAGGTGAGTTTGCACTCTGATGGGGATCCAGTTATAGAATAAGGCCAATGTTTGCTCCATCTGAGAAGCAGGAGTTTTATTTGTGCAGACTGGAACTCAACAAGCAAGAGTTGATGGGAAGACACATTTAAGCAGGACTTCCAAGCTGCTACTTCTCTCCTCCTCCAGCACCACAAGATGTCAAGGATGCAGTGATTCCTCTTCTCTCCTAAGAGTGAGGAGGAGGGAATGTGTGCAAACTGAGGCCACCAAAGCAAATTGTTAGAAGTGTGGTTGGGCATGAGGGAACAATTTTTTCATTAAAAAAAAAAAAAGAAAGAAAGTAACTCCAAGTGACAGCATCAAATTTTATTTCTGAGGTGGAAAAAGTGTATATGCAAAAAGGCTCTTTTTTTCTGTTGAAGGAATGGTCTGGAAATTCATTACTTTTTCTTCCATCCTTTCTAAAATGTTTCAAGGGATTTCTTTTTCTTTTTTTTTAATAACTGTGGCAAAAGAATTTGAGGGTAGAAAAATACAGTTTTTCACTTTTCTTACATGTATCTAAGTCTTTCCAACATCATTTTCGAGCAAGAGAGGGGAAAATTTTTTTCTCTGTAATAATTCCCCTCTTTCAAGTCTCTTTTCTTAGCTACAGTTTCTTCAGCTTTTAAAATATGGAAAAGCTTTTAAAGGGGAAAACATTTTCTTTTTGGTAAGGTTTGATAGAAAACCTTCAGCAATCTTGAACTGGAATGACAAATATAGTCATATAATCAATGTTTCCTTTTTCTTTATTCATTGCAGTTCTATCTGTGAGTCAGCTTATTCTTTCAGCAGCATTGCATTAACAGATGATGCCAGCTTTTTTGTGTTCATGGAAGAACTGTTGTCTTAATCTGATTTTCCTGGGACAATGGGCTAGTACAAGTGTGGAAAGAAAGCAAGTACACAAATTCGTTGTTTCAAATTAACAACTTCATCAATAATTATAAAAGCTACAGTGTTAACTGCCCACAGAGTGCATCCTTTACTATTTTCTACAAGCACTACCTTCTGGGTTGCCTGGCTGTTTTCATTGAAGCCCCTTCTGTTAGTTGGCCACAAGAATCTGTAGCTTTGACCCTTGTCCAGCATCTTCAGTCTTGATTCCTATATAAATCCTGTATAATACCTGGAGTCTAATGTTTCCCTCTTCCATTCTGACAGTCAAGCTGCGGTTCCTTTTTTTTTGTCTGCATTTTTAGTGCTGGTATGATGCAATGAAGTGATAATTTCTCTAACACAGTTAGCAGTTATGTGGGAACACGTATAACAAATCCATTACACAGAACTGGAGACAGGAGTGAAGTGTTGACAAAGGGCAGGGCTTCGTGACACTGTTTGTGTTAGCTCATTCTGCTGCTGGTAAAATTCAGTTTGTCATTTCCATAAACTGGGGCTGAATCCAGGTTAGTGATTGCAATCAGGCTGGCTGGCGCTAATGCTTAGGAGTACTGTCTTTAGAGAGATAGGCTGGGCTGATTGTTGCACAGGATGGTTGCATTCAGGTTGGATAAACAAAGAGCCCTAAGGCAAGACAAGAGTGCTTGTGTTCTTTTCTTACTTTTTCGTTTTTATGTCTTCCATAAACTGTTGCAGCATTTTTTTAACATGTTGAATGTTCCCATTATGAATAAATACCTGATTTCTGAATGAAACTACTGAGAAAAGAAGCACTGTTCAAGGGACATGTCTTCAAAAGAGTAGCTAGTGGCTTTGCAGATACTTATGCAAAGGTTCTTTGTGATATTTAAAAGATTCAAATTAAAAAAATTTGAAATACTATGAAATATGTTTAATACATTAAACAGTCACACTACAGGGTGCTGAACCCTCTTGCATTCTGAGTGCACCTCTAGGTGTTCTGGTACCCTGGTCTTGTCCGCCTAAGGGGCTAATGTTATTTGTTAGATTCTACAAAGTGATTTGAGTTTGCTGTGAGCACACTTAGCACACCAAGAGAACTGAACTAGCTACAAATCTAAAGCCTAAAATCTACTAAAATCACTCAATAAGATTTTTAAAACTGTATAGAAACTGTTGGCAAACAGAAAAGGCTTGTTTTTATTTTCTGAGGGGTTGTCTGGAAATCTTTCCCTTGATTGCTGCTCTTTACTGAAAAGATTTCCAATATGTTTGTCTAACTCGGGCAGGTAGGAAGAATGGTGATCTTTCTTTTACAAATGGTTCTTTGAAAGGTGATAGATGTTCTACTGAGGGACAAATCAGATAGGAATCTGAAGTCACATGGCAGCTTTCCTCAGTGATGAAGTCTGCTTTTGTTAATGTTTGGATGCTTGTGTAGTTCATCAGGTTGGGTCAAATGGGTGTATCTGATCTGTAGCTGTGAAAATGCATCTGCTCTATGGTGACCAAAGGGTAACAAAGTCTCTAATCAGGTGAGAGACTGCTGGTGGACAGGTGTTTTCCTGTGTCTTCCAACATCTGTAAACTCCAGGGCTCTCAAAGGAAGTTTACACAGAAGTTGCGTGCACAGGTATTGGTTTTCCTTCTCCCCCACCAGCTCGTTTGAAAAGCTGTACTTTGAAAGTATAAAATGACTGAATGGGTATTTTTTTTTTTCCCAAAAAAATTTCCTTCTTCTATTTTGCAGTTTAGCCTGCTCAAAGCCAGAAGTGTGTGTGTGTGTGTGTGTGTGTGGACTTGTGTCTCCCAAAGATACAATTATGTGCAAAATACCTCCTTGACTAAACAGCTCCCTCCTGTAAAAAGCAGGTGTGCCAGGGGTCAAAAGGGTCATCTCTTTGTTAGAGTTCCCCACCTGAGGCCAAGCTGGAAATTTCCTGTGTGAGATTTGCCTACATATACAGATATATATACATAGGGTAGCCTACTTTTGAGATATAGAGAGAGAAGGAGCTAAAAATATGTGCATACATATATATGTGCATATATATGTCTTTGCATATATATGGCTTTTTGAGCTAAACTGCAGGCAAACCCTGGTAGATGCAAACCAAACCCAGTAACTTCCCAGACAGCCTTACAAGAATGCAAAATCTGTTAGGTATTAAGCAGATGGAGTAAAAGAGGTCACAGTTTATTGTTTGCTCTTGGTTTGCTTGCTCAGTTCTGCCAGGGTGGAGAAAAGCAGTGGGGCAGAATTGGAAGGTGAAGTAACTGGTAGAAAAGGTCCCTGATAGCACATGCATTAGGAGTGAGCACCTAGGGACATAGGGATATGTCTGTGAGCAGGGGCGTTGTTTTTTGGTTTGGTTTTTTTTTCAGCAAAGACGTGTAACCTTCTGGAATATGCCCTTCCTCCTACCTGTCCAGGATCTCACTTCTCAGTACATTGGGCTACTTGGAAACCTTTTGTTTCTGGCAGCACATCAGCATGTCAGCCAAGAACAGGGTGGCACATGGAGCACACGAGCACATCAAACTCTTGTGATTACAGTGAGAGCTGCTGCCTTTGTCTCTGTCCAGGCACAGACACCAGCATTCATCCGTGGGTGCCATGGCAAACGTAAGGGTGTATCTATTGCCATGCTAATTGCTTGGGAGAGCCAAAAGATTTTGCTGGGGCAGCTGGGCATGTTAACAAACCCCACTCTGGTATGTGCCCTCCACTCAGTGCATCAGGAGGTTGTTTAGAAACCCCGAAGGAGGGGAAGGCGGGTTGCTTAAGTCTGTATAACATCTGTAGTTTATATGATATTACTTGGACAGCAGGGTCAGATAGAAAGATAGAAAAGCAGGAGAGGTAAATCACTGAACTCTTTGCTGTTCTGAAAGAACATGAAGTGATCTTGTAAACATCTGTGTAAGCGTTCTTCTCAATATGAAGGGCTTCAGTGCGCAGTTATTCCTGAAGAATTTCATCAAATCCGGTAAAGCTGGACTGCTCTGGCTGAGATCAGAGTTTAGCTCAGTTGCTCTTTCTGAGGTATATCAGCTGATTAGGAGTTATCAGAGGGGGGGTGTGACGGAGGTGATCAGGTGAGCAGCTACGTGCGCCCCTTCCCATCAGCACAGGGCTCCTTTGCAAATATATTTTATTTAATTGCTGCCCATTCAAAACAAGATGGGAATGAGGATGTGAGGTAGGGAAGCAGTGCTAGAAGCTGTGTTGTGTCCAGGGAGCCATAGTAATCATATTTTCCAATTCAACAGCTCAGGATACAGGAGACAAGAGATTTTCATTCCTGTGGTTGTACCTTTCCTTTTAGGAAGGAGCAAGTCGGTAGTTCTTGCTTTCCTTACTGCCAGAGGGATTTGGAACTGCTGGAGATGGGAGATTTGTCTTGGCAATTTAACCCCGGTAGAAAATAAAAATCCTATAAAATATCAAACTGGCAAAGAAGGCTATCTCCCCTTTTCCCTGCCACCACACTGAAGTTCATTTGGTATTGGAGGAAGCTGGGATACTTCTCTCTGCCTCTCCAAAGGGCAGCGTGCTCCACACACAGCGCACCTGTGGACCCACGCACTTCTCTGCATTTGGGCCCAGGAGGTCACCTGCAGCCTCATGATGATGAGGGAAAAATGTCCCATCACCTTTGAGCTCTGTAGGTGGTGTTTCTCACTCCTTCAGTTTGATCTGATATTCTTCTTGTAGTGGGTGATGCTAATAACCAAAAGAGTTGCCTTCCCCCTGCCCAATTTCACTACAGAATGTGTTCTGTGAGATCCATTTTATCCCTGGAGTGAGCAGGTAGGAGATCATCTCTTTTGTGGAAAGAATACGCCAAAACCTCTCTGATTTGTCAGGTTATTAGGGAGTGTTGGCAAGGCCAGCACTAGTTAAGCAGTAGCTGGTATGTGAGACTTCTCCATAGCAGTTTACTTCAAAACACAAATGTTTTTCTTTCGGCAGAACATCTGTGTTGGAAGATTAACCTGAATAAATCAGTCTGAGTAGCACACAACATCCTTTCCAAACCTTTACTAGTAAAAAACTCTGTAACTCCTGCTTTCATGACAAATTTAATAACATTGACTTCAAGTTATTCCTCATTTTCTGTGTGAATGAGAGAAGAATTAGAACTTAGGGTAATATCTTACTGAGTAAAAGGTAATAAAATACATAAATGCCATCAAAAGAACAAGAAATTGCTTATTGGCTTGCTTATTGATCTGGAAGAATCAGTAGCCTAGAAGCTGCCAGTGTATGAAAGTTGTATCCAGGTGCTTTAAAGATACAAATGAGAACATTTCAGTTTGAAAAGGTACACTGAGGGTACACTAGTCAGTTCTTAATTCCTTGAAATCTAGACCAAAAATCCTTTTAGGAAACATGAGTTAGTTAAAAGTAAATTTTTCATTGAATAATAGTATGAAATATAATGATTTATGAGATACTGGAGGTCAAAAGTTGTAATCTGGAAGGTTTTTGGACATAAGGGCTATGCATCTGTGAATGAAATCTCTTAGGTCTTGGACAGACCAAAGCTAAACAAAATAAGAGGAAAATCAAATCCAGCTTGAGAAACAAAAATATGACTTGTGTTATCCACATTCCCACTTAAAGTCTGTGCAGTTTCTGTTGCTTGTCTGGATCCAAGGCTATGGTGAGTAAAAATTTTTCATTGTAGTGTCTTGTACCATCCAGTAAGTTCCTAGTTATTATTCAGGCAATTTGAAATCAGAGGTGTGGCATTAGATAAATAGCATATATCAAAGAGCAGGGGAAATTCTTTGCATTGACAAGATACGTTCTAGTTTAATATCAGTCCAAATAATTGTTAGTGGCAAAATCAACTCTCCCAGCTCCTTGCAAAAACTGAGGTTGATGACAGACCTTCCACCCAGGGATTTTAAGCTCATCCTGGTTATTCAAACGAGGACCTCCTTCCCCGAGAGCATGGATGGGGGACCACGTGAGAGGCCCTGGAGTCTCAGCATCACTGCTGGGGGCTCCTTTCGCCTGCTTGGGTTGAGGAGAGCTGAGGGCATGCTTGTGCTTGCTAGCAGTCCCTCTTGATACCACAGCAACTCTGTGGTGTTTGTTGCACACAGGGGGCTCCTGGGGTGACAGGACTTGTGTGTACAGCAGGCTTTGATCCAGCCAGCACCCCTCTCAAATCACTGAGTCACTCACCTGTAAGCCTTTACCTTTCCCATGGTACAACATGTAGACAACTGCAAGGACCTGCCAAATTCAATTTATTAAGAAGGAAAATTCTAAGAAATATACAGGAAAGCACCACTGCCCCACATCAGAGAAATGTAAACAGAGAATAAGCCTCAAGGTTTTTTGGTATGGGAAGCCTGGAGATATGAAACATCACTCAGTGACAACTATGAGTTGTTCATATGTAAGTGGGTTGTTATAAGGCTGAAATGAGACTCCTGAGGCATCAAAATAACACCAAAAGCAATCTTGGAAAAGGTGGGAGTGGTGCTGTACACTCTCATCACTTTCACAAAAACTACATCTTCAAGGAAGAGAATATATTAAAAATTGCTGAGACTTTGGAAGGAAGCAAGCGCCTCAGGAGAAATTTTACAAATAGAGCTCACTTGACAAGACAAAATTGACTCTCCCACTTGACCCAAACATGATATCACTATCTCAAGTCATGTTACAGCAGCATGCTTTCCATAACCAACAATATTTGCAGCATACTTTAGCATTTAGAGGTGTCCCAGTCACTGCCTATAGGCTCATCACTGTAGTTCTGCTTTAATTGACTTGTGGTGTGGACTTTAATGGGATCTTACCTGTTTGTCCCTGTAGAGAATTTTGCTTGTGGCTTTTACTCAGGACACTTGAAAGATCCTTTGAATCTGTCTTTAGGGAGCTTGGAGTTTTAATTGCTGTGCTTTGAGTGGATTTACTGGAGGGTGGAGAACTCCGTGTTTTAAAAGTGAAGGCATCCTCCACCTGCTTAAATCAAAATCCACAAGATGTGGCAACTCAGAAGCAATTAATTTCAATAATAATATTAGCTAGTTATTTCAGAGGCAAATCTGGGGGTGGTGTGCATGTCAGGTTGTGCAGCAGTTCTTCATCACGTGTGATCTGATGCAGGTGCTCAACAGATTTTGCTGTAGCTTGGCTGATTTGCATGAACTGAGAATTTGATCTGTGGCATCTCCTGTGGTTTCTCCTTCGAAACCTCGGTTATACTTTTGCTCAGCTGTGCTGGTTGTTCGTGCCTTTTCCTCTTATTTCCTTGCCACGGTCTTGCCTTTCCTGTATCTCAACAAGACAAGGTACTCTCATTGTAGGATAATGTTCATGTACCTTGCCAGCTCCAGATTTTGACTCCCAGCAGTAGCATATCCATAATGGCAAACTAAAGATGAGAGAGAGATTTTGTCTGTAAGGGTGAGGTGTGTTTGAATGAATAACTCAGAGTTCAGATTCATTTCAGTGGGGGCTTTTCCTCCCTGCCTCTTGTCCTACCACTATCACATCTGTAAGCAAGAGAGTTTTTGTCTTCAGTAGCTGTGGTGGAGAATCTGACTCCCTTATTCTCAGTAGGGAAAGGAGAGGTTTGTTTATCACTTCACCCCATCTACAAAGTCTGGCCCGCTAATGTTGTTGCTTATGAACTCAAGTGTGAGAATATATTTCACAGCTCATATGAGAGTTTGCTGCTTTGACTCTTGAGTTCTTGTGGCTGTTGGTGATGCAATCATCTTGGGAAGGTGCAGCTCCAGGCAGAGCAACTTTTCTTTGAACTTCTCCTGCTACAGCTATTAAAAATAGGTCAGGGTAGAGTAAAGCCGGTCTGGCTTTCAAAAATATATTAAGCTAATTTATCTTGCATTGTAGACTGATGCATGTTCAAGGCAACAATGATAGAGCTGGTCTCACGAACAGTAACAATCTTAGTCAAGACCGGTTGGATGTGCAAAATACAGTTTCATACAACTGGTGAGAAGGGTTAAGAGCCTGACGTTTCACACAGCTAGTTCCTTTTCTCATATTCTGCCTCCCTAGACCCCTCAAAAGGAAAACAAAACAAAAAGCCACAAAAATCTAATGCTCTGGCTGCCAGCTTCTGCCTTTCTTTAATGAATTAATTAATGCAATGATAAATTAAAAATAAATCACACAATACCAAATCAAGATGAGCATGTAAGCAGAGATTTCAGAGCTATAAAGGAGGACTATCATAAACTAAGCCAATGCATGAAAATACTGGATGGCAGAGAAATCGACTGTTTGGAGCTACTGTCTGAATGATATTAAGGATATTGATTAACCAAAATGATGTATGGATAACATCTGTGAGACTTGCACACAAGAAGAATTTAGTTCTCTCTATCGGGTTGTCCTTTTTCCCTGTGCCAGGTCAGTGTTAAATAAATAAGCTCAGCTCAATTGATTTCATGTGTGTTTGTGGAAGTTTGTATCTTACTGTTTCTGCATGTTTTACATTGTCTCCATCCACAAGCAAAATTTTTTAAAGAAGCATCTAAGAAATGGGATCTAGACACTTTTGTTATGAGGCTTGTAAAAAACATTATGCAAGTTCCCATTTCAGAGGAAGATGCTTCAGGGTGGTGGAAGAGATTCCTGCTGGCTTCCATCTTGTTGTTTGCCCACGCTAATTAAAGTAAAAGAACAAACCAGAATTTTTTTGTCATCTTAAGTGGTTTCAAAAACTCTCCCTTGTGGCTTTGTGTGTGCTTTTCCTGTGATGGGATCTAAGATGCAGGCCTGGAGGGAAGAAGAAAGAAAGTCAAACGAGTGCATGATAAAGAGCTTCATACTCTGGTCCTGGGGAGGTCATGTAATTTGGGATGTTTTTAGCTGTGTTATTTTGTGGCAGCTAGGGTAATGCTACCCACAGTCATGGATGAAAGAGTCTGTTAGGCCTAATGAAAAGCCAGGTGACCCTCCTGTCTTCTAGAGGAATAGAAAATAAATAAATCCCCTGCAGTTGTCATAAAAAGTAAATACAGGTTTTCAGGGAAGGGGATTGCCTCTTTGTTTATCTCTGTGCTGGTACAAAGTTACTCCAGTCCAACCAAGTGCTTGGTGGGTTTACCTCAGAGTGATGTGAGCAGTGATGACAGCGCAGTCTGGGGCCATGTCAATATATCATCAATGCTTTCATAAATCACTTTCAGACCTGGTGTTACATTTGGATGCACTCAGGTAACTTATGAAGCAGCCCTCTACTTGACCTTGTGCTTTGAACTGGTAATAAAAATACATATTTAATAATGTCTAGTTTATCGCACTATTTTCCTTTCTAAATTTACAGCACCTTGTGTGAAAAACCAAACAAACAAAGGAAAAACTAGTCCCAACACCCTTTCTCCCCATATGACTTCAGAACTTGTGTGGTTTTGGTGAGGATGTGTTTTGCTAGAAGCATAATCCAAAGGTACTTTCCAGAAATGTCGGCAACTGTTTGACGCGCTGCTTTAATTTGTTGTGGCCATTATGGTTGCTATGATATTCTCGAAGCTCCCAAGGGATGACCCTGACCTGTGTTTGAGCATGGCCAGTTCAGGCATCTGGTAGGTCTGGCAGAATTAAGCTTGCTGGCCCAAGGTAAAAGAGCTAATGCCTGTCTGCTCCTGCCACCAAGCCGGGCAAGTGCCCTGAAGAAAATCCAGGCTGGCTGCCGCTCCTTCTTTTGTACAATGAGAATTTGGGGAAAGTAACAGCTGTTTCAGGAAGGCTGCTCTTTCTTCCATCACCCCTGTGTGATGGTAGTCCTCCACCCCCACTTCTTGCCCACAGCAGCAAGCTTGGCTTTCCCGGGCTTTAGCACAGACAGTAGCAGAGAGTGTGCTGCCTTGAGCATCTTCCTTTATTACCTGAGCTGAGACAAAACACTCACTAATCCTGACCACACCACGGGTGTCTTGAAATGACTTGGACAGGTTGTGTTGCTTAGCATGATTGTATCCTGCCCCAGAAACTTTGGTATCCCCGTGTCTTCTTTTTCACCTCTCAAGGGGAGCAAAAAGGACACTTGTGTAATGACTGTGCTGTGGCAGGAGATAAATAGGGATTTTTATTCTTTTTTCAGACTCCTGGATTGCCCCAGAACACCACTGCACCTTGGGTATCTGTGGGAGAGAGGAAGAAAACTCAGTCAGGTTTCCTGCCAGTCATTATTTTACATAGTCTAAGCAGAGGAAAACTTGAAGGAGGGGAAGGCAGTGCAGAGAATGATCTCACTGAGGCAAAAACAAAATGCAGAAGCTAGGGCGGTGCTTAGAGCCAGCTGGCCCCTTAGCTGGCCTGCTGTAGGGTTGTCTCCAGCTGAAAAGCAGTCTGTTGCTCTTCTCCCCTTTTATTTGAGAAAAAGCAGGGGGTTGAATGTTGGATGGCATGACAGGGGCCTTGTTTCCACTTTACAGATTAAAGAGTACTGCCTGAGTGAGTCCAGGAGCAGAAAAAGGATAACTTCTTCATCTCGTGTTGGCTGCAAAGGTTTGGTTCTCTGGGGGGCTGTCTTCCAGGGACTTTTCAGCAAATAATAAAATTATGAAACAGAGCTAGACTTATTGGTTCTTAATTGAGCAGATCTCCCCTGGAATGAGTGGATTGTTTATTGTGTTGCAGCCTGCAGAATTTGATCCAGCATTTGCTTTTGGACTCAGTTTGAAGGAAAAATGGAAAGAAAAGGAAAACAAACATGAATTGTAGAATCAATTTTGAGCTGAATTCTGCTCCCTAGTGTTTTTTGCTTCTAGTGGATTGCAGACAAGGAAATTTTCCTTATGCAAGGAGTTCTCAGCCAGCATAGAATCTGCCTGCCCAACTCTTATTTCATCTCTGCAGCATCTCGTGTGTAGGATGGGAAAGAAGTAGGTGCAACTGATACATGGTGTGCTGGATACCAGCAGAGCTTGACTGCCAGACAGGTCTTTCAGAGCCAATTCTACTCATCATCAGCTCTGAGATGGACAGAGGATCTTGGGACACATGGAGGTCATGACTTCCTAGTTTGGGAATGCGGTTGGATCTTTATAGCACTTAGTTTTAACAATTTGTTGAACATAAGAAAGAAATGGCAGGTGAATAGAATAGAATAGAATGGGGGAAAATAGCATTTACATGATCAAGATGACACCAAGTTTTGCACAGAAAAGCTCTTCTTTGCACCAAAATACAGACGAATGTGAATATGCCTGAAGTGGTTTGGTTTTGCCCTCATGACCATGAGAATTAAAGTTCCCCATTACCCCAAGCAATCTAGAAAGTAGGAAGTAGATAATGGAGCATTTCTGTCACCACTAAGGAGGGCTCCCATTAAATTGCTTGTAGGTCTTTGAAAAGGTCAGACAAAGCTTAAGCAACCCCCTGTTGTTTGACAACATCAGAGCTCAAACACCGTGGTTCTGGACAACTCAGCTCTTTGAAAGAGGGGGATGTTTAATTACCTTTTGAAAGCTGGCAGCAAGACAGGATGCAAGGATGTTTTCTTTCCTTTGTGTCAGTTGAACAAGTTGCTATTTTGGTACATGAGAGCAAGTAACCCACTGCACTGGAAGAGACTGTCCCTTCCTCTGGCCTGCTGTTGGGAGAAAAGCAAAGGCAAAAGGATATTAGCAAAGGTGAGCCTGCTGCAGGAAGGAAGCCTTGACACAAGAATGTTTGTGGAAGGGGAGGCAGAGGCTCGTGATGCCTTTCTTAATGCTGTATCAATGTGTCAATTCTGTTTGCCTTTAAATATATGCTTATTTATTGACCTTGCTTTGCAGGAAGACATTGGTGCAGTTGCAGGAAATCGACTGCTGGCTGTCATTTTAATAAAATTTGCTTTCATTATCAAAGGAACTGGCAAACTGTTTGCAGGAGTTTTAATTTTTAAAATTGCATTGCATCTGCTCCCTCCCAGGGGCAGTCTCTCACAGCTCTGGTTTTATGCTCTTCAACTATATATATATTTTTTTTTCCGATGGTTTGGATTTGTGGCATCTAAACAAGCTAAACAGAAACTGTGCCTCAGGGAGAAACATCCTCTTAAGTAACTGAAAATAAACTTGGTTGGCATGCCTTGTGTAATATACAGATTCAGCTGTGCACATGGTGGGAACAGAGCATTAGACATGGTACCTACCACCGTAAAGAGAACACAAATGTGTGTGTAACACATGCTTGTGGTAAACATAAAAGAGATGTATAAGAGGAAAAGGGCATTTGGTTTAGGTATCTTCAGCTAAGCCTGGCCAAGAGGCCAAGTATCCTAATTTTAATTTCATGTACAGTACATGAAGTAAGAACAAGCACTTACTGTGCTAGTTCTTCCTTCCGTCAGCATTCACAGGGATTTGATGTTGCCTTGGTGGAAAGGCCTGGTTCATCGGTGCTCAGGGGTTATGGCTGAATACAAATTCCAAAGCAGATTTGTCTCATCCAGGACGTGCTGCCTGACCAGCAGGCACACCAGCTCAGTGAACAGGGAAGAGTCTGTGCTTACCAAGGGCTCGTAGGGGAAGTGCAGCCTTGTACAGACATGGCGATCTTAGGAAATGAAGGCCTGTCTAGGAACAAAAGTTGAAGCTGTATATGTAAGAGGTCTTTATCCGTGGTGGGGTATGTACAACACCAGAGTGGAACAGTCACATCTAGGTTTGATGTAAGCATGGGTTTATCTCTTCATAATGGGCAAACAATATGGTCTTCCTGAACTCTGTTCTCCAGCTATGTACTGGTTTTGCCTGGGGTAGAGTTAATTTTGTTCACAGTAGCTTGCATGGTGTTCTCTTTTGGATTTGCAGTGAGAGGTGTTGACAACACAGTGATGTTTTAGTTACTGCTGAGCTGCACTTGCACAGTGTCAAGGCTTTTTCTACTTTGCCTACTGCCCCACCAACAAGGAAGCTGAGGGTGCACAAGAAGCTGGGAGAGGACACAGCCAGGACCGCTGACCCCAGCTGGCCAAAGGGATATCCCAGTACCATATGGCACCATCCCAACAGTAAAAGCTGTGGGAAAGGAAGAAGGTGGGGAGGACATTTTGAACTATGGCACTTGTCTTCCCAAGCAGTTGTTATGTGTGACGGAGCCCTGCTCTTCTGGAGATGGCTGATGGGAAGTTTTGAATTAATTTCTTGTTTTGCTTAGCTTGTGGACACATCTTTTTCTTTACCTAGTAAACTCTCTTTATCTCAACCCACAAGTTTTTGCCCTTTTACCCTTCCGATGCTCTTCCCCATTCCACAGCGGCTGTGTGGGGCTGAGCCGGCTACTGGGTTTAAACCACAAGAAGCTGGTAGACCACAGTGGTCACTGGCCTTTGCTAACCTTCTGGAGATCTATTTACACAGGTAGCCCAGAGCTCTTGTGCCTTCAGTAGCCATTGTCTCTGGTGCTAATGGTTAGCTTTGCTGTGGCCAGGCAAAGCAAATGATTAAGGATTTAAGTAATATTAAGAAAGGTCAGCTATGCATCAGCTGTTCATCATCCTTCACTGTATTGTACACATGCAATGACCGGTCTCAGCAGCCCCAGGCATGATAGGTCTTGGCAGGCTGGACACAGCCACACCTGAGCTTGCTCAGCTGGACTCCAAGGGCAGCCTGGAAACCCCTGCCCAAACAGCTGCTCATTAGGCTTGGAGGTGCTGAGTGTTCTTACTGAAAACTGTTCTGCTGAAGGTCATTTTGGCTGGTATGAAGGATTTGGTGGTTGGGCACTGTATATCCCTGAACTGGAAATGTGGCATTTGCAATACTTGGATGATTAGTTTTAATGGCACGTATTAGGCAGAGGAATATTGACTAAGACAGGTAAGCAGTGCTAATTACATACTGTAAGAATGCTGCAATCCTAACAGACGGAAATAGGCATATGTTGTATCTCAAATCTGTTGTTCCTGCTATCGCAGATTGATCCTTTCTGGTACTGTGCAACTTTGGTTTCACTCACCTGCAAAAATGCAGTTCTCTTCATGTCCTCTGCAAATGTCACTGACAACAAAAACAAAAGTCGCATCATCTGACTGTATATATTGGAACCCACATCAGGAGGTGGTGTAGTTATGTAAGAGGAGTTGTCCTGTAGTATTTAAAACATTCTGTGTAACGCCTATTCTGGGTGTTACACACCAGTCTTCTATAAATCCTCACCCATTTTCCTCATCAGCTCAAGCCCAGCTTAACAGGAAGGTTTGCATCTTGATTGCCCTGTGAACACGGATATAACCCTCGCCCTATCCTTGCTGGAAATTCTTGCATTATAATTTGTTTCTGACAAAGTGAACATGTAAGTAAGGTATTTTTTGCTTTACCATGCACACTAGCAATTTTGTGATGACCATGTTTGACAACTAATTGGCTTCTTACCAAAAGTGAAAACAATAGACACCTATTTTCAGCTGGGAAAGCCACACTCAGTGTGTTCCCTGGCTGAGATAAAGCACTGAAGCAGCATGACACAAAGTGCTCCAAGATCCCTCCATGGCTTTTATTTCTTAACAGATCTGCTGATCAACTTGCCTTTTTTTCTCCTGAGTCTCCTCTCTTCTAGGGCATTGAGTATTGACTGAAAGTACGTTTTCCCATAGTTAGGTTTTTCTTTTGCACTAGAACAAGTTTCTAAGTGCATGTTGCTTCTTGAGAATAGATATGGGAGCTGTGCCCATTACTAAAGGAGGTATGTTCACAGGCTTGGTGAGAAGTCGGGAAGTCCTGACATGATGGGAAAACATTGTTAGCTAGAGTGAAAAATGTTTGACATGGCTCTAGTTATTACTGTTTCCTTGGTACATCCTCTTGCTAAGTTTCATATGTGGAAACTGGTGAGAATATGTCCGACTGCTAGAAAGAGTACTGGTTCTTGAAATGCTAACTGCTCTAACTAACAGAGGAATGGTAACTTATCTTTACATATGCCAGTGCTTAAAAGAGAACAGTCATTCAACCTTTAACACCTGCAGAGATGTATTCAAAATATACTTCTCAGACATGACTAAAGATGGAAAAGATTTTTCAAAACCTCTATTTGTGGAATAAAAATGTGTATATTTATTCTAATTTATAATATTTTAGTGTCTTCCATTTTACCTATTCTTTGTAAATGCAGCAGTTTCTATTAAATTCAGTCCAGGCCAGACATCTAAGTATAGAAGCAAAAACCAAAATTAAAGTGGTTCCTGCTCCAAAGCATCTTTTGCAATACTTATATGTTCTTGAATTTCAGTTTCTTTCCTCAGTAGAACAGTCCTGATAGGTAATTGCTTTCCCCTTTGCCTTCCCTCCTTGCTTTGTCTTTGCCAACCATAACAGCACACAACGCAGATACTTTTAATTCTTCAAGCTCACAAGGTTCCAAGAGTATACATAGCTCTGAGCCTCTTGGTACTATACCAGCATCTTACTGAGGAAGGAGGCATAGCAGAAAAGAAGGAGCTCTGTAAGGAGCTGGATGGATCCCACTGCTCCTGCCTCCCTGGCAGGTCAGGGGAGCATGCGGTGTCCCTGACATCCAGCTGTTTAGGATTGTTTATCTTATGCTCCTGATATTTTGTTTAGCTATTGATGATGCAAAAGATACAACTGGTTTTGACTTCCAGGTAGACAAAGTCCATGAAGCAAGCAGGAGTCCCAACCATTTGTTGCTGGCAGAATGCTAAATAAACAGTGGCAACACCTACCTGTGTGGGTGGTAATTAATCACATCAATCAACCAGATCAGCTAGCAAAGCCTTTCTTTTTTTTCTTTTCTTTCCTTTTGTTCCCTGTCTCCTCCCACCTGCTTGTTTCCTGGTTGTTGCTCCTGCTGGCAGTAGAGCTGAATTACGTAAACCTTGTGTCACCTCTTCTCTGATGGCCTGACCATTTAATCACCTGGCTCTCAGCCCAGTTTAGCAGAGGACTCAGCCTATCTTTGAGCATGGATTTCTTCTCTCTCTGTATTTCTTAGAGAACTGAGCCAAAACTACGGCCTGTGGGCCTGCAGACTCATGTACACCTGTTCATTTGAACAACCCTCCTGGAAACTTTTGAACTCCCTGTTTTACTTAAATTTGGTGGAGGAATAGAATTTTCAGAGAATAAGTTCCTACAGCTTTTCTGAAATAAATGTGCAGAGGTGAAAATAAGTTTGTCACAGGGAAGGGTACCATAACAAACCCTTTTTTTATTAGGCCTGTAATAAACATGGAAGAAAGGCTTTCTGAGACATGGGACCATGGGAAAACCGTCCTTCAAAGCCTGGATAAGAACCAGTGCTTGTGAGACTCGAGTCTGTAGTTTTGTTTTCAAGGCTTTTTTGCCTTTTTGGTTTTTTTAATAGAAAGGTGATGAAAATTTTTTATCAAAGCAAAAACACATTTTTTCTCTTAAAATTGGAGGAATATTTTCCTAGTCTTCCAGCTTTTCTTTTTGTTTTTTTTCATGCTATGTTTCAGGCAAAGACTTAACAATGTGAAGTGTTGGAGATTGCGGGAACAGGTGCTGGCAGAAACATGCAGACTCCAAGCCTGTAAGTGAAGTGGCTGTGGCAGCTGTTGGAGAAGGAAAGGTGACCCACGGGAAGAACTGGATGTCTTTAAAGACCTGACTCCTGTCAGACACCAATTTGCACAGAAGTTGAAAACATGGAATAACAAGCACCTTTATTTCTTGATAGATTGTTATTATAAAATGCCTGAAAATTTTGTGTGGAGGAAGTAATTAAATATTAAGAAAAAATCTCAAGACCAGGATAGTGCCCAGTGTTCCTTCCCACAAATGCTATTTCAGGTTCCTTCATTTTTTACTTCACAATGGGATCTTAGGACTGTTTTTTGTCACAATATCTGTGCTGTCATTTTTCCTGGAGCTGAATTCAGCCATTACTAGAATCAAGAATTTGGCTGTGTGTGATCTGGTGGGATCACCTGTTTAGTAACCTCTCTTCTAGCCCTGAATCCACTTTCATGTTGTATACCTAATGGAAGAGCAACCTGACAGGACTGACATTTGGAGAAAAGAAAATAAATAGTGTAAAAATGTCCTTCTGAAGTTGTGCTCTCCTACACAAGGGAATGGCTGTGCCATGCCAGACTAAGTTTTCTTCTAGCCTTGAATCCTGTCTCCAAAGGTTTTGAATGTGAGTGTCTAAGGAAATAGTGTATGGAAAGGGCAAGTAGCAGTTATGCTCTTCTAGCCTGCTATGATTTGTGGTTGTGAGATTTCCCGAACCAGAGATTAAGTCTTTGTATAATTATACAGTGCTATGAAAAATTCCAGCTGTAAAGGAATATCTTATTTGCATATCAAAACATTAATTAATTAGCCCTGCAGTTCTCCTGTACTTGCTGGGAGAGAGCTGTTTTATCTCCCTGGTGGTGGTAATCAATTACCACATAATAGGCTAAGAAATACCAGAACACGAATAAACCATGCAGGAAATGTGCAGGTGGGAAATTTTTGCCACCATCTTTAGCTGGGCAGATAACAGTTTATTTCTATGCATACTAGAAGCTGTGAGCAGTCTTAACTTGCATCTTTTGCATAAACTTAGGCCAGTTTTGCAGTCAGCTTGATTTGTGGGTACTCAGAGAATGTAAAATTGTGGCATTATGTGGTCTCTGTGTGAAGCTGAAGGACATGCAGGGCTTCACTTGGTGGTTCAAGCTCATAAGAACCTCATATTTAGGCTGGAAGGCTTGAGGTGCATATTCCCATTCAGAATTGAACCAAAGGAGAGTTTCAGGCCATTCTAATCTTCATGCATTGTAATAGACAGGTTGCTTGAGGGGCTGCAGAAATTGTTTCTCAGTAGCTCACAGGTTATTTTTGAAACTCAATCCGTTTAATTTCTTTAATGGCATAAGCAGCAATTGACATTATGGAACATTGTGGACTTGGAATACAGTACACACTAGCTTTTAGTACATTAAATAACCCATTTTAATTCTGTCCTAAAAAGGAATCCTTTTGCATCTTTCATGTTCGTTACATAAGAAACAACCATACACCATGACCTTGGTCCTTGACCCTAGTGGAAAGCATATTGAATAAATATCTCTCTTCATTGTGGTCCTTCGCAATAACTGTTTTAATTTAGTGAATTTCGAGTTTATTCCTGTATGAGTTATAAAAAAGGCTGCATGTTTCTCAAAGCTTTAAAACTTCACTACAAAAAAATTATTTCCTAGATTAAAATACCTGATCCAAAGCATAGGGATCTCTTTGTCTACAGTATGGATTTTACAGTAGATCCAGTTAATGCTACAGGGAGAAATAACTTGGTCAGATGAAGTGGTGAAGTAATAGAGACTAAAACTAGGGGATTACAGGTTTTCATCTCTTCAGTGCTTTGTTAAAATGTCATTGGTTTTTCCAGTGATTTTTAAAATTTCAGCATCTTCTTGTTCAAGGTCAAATCTGTAGATAGACATCTAGCTCCACTTGAATGGCAGTGGCTTAAGCATTCAGCACGATATTTTAGACTCAATTTGCTAGTCAGAGTTCAAGTTAAAAAAACCCAACCAACCGAACAACATCAACAAAACCCCCCAAAACTGAAAATAACTCCAAGAAGACACTGGTTTAAGAATGACTTCAATCCCACAAGGGCTCAGCATCTGGTTTGAAGGAGTATTGCATCCATGTTAGGTGAAACGCTTACTGTCTAGGAATTTTTTGTCAGCAAAATTTACAAAAACACGTACATGACAATGCTTTAGCAGATTTTGTCCAACAACTCTGCAGTCTCCTCCATACTTTGAAATGGAAGGCTACCAGAGGCTGACAGCGATGAAGTTGGCCAGGTTGCAACACCAGCTTGCCTACTACTGAGTCCCTGACTTGTAGTTTCTTTCAAATACTTTGGGCTATCCTCATCCCTTTCTTTTCACATCTATGTACTTTTTAAGGGCATTTGTTAAGTAAAGGGTTTAGAATCTCATGTCTACAACTCAGCTGGGCTGCCGTACTGCTGAACTAGCTTTTTGTACACCCTATTTTTTCTCACCAGATTAGATGATGTTGATTCTACTAAAAGGTTGATTCACTTCAGTGATTGACAGGAAGGTGAACAAGAGATTTGAAAGCTTCAGAACAGAAATCCCTTTACTAAATCAGGCATGTTCTGCTTTTTACAAAATTAGCTCCTCCAGCTCTATCAGGGATTAACAGTTTTTGCAACTCAGAATATGGTGTACCGAAAAAGAAATTCTTTGTGGTGCTGTAAACAGCTAGCAGTGCCAAAGTAGATTATGCCATTATTTGCTTAGAAGAAAAAGAACACTTGCAATCTGAATTTAGTGAGCATTTTTACTATGTTAAACTGTTAAAATATAAGATCAGAACCTAACTATGTAAGTGGTAAAACTGCTATTGGTTACCTCTTCTACCAGTTAAGTATTGCTTGTGAATTCTTTAACAATTTGTTCTCCTTTTAATTCCAATAATTCAATGAATTTCCATGTCAGAGTTTTGTCCACTGATCTAGCAGCAGTATTTCTATAGGAATATAAATGTGTTTTACTTATGTCCACAATGGAAAACTAAGGGGGTGCAGCTTGGTTTGAATTACCAGCAGCAAACATGCTGCTCTTTCACTCCTCTTTCTGACCTTGTTCCCCAGCAAATCCAACAGAAGCAAATATTCCTTATAAGATCTCTACTTCTTGCCAAGATGTAGGGCAGAAGTTTAATGCAATATCTGCAGTACCTCTAGCAGAAATCATTTTTAAGCGATGAAACCACACAGCTGAGGAATAAGGATATTTTCAGTCTATGAATCCCTTTCTTTGCAGACTTTGCAGAGGATCCTGAAGTCCATTCAGAGAGCAAAGAGATTGCACCCCTGCTCAGTAAAGAGAGAAGAGGTTCAAAGACAAAGGGCTTTAAGATGCTGTGATACTGTATGAACAAGAAGGTAAGCATCATCTTGGCGTTACCCTTGAGTTTTTGTGTTCCCCGCTTGGTCCTTTTGTTTTCTAGAACAGAGGAGGAATATGCCCTCAAGCAGTGGCATTCCCAGTAAAGCATATCTCCTTAAACTTTTTATCTCCTGCCCACCGTTTATTTCTTTTCTACTTAAACTTCCCACACTTCTCTTTCCAGTGCATATTTATATTTAGAGGGTGACATTTCGTTGTGCTTTATATTTAATAATTTTGTCTCTGAATGGATGCAAGATAATGTGTATAGGAACACACCTGTTTCTGTTCTTTTGCTCATTTTTATTACGTAAACAAATCTGTGAATCATTTTCTTTGAAAAGGTTATTCAAAGTGTCCTTCTCAAGTTATTTTAGGCCTTAATTTTGAAAATACCCTGGTGGACTTGCCGTCAGAATTTTTGTTGCTCTCTCCCCCACATGACAGTCACTCACGTGAACAAGTTTTCTGCGTTTTTCCAAGTTCCCTTAATCTTCAAGAAAGGTGGAAAAAGCAGTGGAGTTACAAGGAGTTAGTTTGTGATGTTTACAGATGAGGAGTAAACGAGGAATTTCTGGCACTTGATGTGTGAGGATTCCTTAAACAATTAGTTCTTTGATAGAAAGGTACTCTGGTTAGGTTTTGCTATGGGCACAGACTTCAAACCACTTTTATTATCTGCAACTGTTTTGATCTAATTGCTGAGAAAATACAGGGAAGACTCCTAATGACACAAACCCAAGGAAATATATCACTGAAATGAGAACATCAAGATTTCCGTTCAGTCTGAAATGCCACCCAAAGATGCTTTTCCAAAGACTGTCTGGTTCTCTCTTGGAAACCTTACAAGTTTTTGTTTCCCCTTGAGACTTCTAGAATTTCCCTGTTTAGACTGGAGGGTCTCTGAAGTGGAGGCTGTTTTGATAAACTGTGTGTACAGCACCTTACACAATGGACCTCTGATCACAGCCTTCATCTCCACGTTATGGCAATGCAAATAAATATATGAACAACTGTCCCTTGAACAGGAAGGAAAATAAAAATCGGATTCCCCAGAGACTTGACGCATATATGGTAACCAACCTCCTATCATAATAATGTTGTATTTGTTGAAATCCAAGATTTAGTAGATGTTCAGCTTTCTTAGCATGGCAGAAGGACTCTCCCATTTTGCCCTATATCCTTGTGCAGAAGTTTTTGCTTGTTTGCTTTTTATCCTGTTTTGCCTAACACTAGGGGAGACTTTGTTTTACTAATATTTGTAGCCATCACTTTGATCTGCAACAGGAAAGCTCAAGGTTGGCTTCTTTGCCCATAGGGAAACAGATGAAATCAGAATATGCCAGTTTTAAAGACCTCAATAGATTGGCTCTAGAAGAACTAGTTCTTGTTCCTTAGTTAATTGCAAATTACATCTTTATTTTTAACAAAAACGCTATGTTTTCTACACATGATTATTCATTTGTGAAGGCTGGAGGCTGATTTCTATTTATTCCTGACACACATGAGGTTATTTGTTCCTTGTAAATAAAAGAAATGTTGTAGTTTCCAAAGTCTTTCATTTACTGCAGGTTTTTGTGCTTGCTTGTTGTTTAATGTTCCTCTGTCTCGGTGTTCGTAAAATTGTCATTCTTGACAAGGACTTTCAAAAACGTGTGCCATTATAGACCAGGATAGTGTAATATCAGATTGGGTGTGGGTAAAAAAGGGTTCTCTTTGGTTCGTCAAGCACTGTGAAATTGCACCAGTGATCGTGACTAAGCTGATTTCAGACCAGCTTCCCTCTTTGCTAACAAGAGAGGAAGGGGGATTTATTCAAGGCCATTCTGGAGAATTAATGAGAGGAGCACCAGGTAGCAGATGAAGGCCATGCCAATTCTGTCAGTGTCTCCTGCCACAGCACTTGTGGTGACTGGGGAGAGACGCACTGGCAACTGTGCTCTACCCTCTACCTTCAGAGCAAGGTGCGCTCCACCTCCTGCTCTGGGATTTTGTAATCACACTGAAAGGGCTCAAGTAAGTGTGTCTCTTACTTACTGAGTCTTCTGGTGGGTGAAAAAAGTCTGGATGTAAGTCTGAATGTGCAAGCGACTGGATATTGCAGCACGTCTTAAGCAAAAGGTGACTGTGCAGCCTGCTGTAAAGAACTGACTTGTGCAAAATTGTGCATGGTGGCTGAACCATGTCTCCTGTGCACCCATCTGGGCTCCACCGGACCTGCAAGGTGTTTCCCTGTTTCTACTTGTTTGCGCTAGAAATGCAGGGAAAAGTCTGCCCACGAGCCTCCCCCATTGCACTGTGGATGTTCAGGGGAGTCTGGAGTTTCATGTGGTAGGTGCAAATGGTTGGAGAAGGATCTTCCTCATTGCCAGCTTTCCTCTTCCAGATATTTCCTACTTGCCTCTCCATGTGAAATGAGCAGTTTGCAGGAGTACAGAAAATTCTAGGGGCTATAAAGACTCAGCAGGTGCTGTGAAGAGTCTTACAGGAATATTTATTTGAAGTTGAAAACAAATTTTCTTTGACCTTTTTCATGCCCTGTTTGTGCTTGTTTGCCACTCGTGTTCATGTTGGTGCAATTTGGGGCTGGGGGGTATAGGAGTGGTCATAGAATAATAATTAAGTTAGAGTATTTGCTGCAAGGCTTTTCATTAGCACCAGAGAAGTGACTGATTATAAGAGAGAACCTTAAGGCATCATGAAAGCAAAACAAAACAGTTATGTCCAGTCAGAACAACTCCAATTGTGAATTTAGCTTATAACAATCCTTACAAAGTGTTCAGTCATTATTAACAAAATGATGTAATAATAATAATAATTTTGCTTGAATAAATATGAGAACTCTGGAGCAGGTGGCTGCCAACAGTAATAACTTCTCTTTCATATTGTCCTTTCACCAAATGTTATCGTATTGTGTATTAGCTAGTTACCGAGACAGCCTATGATTATCAACAGAAGAGTTTCTTTATCCCATCATAGGAAAAAAGTTATCCATAATTCCCTTCACACTCTATAGACGACATACTGTGAAGTGGTTGAAGCCCTCTAAGATGGTACCTTTACGTCTTCTTTCCCCCAAAGCATGCACTAAACATTTAGATTTTTGTCCTGCTGGGAAACTACAGAACATACCTACATAACTTAGTCAGAATAAGCAATACGTCATTTTTCTTTGATAGAACGTTGTAGATGCTGGCAAACTTTGTCCTGAACAAACATTGTGAAATTTTCATTTGGGCAACCATTCAAGAATACCCTAAAACTCTGTTCATTGAGGGAGATTCCTGTATTTGTGCAGTACTTGCTAGACCAATACAGTCTCTCTCAAGAATGAGGGTATTTTTTAAGTTAGCTTTAGAAAATCTATCTCAAAACTCTAAGTGTTCTAATTCTAAAACCCAGAAAACAAACAAGCCAGCTGTTAAGGAGTGTGCCTGGCAGGTACCAGCGAGTTAGATGGTAGCGTGACTTTCACATGAACTTCCTGTAGATAATTCAGCCTTACAGCAAATCCTATAATTCTCTCCTCTTATCCATCTCAAATATTGCAATTATTGCAAATATGACTTGGGCATTTCATGAGGCATTAATCATCTTTATCAGATATTTGGCTTCAGAAATTATTTTGTAATGTTGTTTACTTTGTTACTCAGAGATGAGTTATTACAGAACAGTAGTGTTGGCCATGGGAAAAGGCTGAAAGGAGGTGAAAGGCTTTATCCTTTGCATTAAGAAGCAATTGTAGAATGATTATGTGGCTAGGTGAGCACTTTCAAAGGCAGCTATGCCTATTCCTTACCATCAGACAGTGAATAACGGTTCCATGGTTTGTTGTTAGGTTTGGTTTTCCATCCAATTCTGTTTTCCACCAAGGTTGGCACACCTGTAAGGTGTAACTTCATAGGGAAAAGTAGCACCCATCCGGTGAACTTTCTAAAAAAACCCCAACCAAACAAAAAAAACGGATACAACTTATAACTTGGACTCTTGCATCTTGTGGTGTGTGCGTATGCCACTTGTAAAAGATGTTAAATCCAAATCCCGGGCTTGACTGGAGGCAGATGCAGTACAAATCCCAATTGTTCAAATCCCAACCAGACTATCTGCCCTGCTTCCAACCGCAAGGTTGATTAATTGGATATAATGAGGTTGTCCATGAGGTTGTCCATGTGCAGCACATGTGGCAGGTAGTTGCCAGAAGCATCTGATGAGCTCTCCCAAAATTTTGCTCTATAGGGCTAGCTTTCTCTAACCAGCATTGGGTCAGGCTACGTATAGTATAGTTTCTGTGTAGGAGGGTATCACAAAACATTTTTTCCCAGAGGGGAGAGAACTCTTCACTCTCTGCTCTTTAAGCCAACTAGCCAACTTGGAAGAGCTGTCCAGACTTCTCCCCAGATACCCTGATTTAAACTTGCAGTTCAGCATGTTACATGTAAATATCTCTTGCAGTATGAGGGTGCAGTGTCCTCTAATTTTTGCTGTGATTGAGTAGATGGGCATATTGCAGCCCAGTTGTGTTAAACATTACTTTTTATGTAGCATTTATGGCTGAGATGTCCAGCAGTGAATTGACCTCTAGGAGAGTGTGGTTTATCCTCCATAGCCACATAGTCCTTCAGCAGAGTATGGAAGCCATGAACCAGACAGCAAAGCAGAATCAGCCTCTTCTTCAGCCTGCTCTCCTCCCCTGCCCCTGCCCTGCTGTGGCTGAATCTCTGAAAAGTTAATTTTCCAACAGTTCCCCCTCAGATGAAAGTGGTACTAAAACATGTTAAAAATAAAAGGAGCCATTGCTCCAATCCTCTGGAAATTAGTTATTAACCTATGTGATAGGTACAGGCTAGAAAACACAAGTGTTTTAAGGTTGATGTGTGGTTAAACTGTGAATACAGTGGGGTGGTTTGGTTTTGCTTTTTTTAAAAAAATCAGTTTTATCTAATCTTATTCCAGAGTTTAAGGGCAGGCACAGAGAAATAAGAAACATGTGATCTGCAGTCTTGAATATTTTGTCACCTTAAAATAGAGATGGTTAGTTTCTAAGGAATCTTTTGGTTTCAGATTCAGTTGTCTTCAAATAAAGGAATTCTCATTTTCTCAGTTTCCCTCCCTTCTTGGTTTGTTATTAAAATAAAGTAAAATACATACAAACGGCTTAATGGAGGAATAGCTTTTTCTCTGCTTGAACAGCTCTGTATTGTTAAGAAAATGAGACCAGTCTTGATGAATGGGCTTGGGAAATTTACAAGTAGGGGAAGGCAAAGGCTGGACTTGCTTGTGTGACATGATTTGGCCCTGCAAATTTGAGACAATCTTGCAATACCCTTCTGATTGTGAGGCTTGTAAAGCTTGGCTGATTCTTATAAAAATTTCTTGCTCAAGGTTCATGGAAGTTAAAGTATGAGGAGAAGGTTCCTTATTTTAAAATGTGCTATTTTATATTAGAGCATGAAACATCTGTGTCAAGAAAGCTCCTTTGGAATGATGGGATGGGGTCTGGGCTTGAGGGAAATTCTCCTGTCTCTCATCTTTGGGACTGCCTTGTGCTACTTAAGTTTAGGAGTGTGTCTTTCAGGACCATTCCAATCAGATGAGAACTATTGAAGAATCGCTATGATTTTAGCATATTGGCTGCAGTAATCTCTGTTGCAGAGGACTATGAGGCTAAGTAAGCACCCTGGAAATACTTTCCTATAAGAAACAGCATAGTTCTCATGTCTACATGTGCCTAATGTCCTGTATTTGGGAATGATGAAGTCATTTCTGCCTCTGAGAAGAGATGAATGAATACCAAGCCCAGATGGAAAGAAACCTTGCAGAGCTTAACTATGAGAGGAGTAGTTGCAGAAAAAGGATGAAAAAGAATGTCTACAAATAGGAGCATTTCTAAAGGAAGATGTGATTGTGCAAGAGACCTGTATATTGCAGGAAAGTAGATCATGCAGAAAAAGGCTCAAAGAAGTAGATATGGAAATAGAGCATATGGATTCTGCTGGCAGAATGGAAACAACAAAGTTTCCCTCTGCATTTATGTATATATTAAAATATTAAGAACTTTGACAAAATCTGTTAGAGAAGATGATAGGGGTGGTGTTTGCTTGTTTATAGGAGGAGAATGAAAGGCTAGAAGAAAGCAGAGAGAAAACAAGTGGGTGTGCTGGTGCCTCTCATTATTAGACAAATGGAGTTTTTTATTATCTTTCTTGCTGCTCCTCCACTTCGCAAAATCATGTTGCATTTCCAGATTGTGTTGCATCCTTTGGCTTCTTCTTATCTCTTTAGCCTATCAAGTATTTGTATGAATTCTCAGTGCAGTATTGCTGAGATTTCAATCCCCTGAGAAACTTGTGCCATTGATGGTCACAAGCCAATTATCAAACTAGAACCTTTTAAGACAGGTAATAATTCCAGGGCCAACCTAAAAAAAAACCAAAAAAACCAACAAAACTCAGTTTCAATTAATAATCACTGCCCTACAGTATACAGCCAAGAAAGGGCTTCATACCTCTATGGTGTCATTGGTAGTGACATGTCTAAACAGAATTTAGTGTCCTATTTACCTTTATCACAAGGTTCAGCACTTTGTGAAAATGAATGTCATAATCGTATGCTAAGTTTTTACCCCTTACTTTATCAGTGAAATTGGGAATTACTGATAAACAAATACTTCCATTAAAAATACCTTTTTCTTTTGAAGTTTTTCAATTGGAAAGTTGAAATTGGATGCCTAAAATGGAACAAACATAGGTTGTTGTAATAAAAATGGACATCAATTTAAACCAGTTTTGATGAGGGTTTTTTTTCAATATTTAAGCTGGAAGCTTCTACTCTTTCCATCTGGCTCCCTCCAACAGTTACATGTTATAGTGATCAAGTATTGTGATAGCTGAAAGTTATTAAAATGCTATCCATTCCCAACTGGAAGAATAATATCAGGTATTTCATAGAGCTTGAATGGGTGATGTTTCCTTACAACAGCAGGATATAAGGGAAAGAACCTAAAGAGAAAAAATAAAGGAGATTTCTTCCCCCTCTTTGATGGAAAATTCCACATGATAGTCTCTAGAGGAAGCAGAACACAGGTAGACTTGCCAGATTCTTATGTCATCTTGGAAAATTTCTTGTTCCCATTCTCTGCTTTCAGAATTTGAAATTGTTCAGACCTACTATTCTCAAATGAACAGAAACATTATTTTAATGTGTGTTTATTATAGACTATGATCTTTTTTTTTTGGTGGTGGTTTCTTGGTTTTGGAGTTCATTGTTCCTTAGTGATCTGATCCTCCCTGCTCAGATATGTTTGGCGTTGGGGCACTCAAGTGGTTACAGAGAAGCAACACTTGCCAGGAAGAGGCAGGTGTTGCCCAAAGGTGGTAGCACTGATTCAGAAAGCGGCTCTCCCCTTTGAGTCAGGATTCAAAAAGTCATTTTATTGCTCTCCCTTTGGATGAAAAAGAAGTTCCAATGTTTAAATACAGTTAGATACGACTGCACATGCCCTTGAGGTGCAAGTGACTTATCGCTGTTTCAAAGGACTCCAGACATCTTGACGGTGTGAAGATGAAATAGGCATTACTGCACTTAGAGTGGGGTTAACATAGATGATTACCCACAAAAAGGCACATGAAAATTACTACTTCTCTTCCCCCTCCCTCCAGCCTCCTCCTACATTGCAAATAGCACATGAAGGTCACCTGCAAAACAGTGTGACTGGGTTTGGGTTAGGTTTTTTTAATTTGTTTATTTGTTTTCCTGGATAGAAAAAGCAAACAGGGAAGGAACATTTTTGCCCACGGAGGGCAAAGGAGTTGAAATTCTTGGTTTCTGCCTGTTGCTGCTTTTGGTTTCAAAATTCCACTGGCAAAATTCCAAGGTCTGGCTCCTACTTCTAAGCTCATGGTGAGCCCAAGTATCCTTTCCAATAAATTCAGTTTAGTAAAATCTAAATGTCAAAGAACAAAACTGTAGTGGAATTAGTTGGTTCCTATTAATGATTTTTTTTGTTTTTAATGTCAAGTGGCCATTGCTAGCCACTGTTAGATTTTTGCTTTATGTTTCTGATCATTTATTATGATCCACCTTGGTAGGTTACTTGATTTGTCTTACCCTCATTGCACGTTAATTATCACTGGGGGTTATGGAATCAGTTGCCCAACAGAACCTCAAATGCACAGTCACTGCTGACATTTAAAAGCAGATTGAATAAATTAAAATGCCTTCTACAGCTATTAACTGAATTCTGTCCTTAATTACTGAAATATTATTATAAATTTCTTTGCCAAAAATAAAGACCTTGCTCTAGAGAACACTTTTACTAAAAAGTAGCCACATAGAGAACCAGGTAGAGAGGGAGGGCTGGTGGATTGGACTGGAGTAAGGATATTTTGTCAGCACTTGTTACCACCACATTGCATGCTTGCTTACACACATGAATACAGGACATCTTAATATTGTTCTGTATTGACCAGCAGCTAGCAACATCAGTATGATTTGGCCAGGATATTTGGCACATTTATCCTCTCTCCTGTTCATTAGGGAGCTGTGATTGACAAAACCAGGTGAATTTCCATTGAAGCCCCTGTGATAAAAGATGAAGATGTTTTTGCCTCTGTGGAGTGATCCTGAGCGTGTGCAAGAATTTCAGTCCTACAGACTGCTTGGTCATCCTTCCTAATCCTCTGCAAAAACACCACTTCACTCTTTCCTTGAGATGTTGGCGTCTGTTGGTTTTCTGCACATGGATTCATGAACTGGAGATGGACAATCTCCTAGACAAAACGTGGTTAGTTGTGTGGTGGTTTCCCTTGCCTGCAAACCCTTCTTTACCTGTAGGATGTATATAAACAGATTGTGTCCTACTGTCAAAATGCAACTGCTTCCCTGGGAAGCAAAGGCCTTGCTTGTCTCCAGCACCCAGCATCTCTGCTGTAGAGGGGAGGGATGCACAGCTGCAAGCTGGACCTGCATCATGTCCTTTGGAACATTTGTTTTGTGCTGGGCTGCTCAAGGGACAGCTGTAGCTATTTTGGCTTTCTAACAAATCTGCCTGACTTGTACATTTATGCTTTTAGCTTAGAACATGTTCTCAAATCTGTAGGACTTTCAACACACAATCTCAAGGACAGTGTTTCTTAACTCTGAGCTTTTGTAAAACACAAAGAGTCAAGCAAGCACGCGTTGCATCCGTGGTGGATAATGGCATGCACAAGGTGAATACAAAACCGATATTGATCCGGGTTATATATAATCTTTTCTACAATGTGATCTTTGCAATGGTTTGTATCAAATGCCGATGGACAGTGGTTTCCTACTCCTGCTGTTAAAGGGACAAACACTCATGGGTACCAGCATGTATCGTAGAGTCAGCATGAAAATCACTGGAAAAGGGAAGCTCTGAGTCTGATCTCCATTCCTGTGGGAATCTCTTTCTTGTGCTAACAAAAGGCACCATAAACATGATGCCCAAAACTACAAATATCTGGGTCTAGTAAAACAGCACAAGAAGCAGCAGCCAGCACAGGATTAGCTAAAAATTATGAAAGATGTGAACAATGGGAGAACCTTGCTGTAACACTACTAAAGGAGCTTCTTCAAATGGAGAAAAAAGTACCCAACACAGTGTTCAAAATAGACTGCAAATAGTTAGTAGAATGAAATTAAAAATCCAAGAATTTCAGATTAATATTCCATCACTCCTGATGCAATCAAGTATTAGTACATGATACAATCATGTATTAGTCTGGCTCAGCACCTTTAAGGGGTCACTATTTATTTAAGGACAAATAATTTTAGGTACCCATAATTCTGAAGTTTCTGGGTCTGTAATGATGGAAATGTATGTGAGATGCTACTCTCTAGGAGCTGAAGAAAAAAACCAGATGAAAGTTGCCAATTGTGAGTGGCAGAAGTGGTTCAGGGCTGTAGTTTTGGCTTCTGAAGAGGATTACAATTCCATCACTCAATTCTGGGTAAAGATAAAATATCCCAATATCATTAACATGATATAAACCCCTCCACTAAAGTTTAACCTAAACTCCTGGATCAGAGGCACTTTTGCAAGCTGCTGTTTCATTGCACTCTGTTGCTGAAGATTGACTTCACGTCTGCCTAGGAAAGCTGTTGCCTTGCTTGTTTCAGCCCATCAGGCCACTACTTTTCTTAAGAGAGGTAGTCCAAAACTGTCACAGAAAATTGGAAAGCATTCAAAAGCCATGGTCAGTGTCTAATTTTAGTGAATTCCTGACCTGGAGTTTTTGCTGAGAACATCACTTTACAGTCAGCTGTCATGAGGTGGGGCATCTGGTTCGTGTAATTTAATAGTTTTGACCATGAAATCTAACCCCTTCTGCTTTTTATTATAAAAAATTATTCTGAATAACTACAAAAAAAAAGGTAATTAATACTAGAAGGATGTTGAATTCTCAGTCTTCAGAACAGTACCCTGCTAATTAATATTGTTTTGGGTACTGCCCAACCACAATTTCAAGAAATTTTGATACTCCAGGGTTCATAAATAACCAGAATTGTTAATTTTGTTACAAAAAAAAAATGGTAGAGGGCATGAAAAGGAAAGAACAAACAAAAAGAAAGGGTCTATCTAGGAACCAGGTGAGAAAACAATATATATTAGGCCAAAGGCTAGAAAGGAGCAAGAGACTGAAAGGAATTAAAGGGTATAAGAGAAAAGATTGCAGGAAAAATGAGGCTGAAATGGAAAAATGATGAGAAGGCCATGGAAACCCAAAAGTTCTTATGTCATTCTGAGTTTTGAAAAAGCATTTCTGGTTCTGACACTTCAGTTTTCTGAGAAAAGTGTTTTACTGTATGTGCAGCCCTGCCAGCAGTTGTTTCTGGCATGCTAGCCTTACCTTTCCTTTGTACTTTGGTTGGAATGATTAGCTACCCTGTGCCACTAAGGCTAGGTTCAGTGCACCAGTAATAAAGTCTAACATGCTCTTGTATAGAGGAAGGATTAGATAGCCTCATCCACAGCTTCTTCCCTCTGATCCTCTGAATTGTCTTACCCTAACAAATATATCTTCTTTTCAGATCAACAGTAGTCAAGAAACAGTAACCCTAGCAACTTCTTTTAGCTCAGTACTTTTTTTCTAGTTTAAAAAAGTTCTCAACACGTTGAAACACAGAAGAGGTGACTGTACAACAGAGCCCAAGGCTAACTTTGGAGGCAAGTGTTAGCTCTTAGTCATGGAGAGACAGATTAGGAGAGAAAAAAATTGTAATTGGATGTGTTTTGTTCAGTAATTTCATTTTGTTTTTAGAAGAAGGTTTCAGGCAAAAAGATAATGACAGCAATTTATTCAATTTATCCAATGAAATACTTCAGATTGTATTAATAGACTGAAGTGATGTTTACCTCTATAGTTTTATGTACAGTTCCCTATGGAGACAAGCTCGTTAGGTCAAGATTGCATGTCACTAGTTATTCTCCACCTAGATGCAGTCTACTGAGGTGGATATTGCAAAAGCACAGGACTTGCATAATTACTAATGCAGGATGGAATTTCTTCAAGGAACTGCCTCTTCCTCGGTATGACAAACTGGGACAGCTTGTCGGAGTCTCTTCTCTCGGGGACAGAAACGCTCTGGTTTGTCAGGTGTAACTTTTGTGAAATCTTCAGATTTGATTTCTTACTCAAACAATGTTTTGGAAAATTTCTGATTTTGTTAAAATGACTCACTAGAATATTTTCAGGAAAAAATGTAGTTGTAAGTTGAAATTGATCTCCCTTCTACTTAAACCAACAGCAAAACAAAAAATGAAACTGCAATGAGGAAATGCAAGTATTTTGAACTGGAGGTGGTGATATTTTGCACCTTCCCCCCCACCCTGTTTTTTTTTCCCCACATTATGAAACAGGATACCTTTTCTTGACTTTCATGGTCTTTTAGGAAAAAGAAAATGTTTCTTCTGCGCTCTAGCATTCAGGACATGAAACTTGTTTTCCATATGTAGCAATGCCATGTATGAAAAGTATGCATGTCTTTCACAATGTAGCCCATTCTGGCATGCGGCCAGTGTGTAGACATCTATCAGAGATGAGCTTGGGAAGAAATAGATGAGGAAATCTTATGCAGACTCATATTTTTCTCTTGGTTTATGTGGGTTCTTTTTCTTGTTATAGTTAGTTATTCCTATATTAACTGAAGACATGGTTGTTCCATTGGTGGATGGACAGGAATAGTCCTGTTCCCATCAAGGGTTTCACTGCACTAGCCTGTACAGCTGTTCTAGGACTTGACAAACTGTTAGAGCTGTCTATGTTTAGATGAACCCCATAAAATCTCTACATTTGCATAGCCAAATACCCATGCCAGTAGTGCTTGCACAACACCTCACAGCTGTGGGCACGGGTAACCTGGGTGGCAGATCCAGCAAGGGCTTTGCTCGTGCAACAGCCACTTACGTGGAGAATCCTGAACATGAAGTTCGGTGTTAGAGCTGGTCCGTAACAGTCCTTGGAAATGCATGTGAACCCCAGTAAGCAGTCTGCAGGGAGCCAGACTGAAGCCCTACAGAGCCTCCCTGGAGCACGGTGCCGTGGTGGATTGCTGTGGCAGCTCTTTGGAACCTGTACTAAGACCACTCCCACAACGTACAGTTGAAAATCCAGGACTTGGATGTCTGGAACAACAGACTTTCACTTATGTTATTTCAAGCAGGAATTTGCAAATCAAAATTACTGTGAAGACAATAAATGGTTTTGGAGCAGATTGACCAGAAAGCTCCTATTCATATTGCAGCAGTGGAACACACGGTCATTCACGCTGGCAGCTCGCTGCCTTTCTGCACGTGTAAATGTAAAGGGAGGCAAAGGGAATGCTTCTCAGCCTTCTACTTCTGTGTCCAGAGACACCCAAATATGCATACTTTCATACCTCCAGTGCCCTTGGCTTGTTTCTTTGGGGTGGAAATCATAGAATCATAGAATGTTTTGAGTTGGAAAGGACCTTAAAAGTCATCTAGTTCCAACCCCCCTGCCCCTGCCATGTGGAGGGATACCTTTTACTAGACCAGGTGTCTAAAGTCCCCGTCTAACTCAATCTTAAACACCTCCAGGGACAGGGCATCCACAGCTTCTCTGGGCAACCTGTTCCAGTGCATCAGCACCTTCACTGTAAAGAATTTCTTCCTAATATCTATTCTAAACCCACCTTCTTCCAGTGAAAAGCCCTTTGGAAAAATCTAGGTGCATAGGGCAGGAGGAAGCAACAGGTAATGGGATGCTCCAAGCAAATCCCCTGACTCACAGTGTCGGTGCAGTCTCAACAGCAGGAATACTTGTCACCTGCCAAGTGGAGATTCTTCTGCTTTGAACCACTAAATAGTATTCTTACTACTTTTATTCCAGTTACCAAAGTTCTTCCAGCTTCTTCAATTTCCTTTTTGTTGTTGAGCTCTCTCAATATTTCCTTTCAGCATTGCATACTCCTATATCCCCGTTATCTCCTTACCTGCCTTATAATTCTGCTAATCCACATCTTCTCTAGTTTAAAACACCAATCCCCTATATGCCAGTATATCAGATGTCTTACAGGACTTGACATAAATCTGCCATATTTCCAAGAAAATCAGTTCTGAGAGAAAGATTAAAAGTCACAGCTCTGTTTTAATCAACCCAAGCTGTATTTTATGTTATTTTCTATTTGCTTCCATGTGTTTGTATACAACAGCAGTCAGACTCACAGGTCTATAGAGGCCATTGAATTCCACCTTTCACTTTTTTTTTGCTGTTCTCCCCTCATATGGTTTTGTTTTGTTTCCAACATAGATGCATGGCAAGGTAGAGGTGTTTAAAACAGGGAAAATCAGTAAGAGCTCAAATCCTGCAGGAGTTCTCTGTGTGAACTTCCAGAGCATGCAGGAGGACTTTGTTGTAGAAACCCTTTACAGGATCAAGTTTGACATAAACAATCTATCAAGCTAGCAATTGCACCAACGTGTTTCTCAGTGCAATAATAATTCTCTACATAATGGCAACAAGAGTCAGTCTGTCTGTCTGTCCAAGCTTAAAACTTTTAAAAGCACTCAATGTGGATGGACTTAAAAGTTGAGGAATGTTACTAGCTCTGATCTTGGCATCTGTAGATTGCATACTGTGTCAGCAAATTGGAAATAGTGTACTTTTAATAGCTCACTATGCAAACATTATTAGAGAGTATCAAATAAAGTTAAAACAAAAACATTAAGAAGGAGTTACCATAATTAATTGTCAGCACTCAAGAGACTTATGTGGGACTTGGGTACAGAAGTGTGCATGAGACTGTTGGGGTGACAGCCTGGACCCTGCAGTCACAGCCGTGTTCCTGGTCATGGGAATAAACACAACGTTAGCTAGAAGCTAAGTGCATAAGGATTGCTATGTAGCTTGAGTTCATTGCAGTGGTTGATGCTGCGGCTCAAACCAGCATTTGTTTGACTAAAGGATGTTTAAGATGATGAAATGGGTTCTAATTATAATGTGCTGAAAGAGCTGCTGAAAAATTGCCTGCTTTCTGCTTTTAATTTAGCTGGAGGCATTGGAAAAGAAATCCAAGGGGTGGAAACTATTTCTTAAGTCACAGTAAAGGTTTCATACGTATTCTTAGGAAACTTCCATGTCTTTTTTTTGTGTCTCAGGCCCTGTCCTAGTACAGCACCGCAGTGTGCATTTGGCTTCAGTGATATGATAAATCTCAGTGAGATCAGAGATGTACTTGAAAACAAGCATACATCGTATGAATTTTGGTCAAATTTGGAGCTAGGCAAGTCCCCGTGTTAGACTTCAGTTATTTTGTTAGTTATTTCAAATTGTGTGTCAGGCAAACCCATAGCAGGTTGACTCCTTTGAACTCCTCCCTTTTTGCCTATACTTTTTCCAAGGCAGAAAGTCCCAGATAAATGCTATAGTCAAGTGACAGTTCCTTTTGTCCATATTTTTTTTTGGCAGAACTATTTCCTGTATTCCATTTTTTTCTCTGAGCCACATCACATCTCAAATGCACATGTACTTTGTTGTGCTCTTTCACAACCAGAAGTTTGCTGTTACTATTGGTGCTTGCCATTTTTCTTTCAGACTTTTGTAGCTCCAATGCTGTCACTGTCTTGTTCAGTGACTCTTCTCTCTTTAATGCTCTTTGCAGGCTAGTGCCATGTAATATACAGATTATTTCCTCTGCTAGGTCATAAATTGCATCCACTCTCTTAGGATTCAGTCCTGCAGTATCCTCAGCAGTATTCAGGAGGGCATGCAAGAGCAGGCTGTAAGGAAGAAGTCACATTGGTTTGTACAGGGCTTTTTAAATGGTGAAACCAAAAACCTGTGTGGGTCCCTTCCACCTGGTCCTTCAGGAATGGCCTTGAATTGCCAGCAATCACAGAACTTGAGGGTTGGAAGCAGGGCACTGGCTCTGCACTGTTCCCACCCAGAAGACAATTTTCCCCTTCAGTGCAGAACTCAAGGTGCCCTGGTAGTGCTGAGCATGGCAGTCACTCCCCAAAAAGTCACTCCTGAGCTGCTTTCTCCATGGCTCAGCACTGAGCCTCCGAGAGCACAGCCAAAACACTCCCCCAGGAGGCTCTGAAGTTGTGTTGGCACAGGTGGTATTGTCGAGGGAGGACTGCGGAAAAAGTGGTTTGCCGAGCCAGAGGTGAGGAAGAGAGAAGGGGTTGGAGACACAGGCCAATCCAGAAAAATGTGGGTACTTTCCACCAGAGAACTGGCATTTCACCAAACGATCCTTGGGTCTGCTTGGAGAGGATATTACTCTTTCCGTTCTTGCTGCAGGGTTCTTTGGCTCCCAGGTATTGCTAGGTCATTTCCAGAGTTGTTATTGCAAAGTAACATTCATGAGAACTGATCTAGGAGGTAAAAAAAAAAAAGCCCCTTCAACTGGGTATGTGTCCCATGGTGAAGTTTAATCAGCTTTGTAAGGTATTTTTTGTACTCTACTGTTTCAAATAAATACAGCTTCTGATAAAAGTTAGGCATTTATAAAGACCCTCTGGGGAAGTTTGGGCTTTTTTTCAGTATTCTTTCTATTTATATCTTTTTGTGAGAAATGGCCACTGTTTTGTCAAGCATTCAGTAGAGCCTTTAATTATGCATACTGGCATTTTATGTAACTTTTGGGTTAACTATTAGCAGGAATTTCTGATATTTTCAGAGGGGTGAATGTTGACTTGGAGTCCAACCGGACTTGGTGTGAGTGTGTGTTGTGCCATCCCATTTTACTTGCTTTTCTTTAGGCGAGTGGGCCAGAAATCAAACCCAAATAAAACAGTACTAACAACATTGTTTGAGCAAACTTGGATCCAGAAAGAGAATGCGATATTTGGAGTGTCACTCTAAACATGGGCCAACTGATCTTCTTCTAAATTTTGTTGACTTCTTTTTACATAAAAAATACATCAAATACAACTATTCATGTTACATAAAAAATTAATTGGAATACATTCCTTATTTTAAGCATAGAGAGGCATACCATTCAATAGAATAAGCCCATAAAGTTCATATTTGCCCCTCTTTGCATCTTCTCTAGACATCTGAATGATACTTTCTGCTCTGCATAATCCCTGGAGTTGCTGTGCTTGGTGCCCGTCCTCCACATGTTGTGTGACTGTAGTGAGCTTGTTTTGTCTGCAAAGAGTGTGCAAGCTGATTAGAGAGGGAGGTGTCTGTCCTGCAAGGACACTGACAGGGATCTGATCCTTATAGTTCTGTGCAAGCCAATACATAACTTTGGGCATTTTGTAGCAAAATATATTTTGCCTGTAAGTTTAGTAGTATACTTTGCGTTTATGGTCGCTTAGGGTCTCTCACTTTACTCAGTGGTATATTCTGTCGAGTTCTCATGTTTATGCTGCATATTTGCAGTAACTGTTAACCACTGCCATTAATACTCTCTGAAAATAATTTGCAGGTTTGCCAGTGAGGTGCTGAACTTCAGCCACTTTTGTGCTCTCTGTACGGAATATATCATTATAAGACGTTTTCTTGAAATGTCTTCTCTGAAAATTTCAGACCGTGTTTAATCTTGCTCACAGGTCCAGCACTGTAATTTCAAGTTCAGCTTGCAGTTTATAACTGTGCAATCCTTTTTTTGAAGAGCTGCTAACCAATTATTCTCCATCCTGTAAGTGAAGAGTTGCATATTTGTGCCAAAACCATAATACTTTGTTCTTCTCTCTACTAAATAGAATGCTGGTTTTGCAGAACATTTCTCCAATTTTCCTACAGGCATGCATATTAATAATAATAAAGTTGTGGCGCTAAATCAGCCTTAACCAAGTAATTTAACAAAGGTCAGGGTTGTTTAAAATGTAGTCACAGAAAGAAAAGAATACATATAGATGGTAAAGAGGAGAGCTGTAGTACAATAGTTAAAATCATGATAGTTCAAGTGGTGAAAATATTAATCCTGGGAATAATGTTTGTATCATCGTTGTACAGTTCTACAAGCAAATATTAAAAGGTGTATTATTGTGCCAATAAATATAATAGTAAGTCCTTTTTTGCTAATGATCTGAATAACCAGAATTAAATAATTTTGCAAATTAAGTGGTTTCTCAAAATGACCAGCATGGATAATTATACTTTTATAGAGGTGCATACACATGCACACTTTAAGAGTTACGGATCTATATTCCTAGTAAACCTATATTCAGGTTTGTTCCATAATTTCTATTCTTCACTGTATAAATGTGTAATACATACAATCAGTGGCTGGAAAAAAAATTAGAAGTCCCACTGGGTTTCATATTCATGTCACTTCTCATTACAGAAAGTGACAGTGCATGTGTTTAAAAGTGCTGATATGATCACTGGAGTGACTATTACAAATCAGCCTAATTCAGCTTTTCTAAAAAACCTGCATAAAATCTGGGTATTTATCATGTATGTGCTAGTTAAACTCAGTACAGATAATTTCAGTTGTAAGAATTGTTCAGGCACAGGCTCAAGAAGGCTTTGTACATTTTCTTTGCATGTATTTTCATCTACAGTAGGCCAGCTATAAAAAAATACAGTGCACAGAGGATACAAACACTAATGAGGAATATTAGACCAACTTGGCATGCTAATGAAATCCTTATGGAAATTCCTCCCTTTCCTCTCCCCTCTTAATTTTCAAGTACGTCTTCTCATAATCTACCCTGATTGCTTGACTACTGAGATACTAATAATTTCTTTTCTTTCCACAAGATTCCAAGATTTTAAGGATAGATACAGATAATATTTTTCTGTATGCATAGAACAAGCCATAAAACCCCACAACGTGACTTCTGCATCAAGTCCAGAGTGACTGTTTGAACTGCACCATCTTTTCAGAAAGTAAATAAGCCCCAACTTTAATCTGCAAGTGATGGCAAGTCTACTGCATCTATGTACAGGCTGACCCAGAGGTTAGATTCTGATATGAATTTCTTCATCCTCAGTTTCAAAATGCAAACTATCATTGTACTTTTATTTTCCACAGTCTTCTATACTAAAAAGATGTTTGTTACTGGAATGTTTCCTAAGTTTTCTTTAAGAGCTTGCTTCATCAATTTTAGCATTGTCATTTCCACACTTTTGTAGCTCCTCAAAATAATATAGTTAGTACATGTTTATAAAATCCATTAATTTGCTTCATTTAAAAGGAGAGGAAAAAAAAATTAAAATACTGAGTGATCTTCCCTGCCTCATGCAGCCCGGTGTCAATGGTCAGTCACAGTTCTGACACCAAATTTTATTTCTCTCTTGTCAAGTAGAATCTCCTTTAAAGTAGTTAATTTTGAAGCTGAATGCAAGCTCCCTATCAGAGAATATTGTCTTCTATCAGCATCTGGGGTGAGGTCAAGTTATGCTCTACTCTCTGATCCTTACTCTACAAGCTGCTGATACATTTGTGTATTGCAAGATCACTGCAAGGTTCATCTATGTGGACATAAGTTAAAACAGAGGCCATTAAAGAAGAAAGTGTTATTAATTAGTAATTAGATTAATAAATGAACTGAGTAGGAAGAATTCTTTGATTCTGCATTGAACCTTTCTTTTAAAATATAGGATGGTTTCCTTATAGCAAAACCATAAGAAAAAAAAAAAGTGTTAGTTATACTCCTGTAGCTGCTTACATGTCAAAGCTATTTTTTCAGTATTGCTTCATTGTTGAGGTTAGTGCACTTCACCAGCAAGTGGCAGAACATGTCCTAAGTAGGGATTTTCCATTGCATGCCCACAATTACAGACAATTGACATTTGATTATAATAACCAGAAAACTTTCATGAAATAAATGACACCTGAGTAAGCTTCATAACCATTTGCCTCGCCCTACCCTGGAATGCATCTGTGAAGGCGAGGAACAGCTCTGGTGATTGCAAGCAGAATTATTTGAAGCCAGGGCATTGCAGACGTTTCCTGAGATAGGTTGCACTAGCTAGCTTACACACTGCTTGTAATGGCTTTTATTCACATCTGTGTCGTTCTGAGTACATTAGCAGGAGCAAAGTGGTAGTCTGTGGTGGGGGTTATACACTTACAATCCAAACGTTTCTCTATTTCCTGAGCCTGATTCAACCACGTCTTGCATTTTTACCAGCTCTCTGCTTATGTCAGCAAACACAAGTGGAGGTGACCCTGCCAAATCAGAATTGTTTTGGAGATGAGTGCAGGAATTTCTTGGTTCTTGGTGCCTGTGGTTTGAGTAGCAGCAGGCAAAGCTGCTGGCCTGTGTGAACTCGTCACTCCGTTATGTAACACTCCCTTGTAACTTTGCTTCATGACCACGTCCAGCCGCACTACTGAGAGCCCACAGACAGCATGCCAAGAGAGGGTGAGTTGCAGGTGTCTCTGGCTATGAGTAGTGATGTGTAAAATTGCAGTGCAGGAAAGATCCATAAAGGTACAACTTCCAGCGAGCATGGTGGAATTGTATTCCCATAGACCTAGAGTTTCTGCTTGAAAGGCCCATCAGCAAAGGTGCTTCTGTCACTTAATGGTGAGTAATGTGGAAGAAAAGTTTTCTTCATTCAAAGAGCAAAAACTAATGACTGAGAAAACAGATTTGTACCATTCTGATGCTGGCTGGAATGAGATATGCTACTATCACGCTATATATTGAGACTTGTCACCTACATCATTGCTTCTCAGTACCCTCAAAACTATATTCACTGTCCATCCCTCCTGCACATTCAGCTGCTCACCTCCTGGATCTCACTTCAGACTCAGGAGTGCAGCTGGAGTTGAGAAACCAGCCTTTAACACTACTTGCTCTTCTTCCATTCTGCCAGGGAGGAACAAACCCTGGCAGCTGCAGCATACCACTTGACCAGTGCGTGTCAGGATCACAGAGGAAGCATGGGCAGTGTCTGTAAGATGTTTCAGATACTTAATTGCTGCATAGTGTTGAGAATACTTTTGCAGTGTAACTGGATGATATTTATAATATTCCTAGTGATTCCATTGTTTTCGTCCCATTCTCAGTTCTGCTATTATTTAACAGAAGTTATTATACTGTGGAGTTTTTTTGTCTTAAATGTAGTGGCCAGCTTAACAGTTCTGACATCTGAACTTTAGAGAACCCTTAAGAACTCTTAATTGCTTAGCTTAAAAAAGAGCCAAGGCTCAGCACAGAACAGATGTATAGTAATAAACTTATCTCATAACGTCAAATGATTAAACAGTGGATTCTTTTTTACATTTAAATATACAAGACTTTCCATTAAGGGACTTTGTTGACACTGATAACAGTTTCACAACCATTAAGTTTATTTCTACAGCTATTTGTTAAAAGCCAATAGGGAAAATAATAGAAACTAATTGAAAAGCAAAGCAAACAGAGCAGAGCCTAGAATGTTTCAGTTAATAAGCAATAGAGATTGTATTGATTTCATTTTATAAACAACATTAATCCTCAATAACAATTAAAGTGTAGACAGGTTGCTTGTTTAAGTTATCAGATAAGATGGCCTACTCAGGTATATATCTTGGGTAGTAATTTGAAAAGGATATGAGGATTCAAGGCTCTATTGATCTATCCATCATGAGCCTGTGTCATGAGAAATGTTCTTGGCAAGGTGCAGTAGTTCTTGAAACCTCGATGACTGGTAGTGAAAAATTCCTGCTGCTGGAAAACATCACAAGCCTGAATGAAAATGGTAAAGTTTCAAAAGCAGCTTTATGTATTTTCCCCAAATTACAGAGATGTGAGGCATCAGATCTTGTCTGCTTCTAGTTCAAAGACAGTGGAAGTGAGCGTTTGTAGCTCCAAAGCAGAATCTGCATTCAAGGCTGTGGGAAGCTTTGGTCCTGGGTATCCTCTGCTGGCAGAAAACTGCAAAAGCTGTTCCAGAGACACTTCTGCTCCTAAACCAGGAGCAGAATATAACCCCCCTTCAAGAGGGTGGCTTAGGCCTCTAAGAAAGGCTGAAAAAGAATGGTGTGAGTGCAGATCTCTAAAAACACAATGGAAAGCTTTGGCATTTTACACAAAGGATAGCAATGCAGTATTCTCAGCTCAGGTGCTGACAGGTATTTGCAGTCTCTCTGTGACTCTGTGTGCAAGGTGGTGACTGAACACTTCTCCAGGTATGTCGGTGTCGCTGGCTCTGGAGGTGCTCCTTTTATTTACCTGATGGTGTGGCAGCAGCTGGGAAGAGCAGCAGGGCAGACTCCAGTGTGGCCACTCTTTTCGTCTAAGGGGAAGCCCGCAGGCTTAGCTCGATTGCTGGCGTGTGCCAAGGCCACGCTATCCCACTGTAAGTCATGTTCCTGTGCAAGCTTGCTGAAAGCAGCTGGGCAGGCGAGTTGCACTGCTCCAGTACCTTCAGCTGTAGTGCAGACATGAAAATGGAGCTGTGCTGCTGCAGGTTGGGCTGGCTGTGGCTGAGGGCCTCCGGCACAGTCAGGGTAGCTGGCAGCTTGGTTCTGGTCTCGTGCTTCAGCCGCTTGTGAGGTCACGAATAAGCTGCTCTCTTCATCTCATGGTGTGCAGGACCTGACCCAGTGGCTTGCTATCCAAATGCCTAATTGGCCACAGTCTGCACACAGCTGTGTGTGGAAAAGTCACTTAACATGCACGTGTGTTCAGGGCAGGGACCCATGGTACAGAAGGGAATGCTTGGGCTCAGGTTCCTCCTCTGCCACAGGCAACTTTGACATTGAGACATGAGACATGAAAAATGTCTCATTCTACCAGCAGTGATATTTGAGGCTGATCAAAGCCCCGTCTAACCTGACCTGGAACACCTTCAGGGCTAGGGCATCCACAGCTCTTCTCTGGGTGACCTGTTGCAGTGTCTCCTCACCCTCACAGCTGTTCTTCTGAAATTGGGCTGATTTTTAAGGACTAGTTCAACATACATGAGATTAAAAAGGAAGGAAATTAAAATGAAGAAGGAGGAGATTGAATGTGATTCTATGATCTCATGTTAACAACTCACAGGGGAGAGAAGATTCTTTGATGTCAGTTCCTGTTTTATTAAACACACAGCACAAAAGTGTGAAATAGGCAGTAGAACAGGGACTGACACGCTGGTTTCCTCTATCCAGCTGAATGTCCAAGAGCCTACGCACTGTCTCTGGCCGAGATAATATCTGGTTGTTCCAACTGCTGTGGAATAGCTTTCATAGGAAAGAATATTGATCCCAAACTGCCTTATGGGCTCTTCAGGGAATTAATTCAAATTCTTTTATGGTGAGGAGGAGAATGAAGCCCATTCCTCTGTGGATATGGGTGAGGTCACTGGTTCTGAGCCAGGTGGACAAACCAGGAGTAACCTCCTCTAGCTGAAAAACAGAGTGTACTCCTACCCCCAACTGCATCAGAGGCTTACTGAAGCACCAGGTTTTGAAACTCCTGCAGGGTGTCCTGTGCCCTAGGAAAAGGTAGAATTTAAGACAAGATCTTCTCAACAGCAATTTCTCCTTTCTGAGCTGAAATATTGTCTTTGGAATCAAGCTTATGACTCTGGAAAAGTAAAATCAAATAGGACCATGCTAGAAGCTTGTACCTTAACATTCTTTGTTCAAGATAAAAATCATTGCACTGTATACAAATCACATTTTACAATGAAGCAGTGCACTGGATTTATTGGCATTCCTGTGTTTTAATATCATAGAATGGTTTGGTTTAAAAGCGACCTTTAAAGAACATCTAGTTCCAACCCCACTGCAACAGACAGGAACACCTTTCACTAGACCAGGTCACTCAAAGCCCCATCCAGCCTGGCCTTGAACACGGTATGGGCANGCCTGGCCTTGAACACTTCCAGGTATGGGCATCCACAACTTCTGTGGGCAACCTGTTCCAGTGCCTCACCACCCTCACAGCAGAGAATTTCTTCCTGTTATCTAATCTAAACCCACCCTCTTCCTGTTTAAACCCATTACCTCTTGTCCTATCACTACATGCCCTTGTCAAAAGTTCCCTCTCTATCTCTCCTGTAGATCTTCTTTAGGAGAGGCTGCTTGAAGGTCTCCCTGGAGCCTTCTCTTCTCCAGGGTGAACAACCCCAAGTCTCTCAGCCTGTGAGAGGTGCTCCAACCCTCTGGTCATCTTGGTTGTCTCCTCTGGATTTGTTCCTGCAGACCACATTTTCCCAAGTCTTCCTTTTACGTACCTACGGTATCTTTTCTTGTTGATCTTAATGTCCCTGGCCAGATTTAATTTTATCAGAGCTTTAGCTTTTCTAATATAATCCTGGAAAATATTTCTGTATTCCTCCCAGGCTACCTGTACTTGCTTCCACTCTCTGTAGGTGGAAGCATATATATGATTAACTAAGTAAAAATATATATCATACTAATAAAAAATACTCAAATATAAGAAGAATAATAGATATGATTTATTAAAGAAATCAATACAGATTGTTGGAAATGAGATGACTGAGAGATAAACTAAAAAAAATTGACATAAATGAAAGCACTTACTCCAAGTACATTTCTGTTTATGACAAGATTGCTTGGTTGAAGCAGAAGAGACTAGAAAAGATGGTAACAAAAAGGAACCAAAAAAACTGCCTGTCTTAAAGCAGAAGCTTGCAGTTGCCTCAGTTAGAAATTTCCTGTTAACTTTTGTAGTCCTTGGAGAGCAGCCGACTGTCATCAATTCCTGGTCAATATTTGAGTAATGCTCTTTGGCAAGTCACACCATTTGCTATTTGCTAGATCAATGCATAATAGCCCAATGACTCAATATTATAAAACTCAATGACCTGTGAAACTTCAACATTTACATTTCTGTTAAAATCTCAAATAGTTCTTTATTAGTAGGAACTCAAGCTAAAATGCCAAACAGATAAGCATGATGACAATTATTAGCTACTTTCTTAGTCATACTGAGACAAGTTCTAGTGCTTTTACTAAAACTGAATACTGTGAAATGAATGAAACTGCTCACAGGGAAAGACAAAACTCATCACACATTTGAAGGGTTAGAAGATACAGAGGTCAGAATCTGTCCCAGGCAACCCATCTGAATTTTCTTGTTTTATTCACTCTGCTTATTATGGCATGTTGTAGTTGTACCCAAATGGGCATAAAATATTTACTGACTTGTAGTGGCAGTCCAGTGTTTCACAGGAACTCTCTGCATGAACCACAGTTAGTTATCTGGGTATCAATGTCTGTGCAGCTTAGCAGGTTTTAGAGTGGTAAATACACTATGAGATGAAACCCTGACTTTGTTGAAAACAGAGTAAAACCCCCAGGGACCATACCTGGTGGGGAACCTTCCATTTCCAGCCTCCTAAAGTACTGCAGTTACTGCCTGTTTCCCACACCCTCCCTGGCTCCTGGCAGCACAGGAACAGAGCACAGGCAGAGGGGACCAGGGCTGTTGCTGCTGGGCTGGGTGCTCACGCAGACACTGTGTCTCCGTGCAGGGGTGCCAGCCCCTGCAAACACATTTCTGCTGACTGGGCACTCCCAGTGTGCAAAGTCAAACCTTAAAAACTTAAACTGCTGCTGGAGTTGACTTCACATTTTTAAAGCTACGTGTTCGACTGTCCTGAAAGCATTAAAAGCACTGAGGTGGGCTGTGAGGTCTGAAAAGCATATCAGGATCTTGGTCCTTGTATGGTTGCAGCTCCCTTTAATGCTCGGTGGTGAGTGGTGTCCGCACTTTAGTCCATTTCAGTGCAAGATCAGATGGGTGGAGTTAAACTGTTTACTGTGAAACACAGTTTGTAAACACCAGGGAGCAGGTACAACAGAGATGCAAGCAAATGTCTGCCTCTCACCTGCTGTAATTCACAACTTCTAAACTCACAGAAAGGTGCCGTGATGTTGTGAATGTCCTGCATCAAACATGGGTGCTGGTTTGACCTGCTGGCTTGAGATAGAAAATTCAGATACTTTAATACATTAGTGTATTCAGATACTATAATACGTAAGTGTACACAATATAGTAGTGTAGAGTAGTATTTCTGTGTTAATAAAGCAGACTTAGGTGCATTCGGACATTGCCACAAACTGAAATGCCTCTTTTTTTTCTTCTTTCCTTTCCACTTTCCTTAAAGCACAGCAGACTGAAGAATCATCAACAAGCTAGCTCACAGACGTGTTTGCCAGAATAACCATATTGACAAGCATTTATTTTTCCTGTTAAGAAAACTTCTGTCAACCTATCAAGATTCAGTGGTGAAGTGAAATCACTAGTAAGAAAAAGAATCTCTTAGTAATAATCTGACCTAATTAACTGTGAGAGCTGGTATAAGAAATGCTCTGCTGATCTTTGAGGCACAGCTCCTGGAAAAGCACAACACTTCTTTAAGGAAAGAGAAAGGTAGCAGAAGATGTGAGAAAGGATGAGGGAAGCTCTCTGCTGACCAAGCCTGAGTTTCCAAGGCAGGCCAGTGGAGCACCTGTAGGTACTGAAATGAGCAGTGGTCACAGCACATAAGGTCCAGATCGGTGAGCCTCCACATTTGCTCCCATACACCGCTCCCCTAACCTTTGTGGAACAGGAACAGTTGATACAGGTGAGGCATTTCAAATAACACATATGAGAAAAAAATATTTTCTGGCTGCAGAAAGGAGAAGAAATGAAAGTTTTTGTAACTCTCCCAGTATCTCTGAAGAGCTTTTCTGACAATTTTGGCTAATTCTGTGTTGGCCATGGTATGGCACCTCTGCTCCAGCAGCCCTGTGTGTCCCTCCCTCGGCACAAAGGGCTCTGTTTACCTTGCACTGTATGAACGCTCTGTAAACATACGTGTGTGTGTGTGTAAGTGCAGGTTCTTACATGCACTTACTACTTGAAGCAACTCAGAGCAACTCCTGGGTCACTATTTGCATGAAGAATGTGTGTGGGTTTATCATTATGCAGAAGGTATCAGACACACCTGCTAGAACAAATGAAACATTTCTAGAAAAAACAAACCTGCCTTTTGCTATAGTGAATATCTGCATTCTGCTCTCGTGCATTTTACACCATTTCACCACACTTGGAACATCAATACTGGCTTGGGAAAGTTTGTGCTACCCCATTTCATTCAGCTCCTAAAACAAATGCTTGGGAAACAAATTAAGCATTCAGCTATGTGAAACAGGCTAAAGAGCTAACACATCTAGCAAGGGAAAACTAAGGTTATATGAACATAGTAAAATGCTGCACAGAGCCAACACATTAATATTCCTAAGCAGCACTGTACATTTGGATGTAAGAACATGAGGTAACTTCTTAAACTACCTCTGTACGACAGGTGTTTGCTTGTCAGAGCTCGGTGACAATGCAGCTCGGCATCATCACAGCAGTTCTGTCTGTCTCACGTGGAGCTTGCACTGTGTTTGTCCTGCCACGTCTCTCCTTTGCATGTTTCGGTAGCTCACGGTTGCTTTTGATGGGAAGTGACATGTTCAGGCTGCCAGTGAAACCAGACTCTCTTGTCCAGGAGATGCAAGTGTCCCTGGCTGCCTGCTCCCAGGGCAGTCCCTACTGGGCTCTGGAGCATAGCACCTCATGCTGCACTGAGGAACATGCCATGCTTTCCTTTCCCCTTTTCATATGCGTGAAAGGGGATTGTCCCATTCTAAGAGTAAAAAAACATGCTTTGGAGGCTAAAGTTCAGTTTACCCTGCCTACCTTTTATTTATTCTGCTTGCACTGTATTAAATGAAGTCTCACCCACAGACTGTGGGTCTGCAAGGCTGCTGAGACTTTTACAAAAGCTCTGTTAATTGTGTTATGTTGAATTTTAAAAAATGGAACTATAAATCATATATGTATGAAAAGAATGACCAAGGTACTCCTCTTGAAAATAAGCAATGAAAAAGCCAAGCCATACAGGAGGCAAACCACAAATGTTGTTAATTATCCTAATTATTTGGAGCATGTGAACAAGAATCTACTTTTACATTGAAGTAACAGTGACTATGAAATAAAAGGAGTAGTGAAGCAGTGAATGCCAGTTTAGGGTGAGGTGCTGTAAGTAGCAATGTGCTCAATATATTAATACAAGAAGTATAAAGAGGGTTCTGGCTTTTGTTATTGTTCGGTGTGTGTTGTTGGGCACTACATTTGCTGTGTACAGGTGAAAGAGGGTCTGGTAATGGACATGAACTTAAGAGGTAATTTACTCACACTTTTCCTCATTGCAAATGTAAGAATTAGCTCTGTATAACATCTGTGCGTAACAGGTCTGAAATCTGTTTTCAGTGTTGTGAGAGAAATACACCTACAGAATCCTGAACCTGCCACAGTAATCTTGTATTTCTCAGTCAGTGCACTAATGATGTGCCACATTGTCTTGGTTTACTCACCTGCATGACTTGCTATCTACCTAATTACCCTTTGGCTTTTTTTTAGTTTTGGTTCCCTGTGTCCCTGTCCCCTCATTTTAAACTGAATTAGTGCTCAGACCTTTGGTGGAGAAAGACTTGAGTACAGTTTCTCAGTTTCTCTCTGAACTTGGTCATCATTGTGGACGTGGTTAACCTGTGCAGTCAAACAGTAAGGCTTTTTGCTCACGTCTGTGAAAGAGGGTGAAGTGCCTTTATTCTTCATGTCAGGCTGATAAAATGCAGCAGAAAGGGAGGTGATGCTACCAAGCTAAAGGAAAGAATAATGTGCATGCCTACTGCTTGCATATATCCCCTCACACCATGACACAAACCATGACATGTATTTAGGGAAATCATGCTGCAGTTTCCCAGCATGAATGAATGAATAGACAGGGTAGCCAATAAGCCAAGTGAAACTTTCAAGTGACTCCATTAAGGTCACCAATTTTGCATTTTTTGGCCAGTAGAGTGATTTCTGAAATGAATTTCTGCTTCTGTTTTATTTGTAAACACCAAGACCACGTCTTTCACCTGCTTTGAAGCATTTAAGTAATCTTAAAGAACTGAGCATGGTTCTTTGCATACTTAAAGTTCTGCATGTTTTGTATGATCAAATCTGGCACCCCCTATCACTGCCAACATGTATCCACATATGACAAAAATTAGTTGCATATCAGTCCTCTTGTCTGAGAGGAAGTGTCATCTGCTCAGGCACTGATTGGAATTACTAATGAAAGATGGAGATAATAGGAGAAGTAAACAAACACGAGAAGAAATATGCAGTGCTACAAAAAAACATTAGAGATGAACATAAGGAGAGCTGTTCAAGTGATACTGACAAATGAAGTTCTTCTCATCCTTTTTATATATTACAAAAAGAGGCTACATAGTAAAATTAAAAGTATACACTTACAACCCACAGAATATATCTCCTTTTCCTACTATGTTTTTGTGGCCTGGCACTTATCTCTTCTACTGTAGCATCTGGCTAGGAAAGCAGATTACCTGTTTTTTCTGTTTCTTGCCCCTCAGAGCAGGAGATAAAAAGAACAGGTGCACACAGCTTAGCTAGTTGCTGGTGGTGTTGGTGCAGTGTGTTTGCCCATGGGGTTCCTACCCATGATATTGCACTCTCCAAAAATACCACTGAAGAGTGGTATTCTGGAATGTTCAGGAAAATCTGGAAGAATCACCTTGTCTTTGTGAGATGGTTTAATGATGGCTATATCAGCTTGCATGTCTCTGTAGAAAGCAAAAAATGGGTAGTAATGCAGAAAAAGGGAATCTTCAATTTTTTTTCTCTTGGCACAGTTGTTTGCATTTTCCAGCAGATGATACAAATAATGAAAAATTGCTGAGGTCTTCCTTGCTTTTATTCAACAGCATTAAATTCTTTAGGCTTTTGAACAGCCAGGACAACTCCATTATAGTGTTTATATTTCATTTCTCTCTCTTAGATTTTTATATAGAGAGTTCTCAGTGGTTAAATGTCTCTCATCATCCATTATCTTAAAATTAAACATATAACAACTACAGGTTCACTCTGCACTTAGGAAGGTAGTAATGGGGCTAGGAAGTGTTGATGTAGTAATGTCCTCTGTTCAGATTACAAATAGCTTTTTAGCTTAGATTATAAATGAACTAAGGGATTATACTGGCGCATCTTTGTGGATGTATCACTAATTTGATGATTGGTGGTTCTACTGGTAACTACTCTGCTTTTCCTGTGCGTGTTACACAACTTACCACCAGTTCCCCCTTAACAAATGTGAGACATTTTCCACATGGCATAATTATTCTAATTTACTAAAATATGTTAGCTGTAGTTTCTTGTCTATGAATTTTAGGAACCAACCTATGTGGCCAGCTTCTTCCATCACATGAGAGAAGGATTTATTTCTTTGACTCTTCCCATCTTCTCTCCAAATGATACCATCCTGCTATTTCTTGATGGAAACTTCTAAATCCCTGTCTGAGGAAAGGGAAAATCCCAAGACACACGTGTGCACACACCCAAGTACCAGAAGTACCTTTTCAACAATGCTCTCAGGGAGCTTTTCTTAATGCAGATCACACAGGCTGAAATCATCCTCTCTTTTAGACTTAATTACATCCCTTATATAAGTGGAGCCAGCTGGGATTTTTTTTTTCCCCAGCTTCTTCAATTCCTAGAAGGTTACTCTAGCTCTGGGACTATCAGATTACTGTTGCCACGGAGTTTACAGCTGTACTTAGAGAGAATAATATACTATCAGTCATCTCATTTGTATCATCACATAGAAACTCCTTTTTTCCCTTTTTTTTTTTTCTTCCATTCCTGACATGCTGTCCTCCGTCATCTGGGTGCTCTTGAAAGGAGAAAATTACTGGAAGTTACCCAGGACTAGTTCTTATACTTAAGAAATTCTCTAATAGCTGAGCTTCAGCAGCGAGGGACTGGGGGAGGAGATGGCAAGAGGAGGGTAGAGGTGAGGGGGCTTCTCTTCTGGCTGTGAGCCACCACCTGTGTAAAAAACATCCTCGTGGTGTAGGGTGTTTAGGGGAAGGAAATGCATCTCATATTCCAGTTCTTTATTATGCCAGTCATGTTCGAGAACTTCTTTTGAGCTGTGGTAGGAACCCTCTCTTTTTCTATTCAACGGAAAGTGTTTAGACAATTTGAAGAACTCTTGTCTCCCTTCCTCTCTTTGAGCTCAAGTCTTCAATTAGATGTAATTGAAAAAGGTAGAGTAAATGGCAGGTGCCTGCCTCTCTGGAAGGCATAATTATTACTAGCTTGCAGACTTGGAATTTTGATGACTGAATAAATAAAGAAGACAGATGTGTTTGTGTACACACTGACATCAGTATTGACAGGATGACACGGGGACATTTGTATCTCTCTAGTCTGTAGGTTGAGGGGGAAAATTAGGGGTTTGGGCTGCTTTCCCCCCCTCTTATTTAGAAAATGAGCATTTGTTCTCTCTTCATGTCTGTGGATGAGGTGAATTTCTATTATGGCTATGGAAGATAATAACAGTTGGAGTTAGGCATTGATTTGTGCTAGCTGCAGGGTTCCCATTCAACATATTCAATCAGAGATCTTATTTTATTTCTAATTCCACTTTTACTCTCTTTTATCTTCTTTATCTTCTCAGCATTCTACAGGTAAGAAAATACCCTGAATCTGAATAGAAATTGGAATGTGTTGCCAAGTAATCCTGTCTCCTAAACTCAAAGATATTCCACAAAAAAAAAAAGGCTGTGCAAAGGACTCCCATCTCCTTTAAAAGCAGTATCATAGCCATGTTGCTGTGTGGCATTTGAATCAATCCTATATGAAAAAAAAGTGCCCAGGACAAGTATTGTTTGGAGTGGAGCAATAGAATATTTGGGTAACCAAGCTCTTCACAAGGTCTTCATGTTCCCTCCACCATGGCTTGCAGATGATGATACTGGGGCAAAAAACCAGTTGAGAACAAGCTGTTATCTAATCTATAGCTTAATAAAATATTGGTGCTTCTAGAACATTGACTGTCTTCTCATCATATATTGTTAACCTGCCTATCATTATTGTATCTGATATCAAAAAGTGTTGTCAAAACACTGTTTGGTCAGCAGTCCTCTGTTTTTTTTCCATTGCCTTCTATGTTACAGATTAATGTACTCATCCATTATGATGTTGTATTCTTTGCACACAATCACAGCATGGTCACTGTTGGAAATGACTCACCAGTTTTGAACTTGCAGAGGCTCTAAGAGAAAACTGTTGGGTATATTCTTAACACATACCTTGAGCTCAGTTCAAGAATGATGTGTTAGTTTAAGATGATTTCTTTCACACTTTGTTACACAGACTTCATAAATGGTCTGACTTTGCTAGAACTACTCTGATGCCCTGTGGACGAGGTTCTGCTTTGCTGTGTATTACAACGTCCTTCTCTTTCACTGATATGTAAACTTAAATAGCCAGTGTGTGAATTAAAATAGCATGATGATTATAGAAGTTTTGATGGTGTATGTAGGGCTGAGGGATCTCAGCATAAGGACTGGTAGCAGTAGCACTAAGAGCGTCTTTATTTTCTCATCAGTGGTGACTTTTTCTCTGTTGTAAACATAGTTTCTCATGAACAGTATTTGAAAAAGACCATAAAAATGGTGGTTAGGATTGCCTAAGGAAATTTAGGCTTTACTCCTCTATTTATCCTGCAAAAAACTCAGTTGCCAGGGATATGCTTTTATTGCTCCCTAGAGAATAATAAAAGAAAATAAAATAACTAAACTGAGTGTAAAATATCTAAGTAAATAAGAGAAAGGGATAAAAACAGCTTCGAACAGTGTCTTTTGTTATGTTAGACTATTACAGGTTTTTTTAGATTGTGGGTTTCTTTAATTCAGTTCACATTTCATTTGTTTCCCCCCTCTATTCTGCTCACTGAAATTGTTTATTTGGTGTTGTGTACTCGGGTCCTTCAAACTGAAAATACTTTCATAGTTCTCTTTTTCTCAACCAAACAAAGGTACTCACTCCTCTGTGAGACATCTGGGTTCTAATCTCTGTACCCACCAGTGTGGACTACTTTGTTGTGTTTTATAGACCTGCAAAGTCTCATCTGCTTTTACACGTCTGTACAATGTGCATTGTTTGCTCTCACAAAGGTATTTTGGCACATGTCCTGTTTCTAACACAGATCTGTCATTATCCCTCAAACAACTTCCTCGTGCCCTCTGCCAAAACTCTGCCAGTTTTACACCGAGTGTAGAAAGTGCTAAAATGTATCAATATAATGAGGTTAATTATTGTGGAATTAAGCTCACTTTTGTTCTTGCACTTCATAGTTATTCTTCTGTCTGTGTTCATTTTAACAAGAGCTGTGCTGGTGCTGCCTGCTCAGTGGATATCATGCAGATCATTGCTGTGAGAGAAGTAACCACCCATCCCACATGCTGTGAAATAAAAATCTAGAAGATGGGAGCATGTGCTTACAATTTCTGGTACTAACTCTTAATTGCAGTTCTCCTCCTACTGCAAGCACTACAGCTAATATATAGTATTAATTTTTTACATAGGAAATGAGGAATGTGTGCATTTATTAAAAATAAATTAATTTGCTGTCTAAGGTTCTTCCTTCTTTGACTGGTGCGAAGTAACCCTGGAACGTTCGTTGCCAGAGGAGCCTTTCCTTCTGATATGACTACGTACATAGTAGCAAAGTGGCATTTTTGTTTGTATCAGTTATTCTTTCTCCTGTTTCCTTTAGTAAATTAAAAGAAGCAACTCTCTCAATTTGCAAATAAAGCTGCCTCCGTATCACAAAGGCAATAGCACAGTTCTCTTTATCTTTGGTTGTACCTCTTCACAACCCTTGTTGCTACCAGGACATCAGCTAAGCTTGTCATATAACAATGGTCTGAATCAAGGAAAATTATGGTGTGAAGATAAAAAGGACTGCAAGGAAGGACGAAAGGGACATCGTTTCCACAAGCTCTTATTCAATTCTCCTATTTAATTTAAAAATTATTTTTCCTAAAATTAAAAAAAAAATCAACTTTTTTTTTCCTCCCTTTGGTCTGCTTACAGAGAGAAAAAAAACCCCCAAAATAGTTGGAAAATAAAATTAGAAGTATTTAAAATATAAAGAATTGGGGTACAATGGTCAATGCACGTTCATCTGTTCTGTGGAAGTTACACATGTAGGCTGTTGTAGGGTCTGCCCCTGTTACACAATTTGTAGGGCTGGGGACTGTCACAGGGAGCTGCAGGGGAGAGCTCACATAAGTAAGGAAGGGGACAAAACCAAGGTCTCATGCCATGACAGTACATTGCAGGTGTTGTTCTGGATCTGAGAATCAGAATGACTCACTTTCATGAATGATTCTCTATTATTATGAAATATTTTGAAGAAAAATATTCTCATGTGAAAATATATTTCGAAAGCTGAAGAAAATAAAAGTGACTGGATAGCAAGGAAACTTGTACCTTCTGGAGTTTGAACAACTGTGAAGACCTGGGCATATGAGCCACAGCTTAAGAAAGGGAGCAAAACTTCAGTAAAAAGATTGCCGTTTGGCTAAAAAAATATATTCTTCTGATGCCTTTGTGTGGCATGTCCACTTGCCCTTCAAATCCATTTTGGGCTGATGATGGAGACTGTTGTGTAAGAGTGGAGTGCACATGAATACTGCTTGCTTCCCCAACAGATCTGTGTGCACTGATAACACACATCTGTCCACAGACTCTGTGCCCAGAGATCCAGTTTCTGCCAGCAAAAACCCTCTGCCAGAGTGCTCATACCAAATACACATCAAATGCACAAAAAATTATCTTAAAAGTTAGAAGCATATATACAGAAACTATTTAGTAGTACCTCATCCAGAAGAAGTAAGGAAGTATTAAAAACTGAATCCTCATTGTACAATAGATTGGAATGAGGAACATTTTGAATTGTGCAACATGCACTGCAGTGAATAAGAGGCATATTACAAACTGAATGTGACTGAAATGACATAAATGATCATCAGTTTGAATGCAGTTTGGAACATGGCCAGTTACACTTTTGATGAAACACTTGATTCTGATGATGTTCTTATGCTGTACAAATATATCCCCTATTATATTACATAAACTATGCATTGCTTGAGCTCACATTCCAAGAATGTGTCTCAGGTTCCAATAAGTACTTTAAATCTTCACGGGAATTCAACATTTCCTTTGGAAGCTGGTGTTCCAGTAGTAATTCTCTCACATGTAATTATAAAATTATTAACCTGAAATATTTTTGTCTGTGTGGTGCTAGAATTCCTGCAAAAAGTTTGCATTTTCAGTAGGAAAAGTATATTAATCTTCTAATTAAAAACAAAAAAAACCAAACAAACAAGCAAACAAAAAATCCAAAACCCACAAACAACGAAAAACAGAAAAAGAGTGAGAGAAGTGGTTTTTTTTAAGTTATCAGTGAGCTGGAAAGGAAGTGATCAGTCACCTCCCCCAAAATATTGAACAAAATACTGTGTCTGTCACAGATATATACAAGAAGAATGCCTCTAGTTGGGCACAAAGTCACTGGGTTTATACACAGACATTTCATGTTTCTGGGCTATTTCTCACTTCACTGATTAACTACCCACTGCCGTACAATGCTCTGACTTAACGTAATGTGTAGTTGTTTCTTTAAGCAAGGTTTTTAAATACCTGAAAATATCACTGATATCTGATGTAGAGAACATCTTTTATGTGCTTTGATTCACAGTGATGTTCTGCTTCTAGTACTTCTGGCAGAGGCATCCTACCTTCATGGGTTATTTGCCCATGTTTAGACAACAAACACATAATTAATAATCCATGAAAGAGTCCTTTTCTGTTTCATGTGATCTGTTGAGTACACACACATATGCTTCAGTTAATATTAATTCCATAGAATAGGAAATTCACTCTTTGAACGTCTACCAAAGCTGTTCCATCCCGTACCAAATTTCCGTATTAAGATACTTTGCAGGGTTGTAGTTCCCTAAGGTACTCTGCTGTATTGCTGCTCTAGTTTTTGACAATCTCTGTCAAGATGCTTTCTCTCCCTTGCAAAGGGCAGAATCTGGCACCTCATTGGCCACCAACATGCAGTACTATTTTTCTTTCAATGTAGTTTCCCATCTCTTTGTTTCCTCTCAACCTCACAGAAATTTCAACTGTGGTATTTTCATTGTGCACTCTATTTTATTTCTGGGTTTGTTTTTTATTTTGCTTTATTTCCTGGAGTATTTTAATGAATTCTTATGAGCTTTCTCTGCTTCAGCCATTGGCATAGCACAGCACTGCCCTGACAATGTGTCCACAGTCATTTCCTGTTCCAAGTACGGCCATATCTCATATTATATCGCTATGTGTAACTCTTGCCAGGAAAAAGGGGTCTCAAATTGATTTTTCACAGAAAAACACGGATATATTTATTTGGTTTGCTACTACAAATATTCTTTCTCTAGGTTGTGACCGGGTGAATTCCAGGTCCATTGCGGCCAATGGAAATCTGTCACTTGACTTCAGTGGAGACAGGATTTCCACCCAAATTTTTGCCTGTTTGGAGAATTAGAACTGACAGTGATTGTTGACAATAACCCTGGAATAACAGAGCAATGTGAAAAAAATAGTAGTAACAAGATTGTGTCACTTCTGCTACTATCAAATAATGACTTTTCATCACTGTGTGAAAGCAATTCAAACAACTAAGCCTTATGTTTTTGCTTGGCTTTTGTTTTTTAAAATCATTACCTGTTGTTATTTGTGTGATGATAGGATCAAGGAGACTTAGCCACAGATAAGAACCCCAGTGTTGTATAAACACAGAAAGAAAACAGAGCCTCCTTCAGGCTTGCCAAATAAGTGCTTACCAAGAGGTGAGGGAACATGGGAAAGCAGTCCCACTGCACCAATGGTTACTGTATGTTGGGCTGCAGAGCAGTGCCCTGGGAGCCTCTTCGCAGGTTTTCCTAGGTGTGATGGCAGAGGAGAGCTTTAGGAGGCGTTTTGAAGTGCACAGAGAAGCTCTGTGCTGGCAATGAGTGATATTTCTTTCAAAACATGAAGAAAAAGAGAAAGGTGTATGAAACTCCTAAAAAGCTGGAGCAGTGGGGGCTGAGATTATGAGCTGCTGCCTTTGAAAAGAACAGAGGGGAGGGAAAAGCAAGGTTGGGAAGGGCAGGAGAAGCATCTGTGAAGTGGTAAGAGCAGTAACAGCAGGACCAGAGAGGTTGGATGGCCTTTTCTCAGGGGAGGAAGCTGTCTCAATTCACCTCTCCTTTCTGTTATTGTCCTCAGTGAGGCTTCTTAACACATCTCTCTGGTGTTTCTAGTGTTGATTGTATTCACAGTCCAAAATTCAGAGTCTCAAATAATGTAAATGTCCATATCCAGATACTTTTCTCCCACCATCAGCAAGTACTTTTGGAACTGGATGCAGCCCAGCTGGAAATAAGATGAGGACAGATTTTCTTGAAAGATTTCTCATATAGACAGCTTTTGGCTGGGTTGGAAACATTTCAAAAGAAGTAATTTTTCATTCTATTCCCACATTTCTTCATCCAGTTAAAGCCAGGAAGTGCAGAGACAATAATTTTAGAAGTGAAAGAGACTAAAGCCTAATTCCAAAACTACAGTAACTGACACAATAGAAATATGATAATTAGATAAATTTTTTTAAAAGAGTAATGGGGTTTGCAGACATGAATGAAGACTCAAGCAGGCCACTCCTTTGCAAGCTATGGCTCATCTTCATTTAATATTCATGGCTCCAAAACATGGGCCCTAAGTATTTTTAAACTTTAAGGCTGTTTGGAACTCGCATCTGCACTATATTTTCCACATACTGAGAGCATACAGCTCATCTAAAGTTAATTCTCACTAAGAGTACACCAGAATTCGGAAGAACAGAAGTACGTGAGAAAGGTGACACAGCAGAGCATCCTCTTGGTGAAACCAGGACTCAGACTGCCTGTACTTAGATACAGATATGCTGCCCTCAGACACCAGCATACAGCCCAGCCTCTGCCTTTATAACTGCTGAGTGGAGCCTGTAGTTGTGGAGGTGTCTTAAACATGGGTTTTAATGCTGAGGCTTGTACTCCTCTCTGTTTGACTGTCATGAGGTAAATCTCTTTTTCATCTCAAGTTCACTTTCTTCTCTTGAATTATGGTACTACATGTCTGTCTCTGCTCCTTCAGATTTTGATTTGCTGCCTGATTTTTTCTAATCCCTTCCCATAGGAGCACTTTGGTAATGCAGGCACTCTTTATTGGACCCCATATTTTTCTAACAGCAGTGGGAAGAGGAGATAAATATTGTTCTTGCATGTGAACTTGGGTAAGTGTTATCGTGTGTGTTCTTTTGACTGCTAAACTGTATTTCCTGCTGACTTTGTTACCCACAGCAGTATGTAACTTTCCTTCCTTTGTCCCATTCAAGCTCTTAAAAAAAAAGGAATCAATTCAGAAAGCAGTTATGGGTTCACAAGTTCTAAACTTTCTGTTTTCCTTTTCTTCCTTACCTCACTAGGAGATTCCTTAACTTTATAAGAATAAGCAATTACTTATCTGTGCCATTCCAGAGGTGCTCAGCACATGCCTTCAGGTTCCCAGTAGGAATATTCCTGCCCTTTCCGACCACAGCACATTAAGAGTTAGAAAGGGGTGGTTCTCTGCTTGTGCAGCACCTTGCTTGATATTACCATGGCTAGCACTGGACCAGGAACAGCTTTCCTGTCCCACAGTTTGGTTTTGTAACTGTGGATTTCATCCTAATGGGATGAAATCAGTTGGAAATTTTTCCCTGTGGACTTACCTTTCCGCTACCAGGTAGCTATGGAGATTTTTCAAACAAAAGTAATTTTCAACTGAAATTGGTACCTGTGTGAACTTCAAAAAAAAACAAAAAACAAAACATACAAAATATTTTCTAAATTGTATAATTTATCTGAAGTGACTGTTTCCTGAAACAAAACCCCAAAACCCAAACCAATGACTGATTTTTTTTTTTACAAATTGGTGTTTTCTGACTGGGAAATCTTTATGAAGAAATTCCCAGGTGGCTTTTTTATAAGCTAATCAGTTTAGAATAGCAACACATTAGAGAGGTGTTTAAAAAACTTTAAATCCACTACTCAGTCAGAAGTACTGCAGATTTTATTTAAAGCCTGATCCAAGACTTATTTTAGTCAGCCACTCTCTGCATTTAGAGGGCTTCACACCCAGAAAAATCAGAGCCACTGTTTATTAGTCCACTGCTCTCAGTAGCTTCATCTCTGTGGAGCTCATCGAATTTTCTCAGTTTTCCAGATGTTGAACCTGAAGCGTACCAAAGGTGGAGGCACTTGCTCAAGGACACGCAGTATGTCAGCAGTGAGATCCTGAACAGCAGCAGCATCTCATCACTGGACTTTGGCCTTCAGAGTACAGGACAGAAAATACAGGCTAGGATGGTAGTAATTCTCTTAATGTTCAAGGTTTTCATTCGTTTGTGGTTGCAGCAGAGGGTGCAAGTGTAGAACACGCTGAGTGCAAGTGGGTTAATGAAGTGCTGTGCAGTGCTCACTGCTGCTGCAGTTAGTGGGGAGCCAGGCAGTCAGACAGGAAAGGACGGCTTCAGAGAGACCAGCACGGCTTAGGGATCACCCCCTGCTCTGAAGGCATTTATAAAAGAACCACTTTCTCCCACATGCATTTCCAAGTGGCTGTGCCTAATGTTGATGACAGCTTCAGAGACCCAACCCAGACCTGGAGTCTCTGAGTAGCTGAAGCCTTTGAAGAAGAGTTCTCAGTACCATGATTTCTTTTCAATGAAGTAATAGCACTTAAAACCCCAGCAACCCTATAGCTGTAACACAAACTACAGGCTGTTACATTCTCTCCGTGGGGTCACATCCTGAGCAGTTGTTCCAGCAAGAACACATTTCATGGTCCGTATTTCATCTAGACAAGGCTTTTAAAGTTAGGTTGGCTCCTACCAAATTTAGTTCGTTATCCCAGGCTTTCCTGGAAGGCTGAAATGCATATGCCCTGCACTATCAGCCTCACTTAGATTCGCCTTGCAGATCATATGTTTGGTAGCTGGGGAAAAATAAATATGATTGCGCTTTTTTCAAAATGTTTGTCTGGCAAAGATAGTAAAGAGTTTACAGACAATTTGAAGTTCATAAGGCTCCTATCAGTAAAAAGATCAAATATTTTCAATACATGGCTTAAAATTACAGCTCTCTTCTTTCACTGCTAGAGCTCCTAATGTCTCAAGCCATCAGTTGTCAGTTGTGACTGTATTTTGCTGTCAGAAATTGAACTAATAACTTCTTTGAACAATTTAAATATTATGCTTTCTGATAAATGCTTTCTGATACATAAGCAATTCTGGGACATCTCTAATTCTTCTTGTTCTTCAACTTTTTACACAGTCCCTGCTCCATCAGACCAATGAGCAGCAAATTTCCCAATATGTATTTTGTTATTCTGAGCAATATTTTTATGTCTCCTTTTTCTGTCAGTGTCGGAACTCAACTGAAGCATCCCTTGCTGTGTAGCCTCTTCTCCCCATAGAGGTTTCCCCCACCCCTTACACAGACTCTTTCTTGTTATTGTCAATCTAGCAGCCCTGTTCTTTTTTCCAAAGATTCCTCAAAGCTTAAATCATGTTTGTCCACTGGTTTTCCCATAGTCAGAAAATGCTATCTCTGGTGAACTTCGTGCCTATTGTAGTTCCAGGCAGTTGAAACCCTTGCATGTTCTGATATAATTCTTGTGTCCAGAAATTAACCCAAATGTAGCTTGAGGAAATTCTGTCATGGTAAATGCTACGTATGCCCCAAGTTGTTGGGCAGGATCATGGTAAGCATTAACTGGCACAGCATCACAAGTTACAGGGGTCAGCTCTTCCTGGGTTCCAGTTTAAAAGGCCTTGCTGCCTTTTGCTCCCACTCTTTTGACATTTATCAGTTTTCTCAGGTCCACTGGGTTCTCTTATTTGGGTAAATCTGAGCATGTTTTCAAGGTCTACTTCTTTATCCTCCAGTTTTCTCCCCCGGGACACCCACAACCTGGGTTCAGTTGCAGACAGGCATTATTTTTTTTTCTTCTATTTGCCATCTCTCAGATCCCATATTTCTGCTAGCGTATAGCAGGCTTCATATTTTTGTGATATGATTTCCCTTCTTGCTGTCTGGCTTAATTGAAAACTAAAAATCTGCCAGCTGCTTCAGAACCCACCATTGCCAGAAAAAAAGAAGATATTCTGATCACTATTTTTTCCCTCTCAGACTCAAGTTTTTAAACCTTTTCCAGTTCAGCATAATCTCAGAGAGGTTCAGCCCCAGTCTGGGTGGGCCATTTTCCTGCCAGGAAATTGTCTTCTCTCTTTCACGTGTATAGCACTCAAAGTCCAGTGAACATTGGGTGCTTAAATTAGGACATGGAACAGATGAGCCCTTTATTCTGTGTCTGGTTATATCTGGCTGCCTGTAGCAGGAATTTGACAGAAGCCTGAAGAGACCTTCCTGGAAACCTAAAAGCACAAAGACAAAAGTCCCAGTAGGAAAAGGAATGGGTTTAGCACCACCTACTATAGGCATGGAAATCAATCCGTGGTACCTGTGGAGTAGAAGTAATTTGGAGATGTCATAAAAACCCCACAGTGCTGAGCCAGGAAGACGTGCAGTTGGCTAGGATGTATGGTATTTCAGTTACGACAGAGGCAGACTTTGGGAATATGTATTTAACTGAACTTCCTTGGGAAATGGTGATCATCCTAGAGTGGAGGTGGGTCATGCCTAGTCCAGTGTTTTGCCTATCTCACTCCCAGGGGGCTCTCTCCATAAGAAGCATCCTTTACAACTTACTGCAGAAGCTTAAGCCACAGAAGAACGGAAAGGACTGACTTAATACAGTCCACGTTCAGCCCAGTATTAATGTGACCCAGCACTGTATTGTCTTTGTTGAATTTTAGGACTGGGTTCAGTCCACTAAAAACCTGCCCTGTAAATCATGTATCCTGCATAGTCCTTAGGCACTGAGGAGAAGAAAGGGACTTCCTTTGCCTTTTTCCACCTCTGTACTTCTGTTGCTGTGGCTGTTTAACAACAACCTGTGAGTTGCTGTTTTGTGCCCCAGCTCCTGAATTTCGGATATGGTTGGCTGCAGCCAGGAGCCCAACATGGAAGAGCAGGAAGGCAGACTGGTATAAGAGGGCAAAAAAGTGCTGTGGTTCAGCCCATTGTGTGTGAAAGGGAGGTCTAATATCCCTAAAGGGAATTACTCTTTTGAACTATCTCTGGGGTAAGAGCAGCAACATGCTAGCCATCAGATAAGAGATAGGGTAGCCTGATATCTGCTCCTGCACCAGCGTCAGCCTCCCAGCAGTCACGTGAAATCTCTGACTGGAATTTTCGCACATTTGCCCAGAAGAAACTGAAGCACAAGCTCTCTTGATTACCACCTTTAAAAGAGCCGTGACAGTAAGCAAAACCTGCTAACAGAGAGGTTATATTCACAGTCTCCCCAGTTTGGAAGACCAAGGGACTGTGAGGGTAATGGCTTGGGGAAAGCATCTTTAAGAGTTACTCTGTATGTATGACACATCACACAGTTGTTCGTTTCTTCACATGTGTACACTTTGACATTAACTTCATTGTCATGTGCATAGTTCTATACCTGTCTTGCAGGTGTCCTACCCATGCCTAATTTCTAGAACAAAAACAGCTCTGGGACATATGTCAACACACATTACAGTGTAACAGGCAATCACATCCCTCCTGGGGTGGAAAAAGTGAATTGCTACACAGTCTTCTCTCATTCATTTGGTCTATGCATATTGCAAAAATCCTACCAATTAAGTCTTCTGGGTCAGATACTTTTCTTCGAGTTACATTGGTGTGCTGCTAAAAGCCCAGTATTGTGAACACTATGGCAGGGACAAGATTCATGAGATTCAGGCGTGCCCACTCTCCCTGCACTTCATGCTGTCCCGGGTCTGAAGAGGAATAGCGTGTGACAAGTAGAAAGGCCAGTCTCAAAGAAATGATAAGTGACAAAAGCCCAAGAATGAACATTTGGGAAAACTGTTCATTCTTAAGTGTATAAATGCTTTAGGATTTATCCCTGAATTTATAGAACCATCTGTTAAGCAGTTTGTAATTGGCCAATAAAAATCAGCAGAATTATTAAGTTAACTGCCTGCATGACTCTGGAATAAGGGACAGCTTTGGAGTCCAAGTGAGAAGTGGACATAGGTTTCTGCACAATGCTACATTTATGGTGCCAGGGCCTTCCTAACTTGCAGAGCAAAATACAAAGTTTCAATCAAGTTAATGGAGAAACGGCATTTTTAAAAGCCTGCTTACTTGTTTATTTCGTTACTGAATTTCGTTCCTGCTTCTCTTTTAATGTGTTGCTGTGATCTGTGTTTTGGTGGAGGATGCACTGTACGTGCTTTTCTAACTGCAGGCACCTCACAGGCGCTGCAGCGAGCACACAGCAGTCATCCAAATGGGATGTTTGAGAGCAGAGTGCTGTGGGGCACAGGACAAAGCTTTTCCCCCAGGTTGATGAAAGGCCCACCCTTGGCTTCTACTGGAACGCTGTAACTCTTCTGGAAAGGAGAGCAGCAAAGATCAAAGGCAAAATAGTGCCAAAGAACAAAATTTAACAAAGATTCCTCACCCTGCCTAATTATCACATCACACTTTGAGTCAACATGCAAGGCTGCTGGTGCCAGCTGTGAGAAAGGCAATTAATAACTTTAAACTGAGCCCAGCTTCAGACTCAGGATGAGAAGCTGTGAAGAGCTATGTACAGGTGATAGACCCACTGTTTTCATCCCTTGATGAACTGCTGGTGAAGCACGTACAGTGGAAAATGCCTTTGAGAGACTTTGAGAAATGTGATAAAGTCTAGATAGATTTTTAGAATGTCTCTGTTGTTCCTAAAAAGGTAGGCATTTCAAGAGGACAAGGGAAGTACTGCTCACATCATCCAGGCTGGAGTGCTGCACTGCAGGTGCTGTGAGGGGAGTAGCGAGCGGTTTGCATTCTGCTATCCTCAGGTGAACTTTCCAAAGAGAATGTGTTATTTTACCAACACTTCAAAAAGAATTTAAGTTGTTTGCAACAAGTCTGATGTTGGTGTTCGATGGGATTCAAAAATCCATCTCTGAGCCTGTGCTGAGGTTGTGTCCACCAAAAGAGGGCACTTTCTTGGCACTGGATGACTGACTCAGAGAGGAAGGCTATGGCTGAGGGTAGGCTGGGGATCAGGTGTCTTCATTTTGGTGCCTGTCCTTGAAACAAGATCTCTAGTTCACCTTTTAGCATGTGAATAACCTGTTCCACGTACCTTGTAATACCTTCTCACACCACACACTGAGTATTTGCCATCAGTGGCAGGCTTGGCAGTCAGAAAGGTGTTCCTCCATACCTGATGTATGGTTTGTGGAAAGCAGAATTTCATGACCAATTTTACTACACATTAAGGACAAAAAAAAAAAGCCCAAACATGTTTTATATATACATCTAGAAGAAATCCATGGTATTTCTGAAGTTGTTTCTAAGCCACCTTGTTTCAATTTGAGATTTTGCTATAAAATAAACCTTCTTAAAAGCTGCATGTCATTATGTTTTGACTTAAAATTAAAGGAACATCATAACTCCTTTTATTTTGCTAATATTCCAAAAATAAACATTTTTACTTATAAAGCTTTTAGGAAAATTCATTCCTGTTTACAGCCCCAGCACATGCACCATGCTGGTTCCAATTCTGTCAGCCAAGCAGCTGTCCTGCCATTAATGCTCTTTAGCAGCTGTGTTCTCTCTACTACCTAGGGACCTGTTAAAAAGCGTTTACAGAGTTTCATGTGGACAGGTGTCCCTGAAAAAGCCATGCTGCCTGCAAAGGAATGCAATAAGAGAGACCTCTCTTCCTACACCCTCAGATATTTCAGATATTTTATTTCAGTAATAAAAGAGAAAAGCAAATTATGAAGGTGCTCCACCCACCTACCACTTAGATAATTAAAACAAGGAAGTTGTATAAGTTGTACCGTTGCAAAAGTGTCCCCTGGCATGTCTGCCTCACTTTGTTCCTACAGCACTTTTGAAAATTAACTAGAAAGGTTCTAATGGATGAAGCAGTGCTATTGTATGTCCCTGGCAGCTGCCTTTTTGTGTAAGCTAACACAACTGAAGTGTCTTCTTTCACACTTAGATATTTTGAAGATAGACACCAGAGAACATTCACTTTCAACTTTGGAGACATAAACTGTCCTGTTGTTGGGCAAAGGAATACATATTGCTTTCTGTCTTATCTAAACACAAAAACATTTTGACTTAAGTTAAAATTAATTCAGTTGCAGAACTGGATGTGGCTGTAGTCTTGAGAAAAATAATGCAAGTTATACCTTAGCAGTAACTGTGAACTAAATGTCAGCATTCATTGATGTATTAGTCAGGCCAGCTCACCAAATTTTCAAATGTGTAGGATTTCCAGAAATGGCATAAAAAGAAGCTATGTGCCAACGTTTCCATTCATCAAAGATCAAAGTTAGGCACCTCAACAAAAGTCAGTTACAGGCAACTCAGAAATGAGCTTGTTTGCTCACAGTCAAGTGTTGCTACTGTGCTATCAGCAAATTCTCCCTTTGATATTGGGAAATGAAGCTGTGGGGTTTTTTGTTTGTTCCTTGGTATTACCGTAAATCTTTAAGAGCCCATTGACGTCTGCGAGGGTTCCTTGAGAATGTGGTGGACATAACTAAACCCATGTTGTAACACCTCTGTTAATGCTCAAGTGCATTGTGCATTATGATTTGTGTACTTTGTGGTTGGTGGATGTCATTGTGAGTGGTCTGGCAGAGGCTGCCAGGTAAACTGGGCAGACTGGCAGAGAGCCTTCCAGTCAGGTCTGACTACCTGTAGCTGAGCTAACAATGTTTTGCAATGTCTGAGATAAGAGAATCTATGAGGAAAGGTTTTGTACTAACATGATCCAAGTGCCTTGTGGAAGTCCTTAGCCTAGGCAGGGATCTCTCACGAATGAGAGGGTGATCTGTTGTACATGATGAGCAGGAAGACAGATGTGCACATGTTGGCAGAGCCTTTCTGCAGAGGAGGATGTAGGGCATATTGGTGACGTGTCTGCACAAGGCAGGCACCTGGGTGAGCTCCAAGCCTGCTGATGTAGCAACCTCAGACCCCAGATGCATCATGGCTGCACTAGCAGGGCTAGGTCTCAGACTCATTAGCTATGCTTTGTAGAGCACTTGTGTGGGAAATGGGGACCTTTGATCCAGGCCTCTGTCCTGGACCTGAGAGAGGTAAAATCTAGACAAACATATGTGGCATTACTGGAAACAGTCCCTGGTTTCTGGTCTATTAAAAAAGAGATCAGTAGAAACTTGATGTTGTCTGACTAGTCCCCCTCATATTTTCAGCTTCTACTGTTTGAAAAAAATCAGCAGTAACTATATATCAAATTGTCTAGCCTATCTGCTGGAAAAAGAAGAAACCAGTGGAGAAAGACAACTTCAGCAGTCATCCAGGAATGGGAACACTCTCTTTATCTGTATAAGACATAGACCACAGAAATCTTGGTTGAAAGCAACCTCTGGATTTCATATCTCTGTTCTCACTTCACCACTGAAATCCTAAGCTTTATGTTATGGTTTAACAAGGTAGTGTTGTACTTGTGCTGTGTAATTTCCTCACTCCTAGTTTTCTGCCTGAAAGCTCCTCTGAGTTCTTCTCTTCTTGTCAGGCCTGTCCTATTTCCATCAGCTTTACAATTTTTCTAGTTTGCTACAGTTAGATTCTCCTTTTATGCATCTCTGGAGCTGGCACATGGCAATGCCAGTCTGCTTTTTGCAGATGGTGGCTACAACAAATGGAACACAGAAATACAGGGAGAAAGGCAAAAATCATCACTTGCTTACTGAGGCATCTGCAATTGGAAAAGGACTCGCACTGGCATAGCATGAAGCCCCTTGGACTAGTTTCTTCCCTTTCAACTTTACTTTCAGGGTTAAAAACTTTCAATTAAAGAAAAATAAACAAAACTGGCCAGCACTGCTCTCACAGATGTGACCAAAGGAGTTTAACCAGTAGAGGAAACAGGGCCGAGAGATTATCTTAAACTTCTTTCCTATTAAAACAATTCATTTCATATATTGCCACAATGCAACAACTTTATCTGAACTTCCTTTCAACCTCTTTAAACATGTCCTTAAAACAAATGCTGTGAATTAATATTTTAAAAATACAGTATCTGTGTGACACTGGGCAACATTTTTTGAAGAGGAGGAGTAGTAGTAGAACTTGCTTCGAAATGAAGCATTGCATTATCAGATCAAAGAGAATTTAGTTGGAAAATATGCCTAGCATGTAAACCAGCTGTAACCTTAACGTGCTTTTTTCTGTCTTTTAGTGAGCTTTGTTGCATAAAACTGTGGTTTGGAACTAAGTTGCTCTGGGGCAAAGGCTCCATTGAAATAGTTTGAAAAAGTCTATTCAACAAGATGGGTAAGAAAAACTATATTTTTTACTCCACGGTAAACTGAATTGTAAAATCTTCTATTAGGGAATATCCCTTTTTGATACTCAGTCCCATTCTTTGGAAAGTGCAAAGAGTGTGGAAAGTGTTTCTCTCAGAGAGTGATTGAAGAAATAATGAATTGAGAGACAAAGTGCCTGTTTAAGGCACCCACTCAGAGGAGTGACAAGAATTGGTGCTGTCATTCAGCAAGGACAGCATTGTTTTGTTACCGCTGGGATTGTCTGCAGGAGGGCGCTGTGGGAGACTGTGAAAGAAGTTAGAGAAGAGGAAGTTTCATTTATGCTTGACCCCAAAGAGAATGAAGAAAAATAAGATTGTGTATCTAGCCATTTTATTGCATTGACATTTAAAGCTCTTAAATTCGAATTCTCATTTGACTCCTGCTGTTATGTGAGCATGGGTATACCTGCTGCATTATCTGGAGAAAAATATCCTGGAGAAATGATAGGTACAACAGAAAATTTAAGACTTGGGATCAAGGGAAGGCCTATCAGGCTCCAGGCCTTTCCCATGGCTTTTGCTCTCCATCTCTCTGTTTGCTGCCCCTACGTGGCTTCTCTCCCTTCCGATACTGTTTCTGCACACTCCAGGCAGATTTGATTGCATGGGGGAAAAAAGAGGGTTCAAAGATTTTAAAATTGTTGCCTCAATGTCTGTAGTCCAGTTTCTTGTACCATAAATGGGCACCAACAAATCAGTGTGGGTGAGGAAGCACTTCGGTGTGTTTCGAGTTGGGAACAAGGGGCAGACCCAGGGAAGACTCTTCCCCCAGCCACCCAGGTGTCTGCAGGAGGGCTGTGCTTCTGCACAGTCACTCGTGTTCCCAAACGGTGAGGGGGTCTGGGTGCCCGCACTTGATGTGCCATTACACAACTTGCCAGGAGGTAGAGTAAGAGTCACTGCTTTCAAAAGACCTTCACAAGGAGGCCTCACACCTCACAAGGAGGCTCAGAACAGCAGGAACGACCCTCAGCGTGTGACAGTCATCCACACACAGGGATGCACGAGTGCACACAGGGGGATCAGCAAGCTTGGCCAAACCCTCTGCTGACAACAAGCTCATACTTTGAAGTGAGGGCTGGGACAGAGTGGGGACCCCATTCCTCCCGCCCCACTCCCCCTTCTCTACCTGTGTGTTCTTTTCTTTCCTGAGGGGATTTTATTTCTTCCTTCCTCTGGCAACAGCTCCGTGGCAGTTTTACTCTGCCAACAGCAGCAGGCAGCAAGTGCTTTGTACACCTTGAAAGAGCTTCTTTTGCAGGCTACACTGTGGAAAAAATCTGAGCAGCTGAGTTGCTGTCAGTACAGAGGAGCTGGGTTCCTGCATGCTGCAGGGGTGTGGATATGCCTAAATCCCATTGACCTGAGCAGGAGATGGTTAAATGTCTGTTCAGAGGTTTGGGGAAAGCTGTGAAAGGCACAGAAGTGAATGGAGATCTCAGGAGTGGGGATTTGGTAGTGAATTCTGAACTCTTGTGTTTTTGTTGTTATGAAAAGAAATTACTTAAAACGCCAAGGTGAAAGTTGTTGAGGGGGGTTTTTTTTGTTTGTTTTGTATCTTTTTGGGTTTGTTTTTTCTTTTCTTTTTTTTCTTTCAATTGTACTCATTTTGAACACATCCAAGTTTAGGAAGGACAGCTTGTGTCCCAGGAAATCCACATGTTCAGAGAAGTAATTGGACCCCACAGTCAGTTTGGAAAGCTCAGACCACTGCTCTGAATCGTCACCCCTCACTCAAAGGACAATTTAGTTGGTGACAGCAGCCTGGACCAACAGCAAGACCCAAATTTTTCTGTGCAGTGAAGTTTGCATTTGGACCTGAACAAACATAAGGGATGGAAAATAAAAAACAAGTTGAAGTAACTCGTGTTTTTTGCCTGTGTTATTGCACAGGACTTCAGCATGCAGTCACAGTTGGTGAGAGAGGAGGAAGAAGTTAGCAGCATGATGGAAAAAATCCTGCAAATAATAGGAAAACTTACAGGACAAAGGTCTTGAATTGAAATGTGAAGATTCAAATCTAGAATACTTGAATATAACCTATATTATTATATAGAACAAGGTAGGGGTGACTTCAACAGCCACCTAAATATCTTACATGGAATATTTAAGGGTTAAAAGTGCTGTCAAGGTAGATGTCCCAAATTCCCTGTAGAAGAAAGCCCCACAGCCTTGCTTTGCAGAAACACTGACAGAGTGTTACTGCTGTGCTACTACACAGCTGCCTTCTCTGTCCCCATATCTCCTAACCTGCCTGCCTGCATGCCTGCCTGCCAGGCATTCCCCTCTGGAAGATGATGGTACCTTCATGCTGGCACTTACCTGGAGAAGCTCATTCTAATTTTCTGCTTATCAGCCAGAGCAGTGTGATCAGACACGCCGTTTGAAAGGTGTATTGGGGTTTCTAAGCCTCATGAAACAAGGCAGAGGTTAACCCAGGCAACCACCAGGCTGCAGTTGAAAATTGGCCTGCCTTCAGAGGATAAAAGAGCAGTGGGAGGGTCTCTTTAGGCAAACACAGCTATCTAGTGAATTGCTAAAAAAAAAAAAACAAGAAACCTTGATCTGCAGAAAGAAGGCGCTTTCTGAACTTGGAGAAGGTTGGTAAACAGGAGGTTGACAGCCAAACGTTGGTGCCCCCCCACATAGAGGGAATGGGGACTGTGTTGCATGGATGCCTTCCAGTTGGAGGAGAGCTTTGCTATGTGGAGATGCTCTCGGGTCAGGTGAAGACAACAGGATTCTTGCAAACCAGATAGGTAAGTCAGCTCTTCAGAGCTGGATTTCAAATGCAACCTGGGCCAGTTGATTATTGTGGGGTGGAACCAGGAATTTCCATGGCTTTGATCAAAATCCTACAAAAGTAATGGTTGTGGAGATGGCTTGCTTTGAAGTTCTGAATTTTAATTTTGAGAGAGTTCAAAATGCAAGCTAGAATAGGCTGAAATTTGTTTCAATAAAAATATTTTGTGAAAAAATGAATTCAAAAAACAAGCTATGAACTCTCATGGAAACTAAAGTGTTTTTAAATACTGTTTCAATGTTGATGGAAAAGGTACATCATATTTGAAATGTACATCATATTTGAAATCAACTTGGTGAAAAGATGATAACACTCTTCAAATGAAAAAATTATAATATTTTCACTGAAGAACAGACTGACTTTTACATATTATGTTTTCACACTTTTTTAAAAAAAATATTTTAACTTCAGCAGAAAAAGTACAATACAGACTTTTGTGTACCTGATAATGCAGTGGTGTGGGGAGCGAGGTTAGAAATGTTTTCCCTACTTTCCGACTTGCAGAAATCCTGAAAAAGATAACTAAGCTCTCATTTATTCCATGAACCTTCCTCTGGGAAAATCTTTCAACTTTCCACACATTTTTTTTCATCTATAAAAATTCTTCTGAGCAAAAATTCTAACTTGGTATCAATCTCTAGTGCAAATGAAACATGCAAGCACTTCGTACAAATACTGGTGATCAGAGATGGCTGACTTAGCCCTGCTCTATTCCTTCTAGGGTTTGCCGTAAGTGTGGTTATTGGGGAGGTAGGAGAAATATTTTAATGGAACTCCAGATGTGGTTTGCGTCTCTGTGTGTGTGTGTGTACACACGCAAACATTATATTTATATGTGTTTGTGTGTATGTATGTATAGGTAATATATATATGTGTATGTGTGTGTACGTATGTGTACATGTATAAAGTACATGGATTTGTGTTTTCCAGATCACTGGGAACTCATATCAAGACAGTGACATTTGATTGCATCCTGAGAAGGATAGTTTACACATAGCTGAAGAACAGTCACTGTTTAAGCTGTAAAATATTCTGGTTTGTGCCACTTTCATCTTGACAGATGTTAATGTAACTTTCTTTTGCCAAACTGAAGATAAACTGTTTGTCTTGCAGTCTCATTCCAAAATAGAGAAATTACTTAAGTGCCTCACCCCTAAAAGGAACAGTATGTGATGAAATGGAATATGCCTGAACTTATATTTAATTTTGCTGACAAATGTCTTTTGAGTGACTGACTGTTTCTCAGCTTCTTTTCCAGTCCTTTATTTTTATGAGGATTTTTTAAAATACTGATCTTTCCACAAGCTGGTGACACAGTGTCATTTCAAGATTGGAATTTGTCAGAACACGTTTGATGAAATATATTTAACTAAAATATCCTGCTTCTTGGATGTCAAAACACTTTGCAGAGGTGCTGGTGTTGATGAATGGGGAGTTTTCTGTATCCCAGGTTGAGGTCTCTGGTTATGACTGATCTGAGAACTTGATCTCTCTAACTCAGAAATAGATGTTTCAACACAATTCCACACCCTTCCATTTTAAAAGGTTTTGTTTTCATTTCAAGACCATATGAAAAAAATTGGAAAACCTGCACAGCTTTGGAATGGACTTATTCCACTATCACCCAGCCAGCTCTACTCGGCATCTTCTCTCCCACAAATGGCTCTGCCAGGTTTCCACAAACGGGTGTAGGGCTACAGCCGCAGTTTTTTTCCACAGAAGTCACCTGTCAGCTCACTGTAGCTTGAGCTTCCACAGGCTTCTATTTTTCCACTGAGTCAGGCTACGGGCTGTCAGAGCAGACCACAAGCTCACACGTGGCCAGAGCTGTGACTCGGCTGGTTGGCTCTGGGTTGCTGTTCCAGCCGTCCTGACGGGTTTCAGCAGTGTGACCACTGTGGGCACACTTTCTGAAAACAAACAAACAAGCAAACAAAGTTTACAAATGTTTGTCTTCAAATTCCTGCACAAGGGTAACTTAATTGAAACCCACACCTGGTTGAGCAGGGTTAGGCTGTGCCAAAGAAAGTCTCTGTGCCTGTTTCATTTGAAACCTGTGGAGGGAAGATAGTTCGTTAAGTCTGCGGTTTCCAGAAATGTCTCTGATGTGGAGTTAAACTTCTTATGTTTTGAACTCTTGTTCTGTTAAATGAGTGCAATGTTAGTTGTACAGACACTATTAATGACCTGTTTCTTGGTTTAAAAGATGGAGTCACATTTTCAACCTTTGAGGCTGTGGTTGGAGATTAGGTAGATAAGTTAAAAGCCTGACCAACTCCCCTAATTAGATTTTGGTTCTTGCAGAATATGCTGAACTTTACAGGTCATGTTTCCTCACACTGAACTCTCAGGCCATTTCCTAACACACGTTGAACTTAGAGTAAATCCTGAAATATCTTACCAGAAATATTTTTTTCTTTGGAAAGCAGTAGACACTTGTATCAAACTTTTCTTGCATTGAGGACCTTGTGTTGTCATTCTCAGAAATACACAAGGTGTAAATTCTCCAAGAGTTCATAACCTGCCAACCATATAAGGAATCAAATGTAAACAGCACTTGAAGAGGTGGCCTTTGGAGAATGGAGCATTGGTACCTGTCTGACAGGCTGTGGGCTCCTGATCCCTCAGACTATTTGCGAAAATAGGACTTTGGGTGACCGAAGTGCCACAGGAAAATGAGCTGCAGACCTTTGGGAGATGCATCTTTGGGGATGGTCTGTACAAGTGGTTTGACAGTGGTAGCTGCAAAATTGATTCTGGTGGATTCTGTTTTAGCTCGTTTAACCTACCTAACATGCATGCTCCAAAGCTGGTCGGCAGGAATCAAAGCAGAGCTTATAGGGGATGTCACTGAGATGAATGCAGAACATTAAGGTGAAAACATCCAACTCCACTTCCTCAAAGCAGGAATTTATCATTGTGTCTAGCTGTTACAGTGGGTGGTCTCTGCACTACTAATATGATGTAGCTGTTAGAAAGGTATTTCCATCCCTCATAATTTTGTAGTGTTTACTTAGCCTTTCTGTGACACTGCTATTGACTGTGAAGTTGTAATTATAACTAATAATTCAGTAATCCTGATGATATATTGCAACAAATTGACAAATGATTACATAGGAAACAGTATTATGGCAGTCACTGGGGGCTGCCTAGCATCAGACAACTTTAATTAGAGATGACTAATACCTTATCCAGCCTCCAGGGTGCAGAGGATTCTAAGTGCTAAATGCTAACATTTCTATTAATTTACATGATCTTAGAAAATGTCAGTTTGCTAATTGTTCAAATAAAGGAGTCTGCTTTTGCAAAAATAGAGTAGTTTATAAAGTAGTTTAAGATCTAAGTTTATGGAACATGAAGGAAAATAATTTCAGCTGCTGTTGGCTTTAGCTGAAATCAGCAGCATCCTGAGTGGCCAAGATCAATCAGTTCTGTAGGGAGAAGAGGAAGTGCTTGCAGAAGTGCCTGGCTCCTCTACAGGCACTAAGTTGAAATTTCTTCTTCCTGAATTCAGAAAATATTTTAAAATTCAAAATATGTGTGCAGCAATTAGAGTCAGTTACCCAAAGAAGAACCGTGTGCGTGAACTGGAGAGGAAAACCACCCTTCCCCAATCCAGCCTCTGCAAGAATGATGTTTCTATTTTGGTGAAACCTGTGGCAGGTGTCACTGTTTTTTTCAATGTAGTAGTGAGATGCAACATGGCAAGCTCTTGAGATTCATCAGGTACTTGCAAGGGATCGTACTAACTACAAATTAGGAACAGACAGTCCTTATATTTCGTGCCCAACATCAAAATATATGCACACTTGCTTTAGCAAATAGGCAGTTTCCACAGGTGAAAATCACAGTTTGTGACAAGATAGGAAAGATCATCAGAGACCTACCTGTATGTCACGTGGAGGGCTGCCATTCTAGGTATCACTGTGCCTTCCTCCACAGCACTCCTAATACAGGCACTGCTGTAATCCCTTTCTTCCATTTAAATTGCTTTCCCATATGTAGCTCTACTACAAAACCAGCCCCTCTGTAGGGGCTTCAGGGCAGTGGAAGAAATGCATTCAATTACACACACAAACATAACCATGGAAAGTTAAAATGGGCTCAGCTTCTCCCATACCTTTATCTTGCTTGTTTCCTAAGCTTTGGAATGGGAGCCTGGTTTAAACATAAGTTAGCATAACACCCTAATTTTAAATATGGACCTGTAGGCAGCAGTATAACATAAGTGTTAATGCAATAACTTTGAATGCAGACCTTAGCTGAACCCTAGAGCCGTGGTAGTTCTGTCGTACAAACACAGTCATTCAGGGGTGATCCTTTGCTCGGATAAAATGCTTCCATTCAAAAGTAATGATAGTGTTTGAATTAATTAAGTTGTAACTGAAGTTTTTCCATGATGCTATCTTAAAACAATAACCTAGCAGCAGTACCCGCAGCCTAATCAAAATCAGGCTTTGTGGTTTTAGGTGATACACAAACACTTCTGTAGACCTGAGGTAAAAAATGTGGAGCATTTCTAAGGGAATTAAGAACCTCAAACTCACCTTCTAAAGTAATCTTGCTACTTCGGAGCTGCTTTTGCGAAGTGTTTATTGCCCCTTTCAACAGTAGCAAAGTGTAAATGATAAATAGAGAGCTGCAAGCCATAGGTACAGATTTCAGTAAGCCTGAGGTACCAGTGCACATGTCTGCAGATATCCACCCCTATTAGTGCTTTTAGAAACCTGAGCTTGGATACCTCCCTAATTTAAAAAAAAAAAAAAAGGGAATTAATGCCACAAAACCTAATCATGAACAGAGAAATGTGCGCCAGAATACCTTTAGAAAACAATGTTCAAAGGTATATATTCCCCTCCAATTGTAAATAAGCTGCCTGGGAGAGTTTATTGTATGAGGTTAGTTATAGAGGTAACTTGATCCTAAGAGGCATCTGTCTGTCTGCTTATCTGGTTGTTGTTTAGCAAACCAATAGTTGGGCTCCTAAGCCACTGTTGAAAATTGTCTTTAGGGTTGCCCTGAAGCACCTATACAGTACCTGGGAAAGGAATGCACGAAGGAACAGAGCTGTTAAAAGCAAATACTTATTACAAAATAGGTCTTTTTATGTTAAAAGGAATACTGCATCCTGCGTAGTGTGCCTTCGAAATGTTAGAAGCATTTCTGTCTGAAGCAGTCCTGTGAAGTGAACAGAAAGCAGAAGGAAAGCTCCTTAAAGACTCAGGCTCGCTTTGAGCTTTCTCTGGTAGAAATGGGTTTTGACTGGTGTCTTGTATAAATTAATTCAATGTCCCTTGTGCTGGAAGGACGTGGTGTCTCTTGATCTTGCTGCTCACAGACACTTTTCTTTGTGCACCAGAGAAACAAGAAATCACAGCTTTTAAAAGAAAGAGACAGAGAGGATTCTCCCTCCTGCAACTGCTCTTTAGCCACAGGAGTTTCTGTAAGTGCTGTCTTGCTTCTACCCTCAGTTTCCCAGCACTGTCCTACCTTTCAGACCATCCCTAGGGTTGAGATGAGATTTAATTAAGCTGATGGAATCGGGAAGAGGGCTTGAGCATGGTTATGGTGTAAGATATACTTGAGAGATTTTTTTTTTTACTGTGTCTGAACCAAGCTTGAGTTAATCCTGAAGCTAATTTGAGATCAAAAGCACAGAGACTGTTTGAAATCTTATCTGAATCAGACTGCCAGATCATTTAAGGCAAACATTAAATAAGATCGCTTCAATTACTCCAATCAGTCAGTCTTAGTAACTGAGATTGAGTTATTCAGTTCAGAGGCTGATCAACTACTGTAAGATTCAGGTAGTAAATGGGGTAAATTAACTGGCATATGTTTCTTAATGCTGTAGCTGGGCACCTGGAAAGATAGCTCCTCCACATCTGTACCACACCATATCACAGATATAGCCTGGGTTCAGAAGTCCAGGGCTATTGTCTCCAGCATCCAAAGAGCTCAGAGTCAGTGTCTGAGTTTTGATCCACTGTCAGTTGAGGCCCAAAAAATTCTCACCTTTCCAGGGGCATTGCCTTTCTTTATAAACTTAGCCCATTAGATTAAAAAGTACTGTAACGCTCTCTGTGATATTTGAGAGGCCATAGGAGATGATTACTGCAATATGAGATAACTATTAAAAATGTTTTAACCGAACCTGCAGTACACTAAAGTTCTGGCTGAAATCCTGATGAAATCAGTTCATTTAAAAATGCGCCCGTGTGTGTGAGATTGGCTTTGTTTCATCTGCACTGGTTTGTGCTAGGAGGTAGATCGTTCTGATAATGTTTTATATGCACAGAATTTTGCAGAGTTTTTTCCTAGCAGAGCTTTTTTTCCCCCCGCTTTTCATGATTGGCTTTGGCTTGCAGTTCCCATGGTTTAGAGTTCAGGTTGGGCAGCTGGAACTCAAAACTGGAAATGTGGGGCCAAACTTCTGGCCTCTGCTTTCCGGTGCCCGCCCCAAGTAAGGCCCCTGGGTACATCCCTGCCTCTCTTCCCAGACTGTAAAATGACTATGAAAGAGTTTGCCTGTCTTAAAAATGAGTTGAAGCCTCTGACCAACTGCAGAAGTGAAAAGGGCTTTTAATTTTCCCTATGGTTTTAAGCTGTTTAGTACATGTAATCCTTACATAAATCTTTCCTTTTGGTAATTCCCTCTCTTTCTTGGAGTAGGAAGTAAATATGAAGTTGTTTAAGAAAAAAATTGTTTGTTTCAGGAAAGAAGTTTGGTTGCTTTGAATTACAGATTTTCAGCTCTCAAAAATACAAACCTGTGGTTCAGACTAGAACCAGGCATAGGTATCTTCTTTTTCCTTCGGCTATAAGTTCAGCTGTTTCTGTCCTTGCATTTTAAAAAAGAAGGGAGGCCCAGCTCTGAGGGGTTTTTTGCGTGGCTCTGTGGAGGTACCTCAGCCCTGTCTGCAGAGCCTGCTTTTGCCGGAGCTCTGAGTTGGCTGGTGGGTTTATAATGTCCCCGAAAGGAGACTCCAAGTAAGGCCAACGGATTCCTCAGGTGGGGTCTGCATTCAGATAAAAGGCTGAGGCCCCAACCCACCAAGTCACCTCACATGTAAAAGAGGCCAGAGGAATCAATAACATATGTAATTTACAGCATGGCAGTAAGAGTGAAATTTTATTGTGGCTCTCAGTTATAGCCTTGAAATTGATTTCTTTACCTTCTGTGTATTAAATATGCATAACACTTGCTGGAAGCAAACCAAGTGATGTGCATTAGATCCCAGTACATCAAATGAGTCCCAGCGTAATGTTGCCACCCATTTATTTTTGGTGCCTATGGTATATGATAAGGTATATGGCTCAAATATGCTTGCCTCTTTCTACATGTACCTCACAAGTTGACAAGACATAGCTGTTAATATTATTAGCAAATTGTTATTTAAGGGGAAAAAAAAAGCAGATTATTTTGTAAATATAATAAACATCTGGTTGTGACTGGGGAAGAGATTGCTGTTTGAAGTCATTCTGAGAGGTTGATAACACTTCTCCTAAAACTGTCTACAAAATCTCCTCCCTCTTCTGCCTGAAGGCCTACTTAGAACAACCTTTCTTTTTCCCTTTGATACCCTGACACTTTCTCTCAGGAAAGGTCTAGTAGGAAACAGTGCTTAAGATCCAAGGGAAAAGTTCTTATCTATTGCCCCAAACTACAACTTTTACCTGCTTAACACCTGTAGTTTGATTGATAACACTTTACAAGAAGCGATAAAGACAGTTAATGCCATTAGCAATATTCACACACTGGTAATCTTTGCTCAGAGTTATACGTTCAGTCATCACTAGTAGTAGTTTCTATTTTCAACTGCAGGCCGATTTATCGGGGTGTGCAAACTTCACTTAGGACATGCAGTCCCAGTACGAATATGACCAAGCACATTCTTGTTTCATGATTAGATCTGTATGAAAATGAGGAGGCAGTGCCTCCAGTTGCTTTGTATTGTGAAGCAGCTGTGGACAAACCTGTTGCTGTGACAAAGTGAGATAATAGTTGGGAGATTTGGCACACAAGATCAGCATTAAAAAAAAAAAATCTTATTCCTGTCTGTGTCTTCTCAGCTGTGACGTACAGCCTGGTGAGATCCTACATGGGTTTGCACACCAACCTTCAGACACCTTTGGGAAGAGACAGATATTTTAGCAAAAGCACAGCCCTGTATTTTGTTCTGCAGTTTTCTTAGTTCACAGCCCCAAATTTTGGAATGCCATACTGGCTCAGAGATCCTGGTTTTTCACTGATCTAGCTTCTTGTGTGGTTACTGTTTGTTTTCACAAAATGAGTGTATGCTGCTCTGTAGTGGTGTAAATGAGTTTTCCCAGGTGCCAGGTAAAACATCAGAGATTGAAACTAATAAAAAGAAGCAAAGGAAAAAAAGAAAGAAAATCAGAAAGCAGGATTATCTTAATGGCCCCTGAGGCTGTACAGTCTTTGCCGCAGGAAAAGAAAATTTCAGCGTGGTGGGTCTGGGAGAGAGGGATAGGCCAACCCTACAGGACATCCAGACTTTGAGGGCTATCACTTGGACTGCTGGCATTTTAGAGCAGTTCTGCCAGATGAGACTTAATAGCATTTTACACCTACCACTCTACAGAACAGAGCAAGGAAGGACCAGTTCCTGGTCCTCTGAACGTGCCAGGCGTGTCTCTGCTTTGGTCTCCTTCCAAGGCAGGACTACTCTCTGTGCCTCCATAGTGTCAAATCCCACCATCAGAAAAATCTTTTCAACCCCAGTTGTTGTCTGTAGGAGAACACATCACTTTGATCAGCTCCTGGGGTAAGGTTATTAAAGAAACAAGTGATCCTACTCATTCCAGATGAAATGGCAGCTGCCAGCTGCTGGAGCTCTGTCTTTGGAAGCAGGCAGAGGTCTCCTTCCCATCACTCTTTTGCATCACAGTTTCTCCAGGGAGACAAAGACAGACAATGTTTGTAAAGCTCTTCCTGACCACTCATTCTTTAGGGAAGTGTTTTAAGATTTTTTTTTTTTGTATGTGATATTTTTAAATAATAACATCAATGATCTTCATAAATGACAGAAAGTGATGTCTTAAATACCTGTTCAAAAAGCAACTGAATTATGATCTCATCAGCAGGATAGTTGTGTTTTTTAGTTGTTCACTTATATTGCAGAGAGTTGCTAATTAAAGATGTCATGTAGACCCACACAGGAAGGAAAGAATTTCACAAAATATCCTGTTTCCCACCCATCGGATGGGAATAGAGTGGGGGGAGAGAGAATGAATCAAAGGATGAGCACAAGAATATAAAGCTAAAGCTGCAATAGTGACAATAAGGGTTTGTTCTCTTCCACAGGAGCCTGTCCCAAGAAAGGATTCCTGATGGGACATTTCCTGTTCACATTACTGTCTTTCTCATGAGAATCCACTCTCAGACCCCATGCCTCCTTGTGGACTCTGACAGATGGTGGCATCCAACTGGACCCTGACTGAGCAAAGTAAGGAAGAGTCAATGACATGAGACAGTACTGGTGGTGCGGGAGTGAGAGGCATCATCCACAGCCAACACTCTAGTTACAAGAACGCAGCAAGAATAAAAAATACTTACATGATTGCTTGTGGCTACTCCAAATAAAATTAATGCAACAGATCTCAAGAATACAGAGACACTTCGAGAGCTTTATTGTATTTTCGTTAATGCATGTTAAATTATACCTATGGGGTCCTGTTCCTATGAAAAGATTTCATGAGAAGTGTTAAGCACATCTGATGCTTATGAAGAATGCTTGGGAATAATCAATGTATATTTGATACTCTGTACAGTTGCCCTTGGAATAGCTGTTCTTCCAGTGGCAGTTTTGGTCTAAACTCCTACTCCCATCCATCTTGAGGGTTTGAGAAAGCAACATTTGGTGAGTAGATATGGTAAGGATCCTGTTCAGCTGTGTAGGGGCATGCTGTGCCTGTGTACTGGTCCCCAGTGTCTCTTATTGAGAAACTGGAAGCATTGGGAACTTGAACCCTGCCATTAGCAATTCACACATTCTGGGCTTACAAATCTCTGCCTTTAACTTGATACCTCTTACAGATGCCAAAAGAAACCTATTCAGACAACACTTGACCTATGGAAAACATCCAAGATTCTTTTTTTAAACTGTTGGGTAGGCTTTGCTAAAAGGAATGAAAAAAAAACCCCAACCCAAACTTATTAACCAGGTATCTGACTCCAAGTTTCAGAAGTTCAGTAGACACCAAGATGTGGAAGATATAATCAGGGCATAAAATCATTACAGAAAGTGTGTGAGGCAGAAATCAGACAGATATTTGATAGGTCTGATAGTATTAATGTTTTTAAATACAAGAAGGTACCTCCAGAATCTAAGAAAGATGGATTTCCCTACTCAAGTGGACTCAGTTGGTTCTATAGAAATAATCTATAAGCCACTGAGAAAAAAAAAATTACTTTTTCCCCTCAAACAAAATGACCAGTTTTTAAAAGTACCTCTATTCCTGGTAAGTTGGCAGAAACTTTAAAGGGAATTGATAAGAGGAGAGCAATGCTGTCCTTTAGACTAAGGAGCGTGGTACTCTTGTCCTGTGATGGTGATGTCTGCCTGGCTGAGTGCAGTCACTGAAGCCTGTTAGTGTCACATGAATAATAAATGCAAAGCCAGAGTCCTGTCCTGACAGGGAGCATTGTCTGTGTTGCTCTGGAGAAAGCCTGAGAGACAATCTTGGAATGTTTCTTGTGAAACTAAATGCATGTTTGAATTCCTGCTTCTGTTAAACTGATACTCTATTCCTCTACATTTTATGAAGGGGTTTATATATTACTAATCTTATTTGATCCCATTATTGGATAATTAATGCAGATGGTGGAAAACTGTGAGGCTGGATTTTCAAAAACATCATCACATGCTGGGGTTTCCAGTTTTGTCCCAAAAGACACTGTCCAGAAAGCTGTGGCCTTCACAGGATTGAAGATTTGGCCATGCACTTTTACAATAACAGGTGTGTATTTGCTTTTTTTTTAGGCCTCTAGTGGTCCGTTTGGAAGAAATTAGTAATGGCTAGAAAATAAAAATTTTCTTTGGAATATAAAAATGAAAATAATCAAAGGCAATGTAGTACATAAACTTCTACAATTTTCTGTGGACCTGAGGTATTCAATGCACTCATTGCACAATGGCAGCAACACAGTTTAGCTGGTTTAAATACATTTAAATGCTCTCTATTACATCTTAAAGAACAATCACAGGAGAACTAACAGTTTGGCTGAAAATGGATAGAACTTACTCAGTAAGTAATTCTTCTTCCAGAATTACTCTCCTACTACTGTTGTTCAGGAATAGCTGTAGAATAGCTGTTCTGTGATAACACCCCTCAAAGACAAACCTGCCAGTCAACAGATGAATGTTATCATTGGCTAAAACCAGAGGGAATATCATGCAGTTCCTTATCATATCTGTGGATTGCTCATCAAGATTATCTCAAAATGGAAGAAAAGTTGCCTACAGGCTGTGAGAGGTGAGAGCAAGCATTACTAAAGGGAAGTCCAAGGAATTCTGTTCTTCACTTAATTCACACTGATATTCTTGTATTTGAGTATTTTCTGTTCCAAATCCTACTCCGGAAATGTGGTTTAACTTATGTTTTGGGTTTTTTTTTCCTTTCCTTTTTATAAATTGACTTTTTACCTGAAATCACTGTTTATATCATTCAGTAGTTTATCACCATGAGCACCTGTGTGGGAACTGAAGGTGATAAGGAAATTTTCAATATATCACTGTTTTCTATTAGCAAGGTGTGAGCATGTATAGAAGTTGCTATCTGTCTCCTATTTAAGTAAGATAAGGGAATTATGAAACGGGGTGTGTTCTACCTATAGTTAATATGTAAAATACCACCTGAAGAGATAAACACTTGGAAACTGTAAATTAAATGTAAAAGCAATGTCTCAAAAATGTTTACTAAGGGATTTTATCATACTTTTTTGTTCCAGAGCAGGTCTTGAATTATTTTCTTATTTCTATAAAACTTGTTAATGGCCATACCCCAGTGAGGTATTCATGTATATTGCACTTGGAAATTGTGTTTGGGCTGCTTCTGGTTTTTATGTTGGATTAATGCTTGCAAGGATGTATAGTTGAATACAAATATAAGGACAATTCTTAATATAATAGAGTCGTTTGGGCCAAACAAATCTCGAGGGACTGTGCTGAGGTAATAGAGGATTCATCTTCATAACTTCACTGCAAGTAGAGTGGAAAAGAGACTTGTCCTTTGAAAATACTCATTTGAAAACATCCTGAGTGAAGGGTGGCACAACCAAGGGGAAGGATGAACTTTGTGGACAGCACTGGCATGGGAAGCAGGATACCTGTCATGTGTTTTCACAGCTTTTCCTTTCCCTCACAGATAAAAAGTGCCTAAATAGCGCTAAATCCAGTAGCCTGAATTCTTTTGTGGATCTGTGGATTTCCTTCTTGAGTTCCCTGATGGAACACCAGTGCCACTACGCTTCTCATTTCTTTTAGACTGAAAGCTTCTGAACTATTCTTGCCCTGTGCGTGTTACTGTGGCAATGTCAGATTGATCTGCTTCACTCCAACGGGTGTAGTGGGTGCCGGTAGTCTGTCCTTCACACACACAGCTGAAAAGCATAGAAGCACTGTTGTCTAACCCAAGACATTCTCCGTGTTTAGCATGCAAATACAGAGTCTGGCATTTCAATCTGTTGAATGCCTAGAGCATCTTACCTCTCTTTGAAGAGTGGGTTTTTCTTAGTTTTTTTGAAACTTCTCAAATATCTGCTTTTCTCCTGCACACGAGAGAAGAATTCTCGATGGCATGATGCAGACCTTCTAGCATAGCCCATCACTAGCTGGGCTTGGAAAACTTTGCCAGTCTTGCTCTGTATTGGTCGAGATCTATCACTGTAACCATGCTTCTTGACAGAGACTATACAGCCGTCATGTTTCTTGAGACATAAAACGACCAGGAGGCTTTTGTCTAGCTCGGAGATCTTGACTCTGCTGCACTGATCAGCCCCATGACAAAAAAGCCCCATCATTCTGCTGCTTTTTAGGGTTCTTCTCACACCTCCCTTTGTTTCCAGTGTGAGTCACTGTGTTGTGGTACCAAGACGGATGAGTCTCCCTGGGTGAGCTTAGCTCTCTCTGCCCATGCCAGGCAGCCTCCATTGCTAGCAGCTGTTTTGCTACAGGAAGGGACTTTAGTGCTGCTTCCATTGAACTGAAAAGACTGGACTTGGCAAGCTCCTTGGCTTAATGAGGTCTGCAAACTGTCTCTGAATCCAAGACTCCCATGATGGTAATTGTTAGCACTTTTCAACACAGCAGTCTTTATATGGGGTAAAATATTCAAAAGTGCTTAAGTGAAGGTCAATAAGACCTAGCTATTAAAATAAATAAATAAATAAACCCCAGACCCATAATTAACAGATGTTTGTGGTCCTGCAATAAGTGAAACTATTTTAACAGCACTTTGGTAGAAACCAAATGCTGAAGTAACCCTTTGGTTAAAAAGCAGCATAACTGTGTAGCCTTGATGGGAAGGAGTCCCTCACTGAGAATAAGCAGCCCCTGTGTTCAGGGAACAGCTTACAACACAGACAAACCTAAACAGGACCAAAAGGAGGGTGCTTGGAACAGCTTCCACCTGCAGAGATGTACCTTGGGGGAGCATCTTATCTGCAGCAGGATAACCTGCTCCTTCAGAGGCAGCTGGTTCAGGCTGTGACACCTCACCTCATTTTCCTGTGAGTTGCTTCCATGTCTGGGGCAGCACAAAAATGGCAGCATGAAGAAAAGCTGCACTGCAGACAGGCTGCATGGAAAGTCACAGCCTGGCTGTCCCCCTGAAGCTGAGCAGTAGTGAGTGGCATCGCCAGGGAAAGGAGATAGCATCATCAGAGACCTCGCGAAAACAAAGGATTTGTCTCTTGCATACCGGCTACTGAATAAGAAGAGAACACTATTTCTTCCTTTATGAAATCTAGCCTTTTAATTTCCTTTGCTTTTACTACATGTGTCCAAAAACGAAGTGTTTCATTTTGGGGGTCAGAAGGAGCTTTTCAATGCACATGAGGTTTTCTCTTTTTTCATTTAATGGAAAAAAATTAAGAGGTAGGGGAAGAGAGGGGAGTTGCATCAGTTTAACGCAAGCTTCCAAAATATTTTGAATTCAGTAGTCACAGTGAAAATAAATGCAATTATTCACACAACCCTACTCACTTTGCACACAGAAGCAGTGAGATGATTCACAACTACAGATATTTCATTTTAAGGCATTCATTTACACAGTGAAGTAGCAGGATTGAGCATCAGAATATGTATTTTGGATTCAGGACCTGGGTTTGTGAGCACATATGATGGAAATCGAGTACAAATCCCACTTAGATTTGAGGTTCTTCTCCTGGAAAAGCCTGCAGCATGTACAGTGTATCTGATTGCTACTTGCTTTAATAGTAATAACCTGTTGTAGGTTGGAATGAAAGCTTTTCACAATAAACCTCAGCTCTACTGACCTGACTAGCTTTGACTCAAGTATTAGATTCTTTTCTCCTGCAGGCTGTGAAGGTATGGTGTAAAATGAGAGAATCGTTTGCCTTTAGGTTGAGCAAATGAAACCTGATTTATGGCAACAAAAACTTTGAAGGCTAACTTGCTATCTCATTTATCCTTTTAAACGTAAATGAAAATCACATGTAAAATATTATTAATAAAACAACTGTCACTTTTGGTTATTTCAAGCCCAGTCCCTGCCAAATGCAAATACAATAAATAATTTTAGAGAGAAGACTTGGTAAGCCAGCCCAAAATCTGCTTTTGTATTTTTTTTTATAGAGATGCCAAGACTGTTTGATCAGCATGGGAGAGCAATTTGTTGACTCACGAACACAGCTCTCTCTGATTACTGCTTACATAGCACTTTGGAAAGGTTGGCCAAATACCTTCAAGTCAAGTACCTTGTTATTATGAACATGAGTGCCAGTAACAAAGAAAAAATAGCCTACATGTCATTGAATAATAAATCATGGAGGCAAATAAATGGCTTTTCTAAGAAACACTCTATTTACATTTTGTCACGTGACATGTCTTTGCTTATGCTCATGGACGTGATAACACTTAAAAGAATACTTCCTTTTTAGTGCAGCATCTTGGCATCGATCATCTTAGTGCAACTGCATATTCTGGGATCTGTTTGCAATCAGGCAAACGAAGCAACAAGGGAGATTTAGCGGTAAGACCCATTTTTAGTGGGAGTGATGAAGCTGTGTAGGTAAACATAGCTGGCCTTATTCAGCAGTCGTAAACGACGTCCCTCACACGAGCCTTTGGCATAATTACTCATGCAGAACAGGTATTCATCCTCTCTAAGCACCACATAAATGAGGCCATGGTAAAGTTATGCAAAGGAAATATGTATCCAATCTGATAAGAAGTCCCTAATAATTGCTGGTATTTTCCATAATATTAGTTTAGGGCTAGAGCCACAAAAAAGGTTTAGGCATGTAAGCTCTGCCTAACTGCCTCATAGGCATTTGTGGCCAATATTTAGATCCTCAAAACCCCTGTTCAGCTACTGCCTAACCCTAGAGGCGTCTGAAGTCTGCAAGTGCCTATGTTCCTGCCAGTAAAATTCCTGAGGTGCCCAAAGGTCTGCTCCTGGGCATGCCCGGGACTGCCTCTGTTTTTTCTTTCTTCTTTTTTTTTCCCCTCTTTCCTTCCTGAGCTCAGTAAGTAGATACCCAGCTCATGTTAACCCCTGATGGCATCCACAAATGTGAGCACTGACTAAATGTCCTTTGAGAAGCCCTCATTGTGCCCTGACCACAAAAAAACCCCAATCAAAAACAACAAAAACACCCACAAAAAAACCCCAACAAACCCCACCCCAAACTTGCAAAAGTAGTGCAGCATCTGGAAATAGTGGTTTATCTTCAGTCTAAGCTCTCCACAGCGACAGGACACCCGACATCAGGTCCTCTCTCTGCCAGAGAGGGAACACACCCCACTCATTGCTGTGCTGCAAGCTAAAGGCAAGGATTGGTGTCTAGTCTAGGGCATCATAAGGGTTTTCCCAGACAAGGCTGATGCTCTTTAGCAGGGTGTTGTCCTGCCTCTCTTGGCTGCATGAGGGACATCCCTGGAGCTCTGCCCCAGCTGGCAAGTGTCCCTGCGCCCCGCTGTCCAGCCAACAGTGTTGTTTCCCTGTCCCAGTTAACACCCTAGGGTGCCAGGCACAGTGCCAGCTTCAGCAGGGAGGGCCTGGGAGCACCGCAGCTTTGCTTGCCTTCAGCCAGGTGATCCAGGCATTTGGCAGGAGTCTCAGGCTATGCTTCCGGACAGCCAAACCAGAGCGAGCCTTCCCTGCTGCCAAAGAGGGGGACGCCCTCCTCCCTCACCCCTCGATCAGGAGCCCCGCCCTCTCCTGTGGCAGTGCTGGCATCACTGGCCTCGGCTGAGGCAATTCAACTTCCTGAAGTGCCAGAAAGATTCCACCCCACACCCTTGGCAGGTGTAGCTTTCTGCAGGTTTAGTGAGTTATGTCATCCCGTGAAGGGATGCAGCCACCCCCAGAGCTGGCTGGGAGAAAGCCTTGTGAGCAGCCCTGCTGGTGGCGACGAGCTGTTGCCAGCTCCAGCAAAGGCTTTCTTCAGGCATCCCAGAAAACTAAGAAGCCTAACTTCTTTGTCTCTGTCTTTTTCACAGAAGAAGTTCAGTGGCTGATGTGCAAAATCATCCTGTGGCAATCTTGCACGGGAGCTGATATTCACAAGAAGTGCCTAATGTAGGTACCCTACTCCAAAGGAAGGTGCAGACCCACATTGAGACAACTACTTTCTTGCCATCAAGATACTTTTTTAGTGTCTTTTTAACTGCCTTCAGGTGAATCATATGAAAGCAGGTATGGAAATGTACTTCAGAGTAATATGAATCATGTGAATGTAATGGAGGCATTTACCTCCTTCCTGCTTTTCACGCTGTCAAATGAAACCTTGGAGATCAACAATAAAGCAAATGCCAAATGTAGCAGGTAGGAGGGTCAGCAGCAGGAAAGTGAGATAACAAGTCAGGATATAGCTGCGGCTGGGAGGAAGAAGGAAGGCCCGTGGCTCTTCTGGTGCTTCCTGGTTTTAGCACCCTGCTGCTTCGCAGTAAGTTGCCACCTCCACTACTTTAGTTAAAAAAAGATAGAGAAGCTGATAAGTTTTATTTGTGTCCTTCCTGTTGGACTTTTAGGAAGGAGACCTCAGTCTGGACTCTTGTCTAGCCTAGTTTGGTATAGCAGGGCACCAGCATTTAGCATTCCCAAATAGTGTGCAAATGACTTAGGCATGGAGCAGTGATTCACCTTTCTCAAAGTGCTAGAACATTTTGGAAACAAGTTGTTGTGCACAGATAGGTGACTGCATAATTTCAAACCTGTTACTGATCCATCTTTTATCGTGGTGAAGCAACAGCAGGAGAAATATTTTCTGTGGCCATCCAGACTTGGATGAATTGTGCATACACACGTACCTGCCTGTGTAGTTTCCAGTTCTTGGATGTATTCTTTGATCGTGGTTGTACTAGTAGCAGTAGGAGGTAAATGCACAACTTTCCAACAGATAAACCTCTGCTGCATACTTGATATTGGGCTGTGTTTGAACCAGAGGGTAGTTGATCTTTGGATCAGGCTCTTCAGGGAAATGGTCACAGCACCAAGCCTCATAGAGTTTGGACAATGCTCTCAGGCACGGGCTGCGATTCTTGGGCTGTCCTGTGCAGGGCTGGGAGCTGGACTTCAATGACCCTCATGTGTCGCTTCCAACTCAGGATATTCTATGATTCTAAGCAACGGGGGCAGTTGGCTGGCATGGCTGATGAGGTTGGGGTTAGAGAGCAGCATCAAAAGCACATGATGCAAGTGTAAGAAGGACAGGACTTGCAGCTCACACCTGCTGGTGGCTCCTCTGTTTAATGGTAGCTCAACTACGTGACATCTGTGATTTGGCCTCAAAAATAAATATTTAATTTCTTTGAGTTTTCAATATTACATAAATATCACATCTTAGAAGATGTGATACAGAATAGCAGGATAATGCCCCCAACTCCTTTTCTATCTCATGTATGCTCACCTTAAGATTTTCTGTCAGTGTTGGGTGCTTTACAACCCCTTGCGCATACCTGTGAATTCTTACAGCAGCAAAGGCAGAGTCCTACCCACCTGGAGGGGCTTCCTGGCAATACAAAATTGCAAACCATCATTAGCAAGCCATGTGTTAAGTCCAGTGAGAAAAAAAACCAAAAGGTTCACTGCTTAAGTGTCTGCTCCTTCCAGCTTCTACCGTGTGGTGGGCTTAAAGTGCCTGGTATGCTTTTGCTTTACTTTCTCCATATCTCACCCAATTTCAAGCATGGCATAAACCACAGTTTTTCTTAATCCAAGAATTAAGTATAGGTTAAATAAATAGTGTTGTCAGCTTCTGCATCTTGCAACACCTTGAATTTGAGACGTGTATTATTGGAGGTCTCTGGTGTTTCTGCTCTCAGCTCTGCTACTTGGTCTGTGAGAAAATGTGTCCTCCTGGTAGTGCCATATTAGAAAGGAGGGGTGAGTATTTCCTGTCTAGTGGAGCTATCATCAAGTTTCAGTCCAAATAAAACTGAAAGGGTCTGCAGATTGGGAGGCTTTTCTGGTGAGATTTGCTCTGTACATTTGTTTTTATAGTACTATAGTTGCCAATCAAAGAAGCAAGCAAGTCACTGCTTAATCCAATGCAGACTAAACAGCAAGGGGACTGGTTATGGGAATTTGCTTACAAAGAGATTTCCTGTTCTGTTTGGTGGTCAGTCCCAGTAAAAATAAGAAAGTAGAGGGATTTACTTTGTCCCTCAACATATAAGTGTACAAGTGATCATCCCAGGTTAGCATATGAAGAATGTGGGCAGGAATCTGCAGAGTACCCACAGAAAGAGAATTTTTCTTTGTTGCATTGAGAGGGAAGCCTTTCAAACTGACAAACACTCCATGCTTTAACTTTGTCTTGGTTGTCTTAGTTTTCAAACCATAACAAGGGTGTAGATCCTTGAAAGACAAATTATGCTGGGTTATTCTTTTGCAATCATACTGGCAAGTTTCTCTCTTAGGGATGAGCTAAATTGTTAGCATGTTTTACAACCTCATTTTCTTTGAGTTGTCCTGAATTTTCATGTAAATGAGGGAGTAGTCACTCAAAGAAAAATCCAGTCTCCAGGCATAATTTTAGAGATTAGTTAGAATATCAAATTGCTTCTTCTGATGCAATCACACTCTTCCAAATGGGAAGAATAGAGCAGGTTTGTCATCTGTTCTGCCTTGGGGAACTCCGGGATATGTTTTATGTAATCACACCACCATATTATGGTAAAGTTTGAATGAAGCTGAGGTCAAGAGTCACAAACTTAGGACACCCCTGGGCAGCAGTGGCCAGTGCATGAAGAAGCACAGCCTGGGAACCTTTTCCGTGAGGCAGTGAGAGTTTGTTCCTTCCATTATCTTCCGAAGATGTAACACTGCAGCTGCTTTTCCAAAGGGGCTTTAAACGAACGTCCTCTTCCTTCCTATGTTTCATAATACAAGTTTTGCAGGACAGCTTCAAGGATGGTCAGATTGCATTAATCATTTTTGCTTGGAAAATTCATCTCGTTAACCAGTGACAATTTGCATGCGAGTTAGCTGGTGCACTGAGAGGGGCCATTGCTATCCAACAGAATGGTTCATGTGTGATACCATTGTTTGGCTTATTCTCATTCACAAGCCTTCCCATTCCCTCTGAGGAACAGAGCAAAGATGAGCTTTTCCACTGCCTGCTCCCAGTTGTGGGTATGCGTAGTCCAGATGGCAACAGAATGGGCGAGAGCTACAAAAAAAAGGGCTGGACAATGGGGAGAGCTGCAGCTCTTGGTGAACAGAGATGTCCGTATCCAGATTTATTCCTGGTTGTGAGTTAACATAGAAGAAGGAATTTGCAACACTGGTCAGTAAAGTGATAAGGACCACAATTACAGCCACTGCCCTATCATACCCCCTCTTACTCACTCCTTTCATTTAGAAACACATGTGCCAGCAAGCAATTACTAGAGTTCAGTCCCGTCAGAGTTTATCAGAGCCCACATCACAGATGAGCCTTTCCTTTTAGATGAACTACAGGCATGAGCATGGCCCCTGCCAGTCCAGTCTATTCCTGGCTGCTTTCTGTCCTTTGTGTTATGAGGCCCTTTGTATTTTCCTCGTGCTGAGTAGTGTTGTTTGGCCCTGCTCCCCTGTATATCCCTCTCCTACCAGATGATCTATATTCATTCTCAAAGCATATCCTATAAATTCTCTCCTACTTTTCTGGATAACTTTTGATTGTTAAGCCAACAGATTCATCCTGACACTTGCCATGTTTTTTCCCACTTAAATGTCTATTTGCTTTCAGAAGTATACGGACACTTGTTTTTACCTCCAATGCATTTCTAGCCTTCACATCCATATATCAACACGGAAATGCTAATCAAGTTGAAAATGTGTAGTTTAGATGTTAAGATACAGACTTTTGATGAACAAATCCATTTTACTGTGGTAAATGTAGTTGTTGGCTGTTGCAACATTAGAATTCCTTTCATATGTTGAGACCTCTTCCATATTTCAAGATTCATCCATTTAGACTTCTTGCAAAAGCTGGAGTTGAGATGGGTGAGGATTCTTTTCGGGTGAGGTGTGTGATGGTTGTAGCAGGTCATTTCCTCTCCAAAGATGTGTTTGATTCTTTTTAGCAACGCTGGTCAAAATCTTTTTCTGTACTTGCACGTACACCAAATTGTCAAGCACATGAACTATATATTATTAGACTTGCTACTTCTGTGAGTCTCCTGGTGTAATGTCAAATCATGCAATACTTGTGTTGTGTTCATCTGTACTTTGTCTTTATAGTGGCATGGATGGCAAAGCCAAACAAGAGCAACAAGAGAAGGTGTCCTAGTTTGACAATGAGGTCTGTGCTGCATTTCTTTAACTGGTAAATTGAATCTTGATATAAAACTTTGCTCATGTCAATTATCTTTGCCTGTATGTGTTAACTTGATCAGTAAGTGTCGCTTTCTCCAGTTATTTGTTTTACTAAATCCTCCATTTCTTTATTTGGATATGAGATATAGTACTTCATAGTTCTGGGTGTTAATCTTGTTGTCTAAATCAGTCCTTTCTTATGACATTGATCTGTTTGGCATCTCTTGAAAGCATTTTGCCGATTTCATAATCTCTTTCATCCTCACTTTGGGTTTCCTCATATGAGAACAATTACAGTTCTAGCCAAATACACAATGCTGTCATGTGAAAGAGCTGTGACGTATCAATATGGACTACTGGTGGTGAACCTAACTGTGCTTACTCAGATTTGTTAGTGTTTTCTATTTGAAATTACTGCATTTATGCTTTGTGCACCAGCTTTTTGCTGCTAGTTTCCTCAGCGCTTCTTGGATTGGTTCTTATTTTTTTGAAGTTAGAGCTTCAACTTTGCCACATGTCAATTAGAGTAATTTCCCGTTTCCTCTATAAGCTTAGACCTGGAAAGATGATTCAAATTTCCCTCCACAGCACGGGTTGGCTAATCTGACGGGTAGCAATTCTGCCCAGGGAACTCTGTGCTATATGGTGAATACTGTTGTTCAGCAACATTTCTCTTCCAATTATGAAGCAGGGCACCAGCCCCAGTTCCAGTCTTCCTAAATTCTGACGGGGGAATAAGGGTTGGGCACATCTTTGACTTTCTCGGTGTCTTCTGTGGGTGGATACAGAATGTGGGTTTGAACTCATCAATTTGTTGGTTTCGTGGTGAAACTGTTGTTTTGGGGAAGTGTGTTCGATTGGTGCATTTGAGGGTCACTCTGGCTCTTAGCAGAGGCCAGACCTGCTCAACTCTTTGAAGCAAAAGCTGGCAGAGGAGTACAACCCCTCCCCAGGTACGGTGCAGGGTTCCCAAGTGCCACACATCTTGCAATGTGCTCTTTCCTTTATCCCTCTATCTTTCCTTTTCTCTTATATGGAAGCCATTGGTGCGCACATTAAATGGGCTGCTTCGGTTTATTTCTCCCTCACTACGCAGTTGAACTTCGTCTTAAGTAAAATACAGTTCTATGCAAACTAACAATAAAACTGCAACCTCTGTACTCAATTTTTCCCTAAGTGGTACAGTCTCTAGGTCTTTACAGAATTTATTGTGCTTTATTCCATAAAGGACATTTTTACTTTCAATGTTTTGTGTGCTTGAAGTAGGAAAATATTTCATGTGATGTTTGGAAGCAAGACCAGCTATGCAGTCTTTAGAAAAAAAAAAAAGTCTTTTGACAATCTCCATAAGCTTTCAAATATATTTATTTTGAAATTATTTTGGATTCACTATATATTTCCTACAAATTATTGCTGATGCAAATCATGTGTTGTATTAAGTACTTGATCTCCCCCAAAAATTCAGTTGCTTTTTACTCACTGGCCTGTCCAAACAATGAATTAGTTTCTTCGTTATCTGGATAACAAAGGCCAGCCGCAATTTTTTTTTTCTTCTTTTGAGGTACTTTCTTAAAAGCTTACATTTCACTCAGAGGAAACTTTTTGTAAACTGGTAAACATCTGAATGTAACTAGGGAATATTAAAAGTTTTTAGAATTATCACTATTGTAGATTTAGTAACATGCGGAACAAAAAACTTCAGTAAAACTCTGAAATTAAGGAAACATTAAAAACCAGCATGTTCCTCTGCATGTAATTTTTCATTGATCCCTGAAATATCACTTTAAAAAGTGTCTGAAATAATGGCTTTGACTACTAAAGAATGCTAGTGAATGCTTGTATTAAAAGTTTGGTTTTCTTGATCAGAATTTACTAACCCAGGGAAACATGCAGAACTTTATGCAGAAATAAATGGAACCAACATTGTTGTTTAAAATGTGGCTGTAGAAAGTCAGACTTGTAAACATGAATTCTCTGGTAATTTTCAGTCTTTCGGAGTGAGGAGATTCCATAATGGCACAATATATGTTTTAAATATTACCTTTGTCCGAGTATTAAAAAATGTGCCATGAAGTGTGCCAAACTGTCAGTATCATAATGTCATAAATAAGCTGCCTATTAACAAAGGAAAAACTTGTGATATACTGTGTGTCTTAATGGGATGATGATGATGATGATGCAAATGAGAAATAGGAGTTAATGAAATCTGGATGTTATCCCAGAACAAAGTAGGATGTTGAAGGGCAACAGATTTTGAAACAGCTGTCCTGTGGCACACCCTAATGAAATTAGATTGGATTTTTTTCTGGTTTAGCTCAACACAGTTTCAAAAATTTCTCGCTGTACTGTCAGAGTATGTTCTGCCACATCTCTCTTGATGAACTTTTTACATGAGTAATGCCTGATCCTGACAAAATGTTCTGAGACCTGTGTTATCTTCCACAGGAAAAGGGACAGTGAAAAGATTGTCTCTCAAGTTTTAAAGGGAAGCAGTTAAAAGTGTATAAAATAACAAGAGTTAGAAGGAATTTAAATCTAGTGCTCCTGTTTGGTCTTTCATAACAGGAGGATTAGAGAACACAGCCGTGAAAGACAAGAAGTTGGAACAGCTAGAAGGCTTCGTGTTGTTCTTATACGTAAAATACAAAAGTTATATTTTGAAAATACAGCCCTATGAGATTGTCTCACCGTTGAACTATGAGACAGAGCAGTTAGTGTACTCTTAGAGCTGGTCACACCACTTAAAAGCAAAATTAATGGGTTGGGTAAGTGATGAGTCAGACATTATCTGTTGAGCTGTTTGGATGGTGGAAAGGGCTTTGGCAGCAGTTTCTTTGAAGAAAGCCCCTGATCATTATGGATAAACCTGCTGGTGGGAGGGGCTGTTCCACCACTAGCTGGGAAGAAAGGTGATCTGTGAGGCTTGCCTCAACAGCCCCTCGTCAGCTGGGGCAGTCTGGATGGGAAACAGGCTAAAGCACGGCATATCCCATCAGTTGCTGTGTGTGTATGCCTCCACCTGCTTGTAAGTTGGCAAGATATGCCAAAGCTGCATCAAGGGGCAACCCAAGTGTTCATGGTTCCAGAAACCCTTACCAAACATGGCACTGAGACTGCCAAAAGGCCAGTCTGGCTCACATTCCAGCTTGTGGGATGGTAGGGAGTTTCTCTGAGAAATTATAGATACTGAGGTGGAAAGAGGGAACAACTGCTTGAAGAAGCTTGTTCTGACTTCACAAGTCTTCAGATCCTCTTTCTTCCCACTCGGCAATCAGAAGTGCTGTGTCTGAATCCCCCTAAGATGCTGTATTTTGGTGGAAGTTTCCAGAAGGTGGATTTTGCATAATATTTATGGTGCCTCCATGGACCTTACTGCTTCCATGGAAAGAGCTCAGAGTCCAGCATTTGGAGTCCCAGAAAATGTGAAGGTCAAACCACTTCAGAGAGACAGACAAGAAGGAAAGTAGGCAGAAGGTGCTACCTAATCCACATTCAGGGGAAAATGAAAAGGGAGCTCTTTTCAGCTCTCTTTAGTTTACAGGGGTAAAACTGCTGAGCCACACCTCAGACTTCTCAAAAAAACCCAAAAAAACCCCTGACAGTACAAACTTCTTTATAAATGGCTGGAATAAAAGGTATTTATAAACTAAAAGATATAATAGTAGCCAAAGACATACTTTTAGCCAATTTATCTGCAGACCGTTTTCTGACCGCAGTGAAAATGTATCACATCTGGTTAAAGGGTTATATTTTGTCAATATAATAGTTCTTTTATTATTCATTTTTAAGCCAAAAAGATATATTATGAATGGAACAAAGGACTCCTACTATTATACTTTAACAGAACTCAGTATAATTCACCTCTGACTTATTTCAAGAAGCATCTGCCTTTCTATTTCTTTATAGGTGTTATTCATTGTGAGGAATTACCCTTCATTTTAGGGAAAAACTGTGTATGTAACCACAACATACAGAAGAGTTTTGTGAAATTCTTCCTTTGTTTACAGTAGCATAACTCAAACTAACCTCAGCTAATATGGAAAAAAAATCAAGACATTTTAGAACCAGTATCTGGATTTAGCATCTAAGTTTAGTTGTGTGAAAGTTCTAACTTTTTGCTATTTTATGAATGTTACTGGCTTTGACTGGGGCTATGAGTTTAAAACCTTTCAAAACCGTTAACCAGTGTGATATGCTTTAAGTAACACAGTCAGAATCCGCCCTGAGGATGGCCCTGGTTCATTCTCTTCTGTTGGTCTTTCTTCCCACCTGAGCTCTCAAACCTTTCTCCTAGTCTTTAAACACTAATTAGTGGCTATGCAGGCATTTTCACACTAAAGAGGTCTAACAAAAAGGCAAAGAATGGCTTTTTAGGTGAGGAACTACTGGCTCAAAAGAGTATTCAAAAAAGAAACAAAGTCTGAATGTTACAAGATAGAGATATGCATATAAAAATAGGATCAATAGAAAGAGCACCGTCTCTCCCCCTTAAGAGATAAAAGGCTGCTCTATGCATGAACACAAAAGCCAATAGAATCCTAATTAGAGCATTGGTGGAAAGTAAATTACAATCTGTTTTAGTTTTATCACTGATAACAAACACCATTTTAATGTCCAGAACTGCTAGTGCTTCCTTTTTTGTGTTCTTCTTTACATCACGAAACAGTCCCGACCCCTTCTCCCATCCCTTTAGAAAGGACCGTCACCTGCATTTACAAGTGGAGAAGTCGTGGCAGACGCTGTGTTGTAGCAGGGCAGGACAATGCCAGGAAGGTGTCCTGGCTGGGTGGCCCCTTTCCTTCTCCTCACCCCGGAGCACATGGCCTCCTTCACACACAACTGGTTGTGTGTTCCTTAGAGCTGGGCTGTGACTGGAACAAGATTGCTGGAAAAGCCAAGTTTGCTTTCTATAAATGGTATTTTGACCTTTATCACAACCCACAGTTCTTGTGGGTGTGGTGGAGCTCCTTTAAACATTTGGGCTTTTTTTCTGTAGTTAAATAAAATTCATGCGGGGAGTGTGTTTGAGCACTGACTGCCAAGCATCCGTGCTGCCTAACTTTGACTGTGTTCCCTGGTTTTGACCTGTGCTAAGTGGTGCTCTCTAAGGCACCTGGCACAGGGAAAGCAGGGAGCAGAAATCTCTTTCAACAGGGGATATAGATAAGACTGAACCAAATTTAGATGCCTCTTGCCAGGACAGACCTTAGAGGTTCAGCAGGCTTTTTATCCTCCAACATTTCTGTGTCTTCCTGAAGCTTATGCATTAGACTCACATGATGAAAATATCGTTCTGGTGAGCCTGCACATTATTTCAGGCATACTGGACTGAAAAAAACACACTGAAATTCCATCTGTGTCTTAGGACCACCATAGCACAGTGTAAAGGACAAAGGTGGGGTGGTAGAAAGGACCAAGGCCAAAATCTGTAGATGTAGTCAGACTGGCCTCCAAGCCAGGAATATTTCCTGGATATGATTTATTTAGCAGTCTTGACATAGCGTTAGAATCCAGCACAAATAAGTTCTTCCTACTTTAAAGTTTTACTGTAGCAATTGCTAGTCCTGTTTTTATCTGATTTCTTTAGACTTTTAAAATCCCTCTGCGTCGTGCCAGCAGACCTTCATAGAAATTTTGGGGAAAATGAACCAGATTTCATGTAAAACAACAATTAACCTCCCTGTCTTTTCAACCATGCAATGTAATTTTTGTGAGAGTTTTGTTACTAAGTTATTGAAATACTTTATTCAATATTAAATATTTAATTTATATTTTTCAAATATTTAAGTAATAACAAAGAGTCAAATTTAATGCCTGCTGAGCTGGAATGGTAAAATATTCAAAGTATTTTAAAATTTTTCTCTAATTGTTTTCTGGCATTGCCAAAGTGTCTTTAAGATCTCAGTTCAGAAATATATTCAAACCTCAGGAAAGCCTATAGCAATTTCACCCTTTTAACATGTAATTTGAAATATCGGTCTTCTTTCATCATCCAGGCAAAGCAAAGCTGTTCTGCCATTGATGTAAAGGTCGTAATGAATGCATGTTGTCTTAGAGAAAAGTAGGAGTGTTGCAGATCTGAGGTTTCCTCCTATTACCCAGAACATATCTTGAAAGAAGCTGGTTCTGTGCTTATGGAATAGCTGGTGTTTCCAAAATGGGAGATGCTCATCCTCACCTTCTACCAAAAAGCAGAATTGCAACCAGCACGTAAATCTGCCAACATCTTATTCTGGTAGTATATTCATAAATACCCAAAAGCACATGCACAGGCTTAGTACTTGTTGAAACCAATGAGTTACTCATGTTCATCTGAAGGTAATTGAGATTCTTTTCTGAGGGCTTGTTCTTATGAGCCAAAAAGGACTCATGATCTAGTGGGACTTTGTAAAATAGGTTGGTGTTACAGAATTTCCTCATCTTTTTGCCCAAAATAGCCCTGCAACTTCCTGAAACAAGTTTTCACCATTTGGGGTGAAACCATACCTTCCATTCCACTGCTGTACCAGAAATATAAGTTCGATTGTTCAGGCTTTTGGTGCCCACAACATCTGGTTAATGAAACCTTAGAGTGAGCTGCAGATAAATGGTGGGGACTTCATAGACCTGGACCCAAAGAAATGTTAAAAGCTGCCTGAACCAGCTGATTTAGGGTATGCTTTGAGGTTTGGCATTCTCATAAAGAACATTTCACATAAACAAAGAAACTGTAATGGAAATGTTTGGGAAGCCTGAAATATACTTTCATCAACTGTAGCAATTTATAAGGGAATAAAAGTAAGTGAAAGACTGGGTCATACCACCAAAGATTCTAATTCTACACAATTCAGTCTTGGAATCTATTTGAAATCATGGGAAGCTGGTTACCTCTGAGATAAACCTGCCTGACCAAATGAGTGTGTAAATTTCAGTTGTTTTGATTACTTCTAGTTGTTTTGGGGATGGTGTGTGTTGGGGGAGTGTTGTTTGTTTGTTGATGGGGGGTTTTTTCATGTTGTTATTTCTACTAATTATTGTTTCAAAAAGAAACAAAAAACCCCCAGACACATCAGTTTAAAAAAGCACAGCAGAAGATCTTTTTACTCTAAATCGGTTCAATGCTGATGTATTCCACAGAAAGGAGCATGCTTAGGTCAAGATTGCTAAATCACATTAAGGATTTAAAGCAGTCTGTAATCCTACAATGAGCAATACTAGCAATCACAGTTTGACATCTGTAGAATATATGAATCAGAAATATTTTATTGTTCTGCCAAAGAAAATGTGCAGGAAAATTAATTTCTCTTATGTAAACAAGAATTTTGAAATGAGAAGTGAAATGGCAAACTATTTATCTTTTTTTTCTTTTTTTCTTCTTTTAAATATGAATATTAAAGAAGAGCAGGTACAAAACTGTACCTGTTTCAAAAACATCTTAGCAGGTCATCTGGCACAGCAGGTGTGTTCTTTGTTGATTGACTTTTTCAATGGGTCAATACCTAATATCATAAAGTGGCAAGTCGAAAGAAGAAGAGAAAGTGTTAAGGCTCTTTGCAATCTGTAACACAGAAGTTCTTTGCTTTGTAGCTTCATTTCAAGACAAATATAAATATTTTTATAACCGTGCAATTACTCACTGCTAAGTCTTAAACTCTATTTCTGCCACAAGTTATTACATTTCCTACAAAAATTGTGGAGTGAAATCCTAGGGTTGCTGTTTTCTAGGAAAGCACTGTGACTGATCACAGTGTTGCCTTCTGGCCACAAATTTTCAAAGGCTTGAAAAGTTTTAGCTTGACAAACCCAACCTAGGACATTTACACTCATTTGTCTAACCTGGCCTTTTTGTAAATGGTAAATGTATTTATATGTAGGGAAGGTGCTAGGGTAGATTAGGGGCCTTTCTGATTTCAATGTTTTTGTCCGCTATGATGTACTTCTACATTAAGCCCAGATGTTATGTAGTAGATTTAATATAAATAAAATAAATGTGTTTCAGCTTGCCCAGTATTGAATTCCCTAAGCTCTGTGCAGATGCCTTGGCATAGAGAGCAAAGCCCTTTTTGCAAAATGTGGTCACAATGGATGGGATTTTCAGAGGGTAAAATTATGTTTAGCTTTATACTGGTGACTGAAGTCTCTGATAGATTCCATCAGCTTCAGTGGAAGCAGAATAATTAGCTCAACAGAGAGGGCTTCTGGTATACTGATCTTAAAGCAGTAGCTGTTTTCTGTACAGGTCTAACCTTTGTGCCTGTGGTCAGAACTGGCTATTATACTCCGAGCTGCCTGTTCGCAGTCTAAAGGCTGCTTGTTTTGAGGGATGTTTAGGGTGCTTGGAAACAGAAAGTGCTATACCAACTCCATTGCTTTGCTTATGATGGTTTTAAAAAAGAACCTGTGGGATAATGGCTACTGCTCATGTGAACAAAACTTCTCCTGAAGCCATTGCCCAGTTATACGGTTTGTTATATCCCGTGCCCTTGTGCCTGCATGGTTCTGTTGTAGAGTGTCTGGACCCCCTGGAAGTGTTTGAAAACAGGAACAAAAGCAGTATTTTTTTTGTGTTGTCATCAAACATATCCCCAGTCGATGGAAGGCATAGGTGAGCACCAAGGCCAGCTGCTTGACTGATACGTATACTCAGTTTCCTATGAATGAATATGGGTCAAAAATATGTTCTGATGCAAGCATCACTCCTCAATAGCAGGAGTGCTATTCCTCCATTTAACAGAGTCAGACTTCAGTGTTCATTCTCCATTCCCAGAAAGCAAAGCAAAAGTACCTACACTACCTTCCATCCTCATCAATAAGGTTTGCAAAATCAGGGCTACATCATGAATAAAGTTTCAATGCTTTTTTTCAATCTGTGCTGTCAGTGTCCATAAACTGGAAAGTATCAAAGCCATTCCTGAGTGTTTGTTAGGTTCCCTCCACACAAGCAGGGCAGCTCCTGTCACTCCCTCAGTAGAGGTTCGTGTTTTGAAAGCTGAAGTCTATAAGGAGTTCTGGTTATACACGACTGGCTTGTGATGTCTGCTTGTACAAAACAGGGCTATAGAGTCAGCCAACCCCATCTTGACCAGAATGTTTTCCAAGCACAGATTACTGAGGCCAAAACAATTTTGGGTTAAAGTAAGTAGGCTAACCTACTTTATAGAGTATTTTACACACCGTGCTTTACAGTTGCTCTCAATTCAGATTCTAATAATTTGAAACCTTGGAAAACATTGTGTGGAAACAATCTGAGGGACTGAAAATGCAGCAGGGTCTGGAAGCGCAACCTGGAAAATTCGCTGCCCTTTTTTTTCCAATTCTAAGGCATTTGGATATCTCTGAAGGGGACTATTTTAAAATTCTTTTTCTTGCTACTCAAGCTTTCCTTGAAACTTATGAGTCAGAAGAGCAATTTTGGAGAGTCTGGAAATGTAATCATAAGATCTGGAAGAATGGCCACATAAAAATGTGTTGCTAGCTTAAATCAGACATAAGACAGGAATTTTCAATGTGCCAGTTTGAGAAAAATGTTGAAGTAATAAATGGAATTGATTATTGCTTTTTAAATTATTATTTATAACTTTGATTAGAGTGTATGCCTCTCTGGTTGCAGTTTTAAAGGAGGATGCATTGAAGGTCTCTACCATGTCCAGGGCTGTGCAAGTGAATATGTATCCTATGTGGTGGTCTCTAGTCTAACCAAAGCATTTAAGACATCTCTTTGTGAAATACGTGTGTTATCCTAGAATACCTCTGAGTACCCATGGAGCTTCATAAAAACCTAACAGTTGAGCTATAACACAACATTTGGAGGCTGACAGGTCTCAGTGTTCTCTGTTTCTGCCAGCAAGAATTTCTACCTGCCCATGGTTTGTGAGCTGCTGACTGTCTAAATGTTTATGATAAATATGTTAATCAATATTCTAGTGCTATTTATCTATTTCCTGTGTAAGGTATAACAGTCTGAAATGATTCTTAGAGTTATGCTTGTTTTAATTTCAGCTCTCAAATAAGAAAGACCCAGGCTATTTGAATTAATGTAAACTTTTTTTCCTACCCTTGCACAGTCTTTATTTGTTTATTTATTTGCTTTTACATAGCCCCCTAGTTTGTTTAAGTTAATACAAAATCAAATTGTTGCAGGGCAAACAACTTGCTGCCCCATTCTTGTGCTGCAGAACTCCCCACAGTGGCACTTGCAAGCTCAGGTTTCCCATTTTAACAGGGGCTGGGCAGACAACTGCGTTGTACGGCGTGAACTTTGCTCTGGCTGACTCCACCCGAGCCGGGCAGAGGCTCTTCCCTTCTGCGCCTTCCCTTGTCCACAGCAAATCTGTGCTTGCCTGTTGTTGATGTGAGCTCTTGCAGGCTGTGCCACAGTGTTGCTTATGTAAGAAAGCATTGGAAATGCCAGCACAGTGTAGTTCTCTCCTGTTGCTGTTAAAAATGCTGCTCATCTGTTTTACGGTGTTGCGGAGAGCTATTCAAAGTGCAAATCAGAGAAGAAGAGAGAATTTTGGTATTGTTTAAGTTTGCCTGGGTTTCGTTTTGCTCCAGTGGTCTTTGCAACATCATTCAGGGACTGAGACTGTGGTTCCATGCTCACCTTGGAGATGTCTGCTCTGCCTTCTGGGAGCTCAGCTTGAACATCCACACCAAAGCACTGTGAGATGTACTTGGCACCAGACACAGCCAATTCCCAGCAAAGCACTTCAGCATGTGGTGAGGCATTGGGTGAGCAGGGAAAGAACATTAACATTTTAGATGGGGTTATGGGCTTTTTTGAGTCAGGTTGTTGTTTTCCCTATACTTTGTTCAGTTTGAGCCCAAGAGACTTTTAATGTTGCTGAGCTCTCATTGCAGGAAAATTCAATAGGAGCAGCAAATGCAGAATGCTTTCAAAAATCAGACCTTTCCCAGAAAACAGCAAAAAAAGCTGGCATTTATGGAAGTTTGTGTCTTTAATGGATAAAACAGAAACTGAAAAAAAGAAATCTAGCAAACTCTACTCCTAATGTACCAACAGGGTATCTCTGGTTTCAGCCAGACACAAATAAGCATAAGAGGATACAAATTTCCTTGGAGCTGACCTAGAAGAGCAACTGATTTATCACCATATTCAGGAAAAGTGAGTTTGAATGAGCTTCCACGAGCCGAGTCATCCTTTGGACTTCACTCAGACCCTGCTGAGTTCAGAGAAAGTTGTACTGACTCTCACCAGGTCAGAATCTCCTCCTATTAATGTTAATGTTAATGGGAGTTTTGCCTGGATGTAACTGGGAGTGGGTTCAGACACAGAGTTATCAACTATAGGAAAACTTCCCCCCTCCACATATATATCATACTATAAGTGCAATATAAATATTGAGTGGTTTAATTTCAGTGTATCTTTCTCAGCTCTCAAGCAATGGTCTCAAAATAAAAAGCCTTAATAAGAGACACATGTTTTGGTAAATATAAAAATAAGACACTTAAGTTATTCTTCAGTTCTATTCTAAGACTTGTCCTTTCTAGCACCCCACTTTTCCAAGAACGTTTTTGAATTACTTGAAAAGAAGGGTGGGGTACAGCCCCTTTTGCCCACCATATCACAGTGCTTTCCTACACTTCAGTGGCAGTCATGGATCCCAGATGTCGAGCTAGACTGCACGGATTTCCCCAACAACATCTGTCTGCCTGGCAGAACCTCCCAACCTGTTGCACTGACAGCTGTTAAGTCCCTTGGAGTTGCTTCATGCTCCAGTAGCAACGTGGTTTTGCTGTCTGTTTGAATAACCATGCTCACATGGATGCGGTATGACTTTGATCCTCACAATTTAGCTCTTGGTCATTTTCTGGTGTGCTGTAAAAGTATGGATCTCTTGCTGGGATTCTTGGGCAGCAGTTGTAATGCGGGAAACATTCCAGCAATCTCCATGCACATGCTGGAGTGTCCTCTTTGTTAGGAACCTCTGCCTCAGCCTACCAATGGTGTCTTTAAACTCTAGTGCCGGCTTCCTTTCCTAACACCCAGATTGTCTGGAGAGAGGCAGAACCCAGCCCTGAGTCGCCACAAAGTCAGGGTCTCTTTGCTGGGATGCTGGGAAGCAGAAGTCAGTCCGAAACAGGGCTTGTCTGAGGAACACAGCTGGGAGCACCGACAGCAGCAAAGGAAGGGAGGAAAGTAAGGCAGCAGCTTTTTTAACAAAAAATCCACACACACGGGTTATATATACTTACATTTGTGTGTGCATGCATTGCTCTCATAGAACTGTGCCATTCTCTGGCCTCCTAAAAGGTTTAGGTCAGCTGAGCTGTTGCCTTGAGCAAAAATGAAAGCAGAATTGGCTGAAATTTTTCCCTTCAGACCTCGACTGGATTTTTTAATCTTTGAAAGCTTCAGAGGTGTGTTTGCAGTTCCTCTTTCCTCACCACCTCCTGTTTGCAATAAGGTATAACAAGAGGGGAATAGTACAAGGAACAGAAGCAGTTGTGGGTGTAGAAGAAATGGTTAAGAGAGCTGAGGTCTGAGAGGGAAGGTGTAAAGGAGTTGGAAGCAGAGCATTGTGGAGAAGAGCCAAAAGAGTTCTCCAGTAGAAGAAAAAACTCACAATTTTTGCCAGTAATGACTGACGTGTTTTGCACTGTGTTTGGGAATAGAGGCACAGAGCAGGCAGCAGATAGGATGTGCTCTCTCCCAGCACTGCTGCTGTGACCAAGCAGCTAAAATAAGAAAAACAAACTTTCTTCTTCAACCGTTCAGCTGCCTCTGAACCCTGTTACAAAGCTTGTGCACAGTGGTCTTGTTGAAATCTTGCTCTGACACAAGTTTCTACTCTGTCTTAGGTCCTCTGAAATAAAAAGTCTGCTTAATTTTATTTGAAAAGTTCCTGATTTTCAAGTAATTTCTTATACAAACAATGATTCCCAATAAAGTTTTGAAACTTCCCATGGAACACATCCTTCTAAAAGTATTCTGGTCATGTCCCTTACCTTTGATGGAAAAAGTCTATATCTGTATAAAAAATAGCAGTCTGATTTGGAACATATTTGAGTCAACCCACATGCTGGCATTAATTGGCACAACTCCACTGAACTGCCACAGCCTCTTCTAGGAAAATGCAACCTGGAACTTGGATTCTCAACATTGCTTTTAGAATCAAAGATTTATAGCGTGATCCAAGGATGTTAAAGAGGTTGACTAGTGTTTCAAAATCTCGTCTGCTAGAACGTGACATACCCACATTTTCTGCAGAGGTCAAGAAACCTGAAGGTCATGTTCTTCTGGAAATTTGGAGGAAGGTTTTCACTGCCTTCACTTCTGCAGCTATGTAGCACATAAACATCCACACACACGGGTATATGTCAGATGGGGAATGGCTAATGGAAGAAATCTGAATTTGCAAATTGTACATTCAGCACACTGTAAATTTCACAACTGGTGTCAACCCACTCTTTAATCTACTTAGTGTCATTAGCTTTGAATTTATGTCCAGTCTTGTCAGGTCAATGCCTGATCCATCTAATCCTGTCTTTATGTTGGCCATTGCTACATTGATAGAATTCTGGCTGTGATTTTTTTCCAATCTTCTGCAATTTGAGAAATTCTGGATGAAGCATGGTGTGACTCAAACTTAGATCACAACCATTGCTCCTGAGGAAGAGGCAGAAATGTTTCTGAATTACACCATTTTATGAGCACTTATAAAGACAGAACTTCATAATCTGGAGGTCATCTTTTGTTGTCTCCAGCACCAAAATAAATAGTTCTAAAACAATTACAAGACTGGTTTTCTAGCTGAGACAGAATAAAGCCGCAATTGTGTTTTAGATAAATATGATATTGTTTCATCCTGCACAAACAAGGTGTATAGTAGGCAATGTTCTATTCAGAGCAAGTAGTCATTATAACTGAGAGCAGCAAAAAAAATTGAATGTGGAAAAGTTCATTTTATTACAAGTGTGTTATTATATTTACAGAGCTATTTTATTTAGTAATAAAAACAGTTTGTATCACAGCAGGATGGAATATATAAGTGTTCTAAATAGTAGTCAAAATGTGCAAGTGAATTGTTTTTTCCAAGTACAAGCAATTCTAGAGCCAGTCAAAAAATAAGAATTTTTTTAAATTATTTTATTTATTTTTTCAATTTGCTTGATTTTCACAGGCATTGTTTGTATTATTTTATTATTTATTCTGATAAAAAATTGTTAGGAAAAAAATTCCTCTTCAAAAAACCGATTATTTATGTAGGGCAAAAAAAAGTTTATGTGGGGATATGTTTATAAGCTTATATTTTCTTTCCATGAAAAATAAAACCACCTGCATATTAATTAAAATAGCCTGATCGTTAAAATTCTCTAATTATTACCACAGACACTGGCCCTGGTTCAGGAAAGTGTTTAAATACAAGTTGGTTTATATTTTTTGGTCTCAAGGACTTTCATAGGTTCTAGTATCTGTGTGTAAGCATTCTTCCCAGTTTCAAGTCCTCTCCTTGAATTTGGGTTGGCAAGCCCTTGTCTCCACATGCAGAGAAACCCAAGGTTTGTAATGCAGCTTCAGTTTCAATCCACAAGTCCTGTATTTTGATTCTGCAACTCTTCACTCACGGAATATAAGACTGAGATATTTTCCTATTATGCAAAGTTGCACGTTTAACTCACTGTTGTTTTAACCCCCCTGGAAGCTTGAGACCGAAGTCTGCTTCCTTGCTTCTGCAGAAGATTTTCTTTTCTATTGTGTGTGTGTCCCGGGTTGTTATTGTAGGGTTGTGATCTCGGGCTGTTTGGCTAGCTGTGTTTCTTTTTTAGTTTTAGTTCAGTGAAGCATTTGATCTGAAACAAAGTGAGCTACATGTGAGCTGAATCTTTTTAAAAAGCACAAATTTGGCACCTGGTGCAACGATAGCCATAATTTCTGGATAATTTTTTTGACCTGCTGTATCCATAATTTTGGGACATAGAGACACATTCCCCACACAATCCGTTTGCTGGCTGGTGGGGTTGCTTTGATCTTCACTCAGTCCAAAGCAGCAGCCTGAAATACATCTCCCGTGGGAGTATGAAAAAAAGTAAAAAGTGAACCTTGCCGTGCTCACTGCATCAGCACAAAAGGACACCCTTGCGACTGGCTACACTCAGCTCATTAATTGCTGCACAAATGCAGAGGGAATGAAAGGGACGCGTCAGTGCTGCGTGCACGCAGCAGCCCGAGGAGCAGCTGCCAGAACCGGGTACCACACCTGCAGGTCTGGGGGATGCTTTGTCACAGCCTCTCCCGGGGCACCGAGCGCCGCCGCGGCGTTTCGGGGAGGTCTCGGCTGACCCCTGGTGGCTGCCGGGCCGCCCCTGCCGCTCCTGCCCTCCCCTCCATCCCTGCAGCTGCTCTGCGGAATCCACTTCCACTTCCCTGCTCTGTCATCTCTAGCAATTTTAGATCTCAGGTTTCCCCTTCGCGAAAGGCGACTTAGAATCCTTGTGCAGCTTTTTGATGTCCTGATGGAATTATTGTTTGTTGTTTTGGCTTTTCTAATACTTAAAAAGAGTTTCTGTGTATGCGAAGAAAAAATACTTAAAATTTAAAAGAAACCCGTGTCTCCAAACCGTTGCAGAAAAAGTAGCAATGTAACCACATGTCCGCTCTTAAGAATCTCTATTGTATAAACTCTATCATCACCTTCTTTCAGGTTTTCTTGGAAAATATGGAGCAGAAATGCATATTTATTGCCTTTCAGCACACCTAATATGTTTTACTCTCCTAAACAAAAGTTTTTCAGATTTTCAACAGGTTTTGGGTTTGGGTTTTTATATGAGCACAAAAGAAGCTCTGTCAGTGTAAATTCTTCAAAAGAAACTGATTTTTGAGAAGTCAAAATCAATGCAAATTCCTTGAATCAGGCAGAAAATTCGTGCCCAGAAAAGGAGGAGGCAGGACAACTGTTGAAGCAAGGAACAAGAAATAAAAAAGAAGAGTGGAAATGCAGAAAAAAGTAAGATGACCAATACACCTTAATTCCAAGCATTATTCTATGGATATATTCTGTACAATCCTAATTATTCTGTCTTTTGGAGGGGCTGGGGTTTTCTTCTGAGTAAGTCAGGAATGAATGGAATTACCCTGGATGTTATATAGAGCTGATATTATACAAGTACTTCCAGATCCAGTCCTGCTTTGGTACCTGAGCACATCTTATGTGTGTATAAGCCTTGGTTTCAGTCTCACATACACTAGCTTCAGTGGATTTGCCATATGACTTACATGATGTGTGTATAAATGAAAGGAGAATTAGGTCTTTTGTTTGGGTTTCATTTTAATAGAGAAAATCTGTAGAACTAAACTAAACCCAGTGGAATGGCAGACTTGCGTTTATGTGTCCTGCAAAAAGCATCTCCCTGTTCTTTTTTTTTTTTATTTCCATTCAGGATTGCCAAGATACATATAGTACGTGTAAGGAAGCCTTTCTCATCTGAATTAACAGCCCAAATTTGTTATGTCACAATCTCCTTCTACTTTTGAAGGGACTTGCTAAAAAGGAAATCCCACAATCTTGTCACAAATATAAAGATAAGTAACATTCCTACTGGATTCATTATCAAAAAGATCAGTGCAGTTGTATTCCCACATTCTCATTTCTCCTTTCAATGTATTCCAAACCCTTTTCCTTTTTTTTTTTTCCGATTGAAAGTGTTGTATATTTTTCATGAGACCTTTCTGACCAATTCCCACTAAATCAAAAGGGTGAAGTGAACATATCTGGCTGTGTTACAGCCTTCTCCTAGTGAGCCATTTGCAAAATGTTTGCAACCTTTGAAAGGAGAAGTTGGACTCTGTATATGTACCCACGGATGTGTAAAACTGTCCAAGAGAAGCAGCCAAAACACAAAGTAGAAGTTAGGGGGCTTGGTGCAGCTCTTTTGCCTTTTCAGTCATTCTTTGTGCCCCCTCGCCACTTCTGTTCATACCAAGTGCCTCTGCAGTAACAAACGCAGTCAGTAGTGTTACCTAGATGCAATCCAGAATTTGGCCCCAAACTAAATTACGAAATTAGAAAGCTTTTTTATTGGCAGTTGTAACCTTTTTAATTGTTTGCTTAAGAGATGGAGGCAGACTCTCTGTCCCTTCAAATTCTGGAGTTTCATTGTCTTAAGGTATAACTCATACTGAACAAGGATGAGAGGGAGACACTCTGGGTTCACCTCTGCAGGTCTTCCAGCTGCTGGGTTCCAGCTTGGACCCTGTAAAGCGGATATGCTCTTATCCCAGACATCACTTACGGAACATCACACTCACATTGCAAATACACAAAGAATATATTTGGGCACTAAAAATCCTAGTTTTACGTCTTTTGAGTTTCGAAGAATTATAATCTTCGATTTTCATTGCTAGGAATTCATTTTGCTTTATAAGGTAAGTTAAAATCCATGAGTTGTGCCTTCCATTATGCTGTAGCCTGAATGACATGGCTGTGGACACCAGGCCATCTCCTACCTGATGCAGATGAGGCTCTTTGCCTCAAGCAAGTCCAAAGCTACATTAGCAGGATAGTTGAGTGGTAGAGGATGTGGCTGCACAAAAGTAAGATGACCTTCAGATCCCTGTTAGGTTTTACCAAAAATCATGTGTGGAGTGGTGAACAGAACCAAAGATGACACAGATGACTCAGGTCTTTGTTTTAACCAAGTCTTTAAACCAAATCTTCAAATAGCTCAACTGTTTTTTCTTGTTCACTCTTGTAAGCATCAAAAGTGTCTTGGATCTTTAAAATAAAGATCCAACTCAGTCATTATTAGGTAAGGATCTATGTGGAAGAGTATGATGAAGGTCAGGCTTGGCTGACTGAAGTGGTTACCTCCTGGCCTTTAAAGGTGTGAGAAGTTGTGTGCTCCCCAATGGTGTGTTGATGAATAAAGTTAATAGAATTTTTAATAAAAGATGCAACCACTGGATCCAAATCTACCACTACTTTAAAATATGAAATAGACACTTACCTTATAAAGCTAGAAAGTGTTTTTGTTGGTAGCCATGACAACTTACAGGTGTTAAATTAGCCACAATGGAACTGCCTAGTTCCCTGATGCAACAGAAATATTTTGAGACTTACCATGAAAAAATTAATAAAGCCCTGCAATACAGAGAGTATAAAGTTCAAACAAGAATGGAGAGTGCAAAGTTATATCTGTATTTCTATGAAATTTCATAAAATGGGATTTTGCACTGCGTAATACAACCTACTGCTTCAGCCGAAATAAGGAATGTCGTTTGATATTTTCATTAAATGCAAAGTATTTGTAGGTACTGGTGGCAATTAGGTGTTGCAAATGCAGTCATCAGGTTGAAACTGAGCGTATAAAATGGTATTTTAATAAAAAAATACAGTCACCTTGGTACCTGAATCTACCCTTATTGTATTGCATGGCAGACACTCTTTGCATTAGGCTGCAGTCACAGGTTAACAAGAAGGGAAATTTCAAGGCATAGAATTAGCTACAGGAAAGTTCTCCCATTATTGAATGAATGCAATAAAGACAGCAAAATTTACAAGGAAAAATTTAATAAAATATTGACTGTAAAGGCTACAACATTCTATGTCTGCTCCATAGCTTATATCTAAAACTGTGCGTGTTCAAAAGTCCATGCAAATTGGACCTAATTTACTTTGCTTCTATTTCCTTCTTCAGGAATATGAAGTGAGCACAATAATTTTCCTTTATTTTATCTATAAATGGTTTCCTATATAGGAGCTTATTAAAAAGGAGGCAGGGTTAGGCTGTCCAGGATGTTTGAGTGATTATGTCTTGGCAGCACGGGAAGAGGCTGAGTCCAAGGCCCTGACTGTTTGGTAGCGTCTCGCCAACACTGTGGATTCCCCTAATCAGACTAAGAAGCGTATGGACAGTGACAAGTGGGCTCTTTCCCAGCTCTATTTTTGACATTGCTGCCAATGGCAGTTTTTGGTATGATATAAATCTTTGGCTGTGTAGAAGGCAGTTGAAATTGCCATGTCCAACTCTGCCAGGGAACACCAAGTTTCCCTGTTAAGTTTCCATATTAAAAAAGTTACTTTCACTGCAAATATTTCTATTGTGAAACAAGAGAGGAAAAAAGAATGTTGCTAAGGGAGGCTGTGCCTTCTGTCTTTGTTCCTGGGAAAAACTCGTAAGATGTGGGGAACACAAATGGCTGCTCTCCAGATGTTTTTTAAGAACGTAAAGGTCCAATCCACAGACACAAGAATTAAACTAATTTTATGTCACATCTCTTGGACCCACGATAAATTTAGCCAGATATAGTTTACTAGTTGTTACGGTATTGATTTTCCATTTGCACTGCACGATTGCTTACCAGTGTGACTTGAACTGGTTGTGGAGAACCAAGTTTGCTGGCTCCTATCTGTGCATGGAAACACTCTTCAGTGTGCAGCTGTGGTGGAGCCTCATCCTCAGGCACTCTTAGCAGGGAATACGTCAGCACACAATAACTTGTTGATTATGCCCTCGTAGACACTGCCACACCAAATGTCTGTAAACAGCAAATATGCATACACACACCTCTTGAGCAAACATGTAAAGAGCTAAAGATCCATCCAGATTGTCCCAGAGAGGCCTGGACGGTGTTCCTATTGAAGATTCACCCTGGGTTAGAAGTTTTCCCATAATCACAGTTTTCTGGAGAAATGGCATATCAGGGGACCTGCACCTAGTTCATACCATCACAGGAAGAAACCTGCCAGCTCGAGAGGGATGATGTGTTAGGGGTAGTGATAGCACTTTGTCTTCCATGGGCCCAGGTTTCAATGTCTTCTTCCAGAAAAAAAAACCCTCCAAAGTCAAAGGAAATTTTTGACCAAGGGAGATGCTCTGTATGAAGCGTTTTGCACAGCTTTACTTCTGCAATAGTTTATAGATGAATGGGGGAACAATGACAGGGAGAAAGTATATTGCTTAAGTGTAGAACGGTCTGACTGCTTCTGAAACTTATCTGCCGTTTCCCTGCATCCTTGTTATCCTACAACCCATGGTGGTCCACAGTGAGTTTGCCTGTATCCTCGGCCACTAGACAAAGTGACTTTTATTTACTTTAAAACCTGTAGTGTTGGTGTGCCAGCATTGTCAGTGACTCCAGGCAGTGATTAAACACAGAAGTATTTTTCCCTACATTTATGAAACATAAAGATATTTGTTTTGATTCCATCACTGTCACCTCATTAGGCACCAGGAAAGTTAGGTTATACATTGAATCAGTTTTGCACTTGGTTCTGTTTACTTTTCATAAATTAACATGGTAATTCACTGTAATAAAATTCTTCGTTTACACAAAGATATCAAAAGACATCGTCCATTATTCTCCTTAATGTTACAGCTTTAGAATGTGCTGTGAAAAGCTCTGTTTATATTGCAGCTGGATGGAGCACTTACCACAGAGCGTCACATCCCAGATATGTTCTGCTGCTCTGCAGCAGAGAAATGCCAAATCACACAGAAAAGAAAACAGGATCCCACACAACTCTCACGCCCCAGCCCCAAAAAATCACCTTCTCCATTAAAATATCTCTCATCTCACTGAATTACTTGTCCTAAACTCTGTCTATTTCCATTTGCCTTCCTATTTCTTGGCCTAGCATGCAGCAATGAGGTACGCTCCTACAGGCGTGAGAAGGCTGAGTCCTATTACCTGCAGTGGTCAAAAGGGCTGTTCAGTCATTACAGCCATCTGCAGTGAAGGCAGCACACAATTTGGACAGATTGTGCATTTTTATCATTGCAAACAACCAATCCTTTATCATCAAAGGCATGCAGCGTCCTTCAGTTCCTCTGTGCCTTAGCAAATTTTGGATTCCGGATGTCCTTCCCTACTGATCCAAAGTGGGCTTTTTCCCTGAAGAGAAAATGGTTTTTACTGCCTCTAATTTCTGGTGCTGCTTGGTGCTTGCAAACATTTCTTTCTGCTATGTAGCTGGTACTGAATTTCAGGCTTTGGAAGAAAATATCTAACTTGCTCACTTCTCACATGTGGAAGTGAGTTACTGAGGGCAAAACAAAGCCTAGCTTAAGCTTCTGTTTCTTCTTTTCTCTCTCTTTCCTCTTTAAGGACTGTTTATGTTTGCATGACCTGCAGGGGAACTGGAAGTGCACTAGCTGATCTAGCAAAGCACAAAGCCTCCACAAGTATGTGTGCTTTATTTGTGCCTCCTCTGAACTTTTTGGGGGAAAAAAAAAAAAGGAGGCAGAGAAAGGAAGCATCTGATAGGTTAAAAATTCACTCTTGTGCTTTACATCAGATAACATTCTGGCCTATATTTGCACCAGGCTCAGCTCCATTTCATTGAATGGAGAACACACAGCAGATGAGATCCAGCCATCCTTTTCCATACCACACAACAAAAGCACCCACAAGAAGAGATTTTCTTCTGTACAGTGAGCCCACCATGATTTTTGAACAATTATTCCTTACTGGATATTAAAAAGGGCTTTCAACAATGATACTTTAAAAAAAAAGAAGGAATATTTTGAAAGACCATTTTTATGGACAAAACTTTTTCAGGAATTTTATGAGCATATATGGAACATACACATTTAAAAAATCTAGCAGGTTTAATTTGGGGGATTAAAGAATAAATATCATGGCACTTAGATATAGGCTACTTGTTAAACCTTTCATCTAAAATATATGACAATCTTGTATCTTTGATGGATGACATGATGACAAAGAGTAATTTTAATTAACTTCGGTATTATCACCCAGTCAAGATAAGGGGCAATAAATTAACTGTGTTCTGGAAATCCACGAGTTATAGAAAGGTTTATCACACCATTTCCAACATGTGGTGTGTAGAGTGCTGGATGCACGTCAACTGCTTGCTGGCAGCCTTCTCCCAACACACAGGATTGCAGTGGCTTAATGCAGCATGGCTCCAGCCCCTGTGGCGGGCAGAAGTGGATACAGTAGGTGTGGTGGGCTGACCTAACTCCTAGAGAATAGGTGTCATTGCACACTCCTCATGCAGGCAAGTATTGAGCTGGGAAAGGGAGGGTAATTGCCATAAACACATCCAAGATCTTCAGCCAAGCTAGGGAAAACGCGGAGCAAGAAGCATTGCGATATTAGGGAGTAACCATACCCAGGGAAAGCTCTCAGCACAGCAAAAGGGTTAGTGGTTTGGCAACATCTCCTCGTGGAAGAAACCTTCCTACTCCATAGGTCATGTCCTCAGGCTGTCCAGAAGCACATTAGCAGGTGGCTGGGGCCGTCCTCCTCCACCCAGACGCTCCCTTGCCTCTCTCCCGCTTCCTGAGAGCCTCCTCTTGCCATGAGGGCTTCTCGTTGGACTTGATCCCAAATCCACACAGTTTATGGAAAGATTCCTACTAAGGTCAACTGCTTTGGTCTGAGTTACTGCACAGAGGCACTCTAGAATTTTGAGAGTTCAGATTGGGGTCCTAATCCTCCATCATGTGTTGAGAGAGGCGAGGAGGACCGTGACAAGCGTGGTAATGCCTGTGAAGGGCCAGAGTTGCTTGAACTCATTCTCTGCCTTCCCCCTCCTGCATTTTAGGGGTTTTTATGGAAAACACATTTGTAATGTATTCAATTGCATCTATGCAGTGGAGAATTAGATTGGCATAAAGGTAAACAACTGGCAAATTATTCATAACTCAAAATCCAACCAATGTCTCTTTGTTCCAAAACTTCAGAAATTAGAGACTGCTCACCAGATGTTATAAAAGAAATTACTAATTTAACTGCTAAACTGCTAAAAGGCTCACTCTAGTAATATTTTCTTGCAGAAAATGTCTGTGTCTTGTTAAATGTTTATTGAATACTGTAATTATATTACATTTGCTGTTAAATGATATTGACATTTTTGAATAAAAAGGGAGGTTTTTTGTGTGGGGTTTTTTTTTTTAATCCAGGCAGGATCTATAACATGAACATCTGGTTGCAACCTAATGTGTGGCATTGAAACAAAAAAAACCCCTCCCCACCCTCAAAGAAAAAAGCCTTCTGCCAATGTTTTTCTCTGGGTATTATTTTTTCAAAGTAGCTCCGGCTTTTGTAGCACCAGCTATGATTAAGTACCAGAACTTTCTCACTATCAGCAAATGTTTAAAGGCAAGTAACCACCAAAGCTTCAGCAAGCTGATGGCTGGTGAAATAAGGATATATTTAGCAATGAAACAGCTGTTTCTTGAGCAATAACCCAGCTGTTTGGCTTTGAGAATACCTGTTAGAGTTATTAATCATATTAAAAAGTAGAAAAAACCCCCTGACTCCGGAAGGCATGAAACAGACGTTGTAAATGCCTTTTTTTTTTTAATAAAAAAGGTGGCTTTGTCACTATAAGGAGTGTAAGGGGGAAAAAGTGGAGAGTGGGGTTTGGAATATTTTAGCAGTATACAGGTATTAAAATAGATGCACTTAATAATCCTGCCAGCTGCCAATCAAGCTCCTTATCACCATTTAGTGTGCTATGCTCTTGTAAAACTCTTGCAAAATGCTTTGCATCATACTAATGTCCCTATTCATTCCCTCCACTAACTCTTTTTAGACTTGCTGGGAAGGGTTTAGATGTGATGTTGACTAACTGCACGACTCAGTGTACATTTAATTTTTCCCATTTCCTACTGGATAATGGAAGACAGAAATTTGGCTGCCTTCAGCCTTGGGACCTATCCATAACTCAAAGAATGTGATTTCTACTGGAGGCTAGAGTAAGGAATACATATAAAATTCTACCATCTAACTGGAATGTTAAAGACAGACTTTCTTTCATAGGGTTTCCCTGTCATGCAGTAGATTTAAGGAAGAGAACCAGTCAATTACAGTATGCTGGGCCTGAACAGATGTGAGACACAACTCAGGTATTTAAATTGCAACTTTTGCTGTTCATAAAGGTGTTGCTGGCTGGGAACATCTTCTAAAGCAAAAGTTTTCTTGGATGTAGATAGGACCCAATCCTGGCTGCTGTATTTGCATAAAAAGTAATTCTAGTGGCTCCATTGTTATTCCAGGTGGTCCTACACTGCACAGCTGGAACCACTGCAAGAAAGACCTAAGTATGTACAAAGCACATGTTCTTTGGACAATGCATTAATTCACTAAAAAGTGGACAGATACATTTCTTTTGGCTGGGTTTTTGGATTTTCTGACTTAGGGTATTTGAGTTTTCTTTTGCTTTATGTCTCTTTAAAGAAGAAGTAAATAGAATAAAACTCATATATTTTAAACATCTGAGACCTACTCTTTTCAGCTGGAACTGAACACAGCAACACTTTTAAAAAACAGAATGCAATATTTTGACCTGTTAAAATTATATCTTTCATTTACAGGAATCTGAGTTGGAGAATAAAGACAATCTTTTTTAAGCTGCACTTTTTTATTTATAGCATCAGTGTTTATAAAACCACCCATATGAACAGAAGTGTGTCTGTCAACAGTGAAAATAGCTCAGACTTCCATCAAAGATTTAACTCATGCATTGAAGGCTACATGGACTATCACAGCCAAAACCTGCTCCCATTTATCGTGGTTTACATTTTTTGTATTAAGAGTAATCTGCCTGCTGTACTGCAGAATGGCTTGAGGGTCTGGCACTGTTCCCTCCCAGTCTCATGTGATACAGGATGAATGTGCACACTTTTGCCCTAGGGCTGGACATTCCCTTGCCTCGCTGGATATGAGCTTACCTTTCTCCTTGCAATCCTGTGACTTTGCCAGACCTGAGAAGGTTTTGGGAAGGAGGCAATTAATTAGGAGAGCACACCATGAGACCTTTTTAGGCGACTCCCAGCATTAACCTGCTAATGACATTTTGATATCAAGAAAATAAATCCCTTCAGCAGCTAAGCACATGATAAAAATGTGTTTAGACTCAGTAAATACTATACCAAGGTATCATGTCCACATACACAAACATAGCTCACAGATGTGGATGGACGGCGTTCAGCCTGGTCTTTATGATCAGGGTGCCGAAGAGTTGTGTTTTATTCTGTAGTCATTTATACATACTGGCATTACAATCCATCACTTAAAGCTAACAGTGACCCACGGAAAAGGATTCCATAGAAAGCGTAGCAGCCAGTGAGGATGGAAGCTTGTCTCGATCGCTCACTGTGTTGCTCCACATCCCCTTTCAGGGCTGTATGGTTTCAGCTGGGGCTGTGGGACCCTGTGGCAGAGAAGTGAATGGGGCAGATGAGCTTTCACAGCACTTCCTGGCAGGCTCAGTGTGAGTCTCCTGCTGTTTTCTGGAAAGGGCATCAGCCTCAGAAATAGCAAAATTTGTCTCAAGATAGCAGCAAAAACAGCCCTGGCATGTTGGCTGTTTGTCCATTTTTCTTTTTTTCTCTCTTAGAGGAACATTAAACACTGGGTATAATTTAACACTGCATATCATTATTAAACATTATAACAAGTACTGTATTATAATTGCATTTATATTTTTATAAGCTACACCTGTATTCATACATACACATATACACACTAGAGATGTGTTTATATATTTTGCAGAAAGATAAAGAGAAAAATTGTGCTAATATTATCTACCTAAAAAGGTTTAAAGGAAAAAAAATTAAAAAGAAGTTAATTGCCTAAGTTTAATCCTTGAGAAAAAATTCATTGTTTGTCATTTCTGAGCATCTTCAGTTCTCTGGAGCAAGTGTAGATGTCCATTTTTTTTTGGAGATGATATGGTGTGAACTTTAAAGAGTTGTCAAGAACTTTTTAACCAGCTTAATCATTGCTGAGCAGCTCTCCAATGAGCCAAAGGAGAATTCAGTTATTTGCCAGGATCTGAAACAAATCTGACAAACAGCCTGCTAGGGTTCCCAAAGGAGCCCTTCCCAAGGGCTGTTCACTGTTTCGCATTCATTGTATGGAAAACCACAGGCATATATGGTCATTTCGATGGCTCCTCATGGGATGGGCGCCCTGCCCCAGTATCTGTTCTTATCTCCCATCCTGAAGCTGGATACTCTGTAATTGTCTGCTGATATGCCTGTCTATCAAGAGACAAATGTTGAAAAATGTTAAAAGCTATTGACATAATCAATATTTTCATCATCTGTAAAATGCCATCTTTTCTGAAGGTAGGCATTCCAGGAAATTAGCACTATATTAATCCACAAGAAAATGTTGAACTTATTAATTTCTCTGTATTTTTAGCCCTTTTTTGTCTGCACTGGCATTGATTTCTAATGCACAGCATTTGTTTTTACCTTCTTTTTCTCTCTTTGTTGCTGGCCCACTGAGAGTGCTGTTTCTATTGCGGGGCTGGCTTAGTGTCCTTGTGAAACATTTGTGATCACATCTCTGTTAATTACATTAGAATGGGAAGAGAATAGTCTCCAAACAGTGAGCATTTATTTTTAAGACTGTACTTTAGTACCATTTATTAAATCCCTGCTTCCTCATCCAAATTCTAACAACTTTTTATTAGTGTTCCTATTTATTTATTGACTTTTACAGAGCAAGGATACAAAGTTAGGTTTCAGGATACAAAGCTTTGTTTTATATACAGTTACTAAGTGCAGCTGGATCCAAGGCCAAATATACTAGAAAGTAGAAGATGCCAACTGTTAGGAGCTTTTTTTGCTTGTATAGTTTTTATTCAGATATGTTTTTCTTTTCATGAAGAATTCAAACATGCTTCTTTGAGCAATGCCATCTGCAGGCTTTATAAGGATGGTGATTTTGTTCTTCCAGGTGTCCTTTCTTCAAAGACTTAACTCCGTCCTGAATGGGTGCATCAACCAGCAAAGTGCCTGTCTGCCTCCTAACTTCCCACTGCTGGTGTAAAAGTCCTGTCCAAAGCAGCCTGTCATGCATGAGACTCAGAAAAGAGAAAAAAATGTCCTGTCCCTTGCAGTCTCTGGGGACAGCAGTCCCCAAACTCCTTCAGAACCAGGAATCATGAAGGAGTACTCCTCCTGTGCAGATGACAGACAGGTTTCATGCCTCTTTCTCCCAGTAAGCCTGAACAACAAGGTCATTGACTGTAACTTTGTAGTTCATCTCTTTCCACAGTTTAGATTGATGCAATTGAGGATGTTTTATTCCTTTTACCTGAAGAGTGATGGCATGTTCTAAATCTTCTCTATTTTTTCAACTATATTAGTTAGTCTAATGAAAGACAATACCTCTCTCTACACATCTGGCCTTGGTTATACCCTTAGACCATCATAGCTACAACACTAGTTATAAAAAACAATGCATCTAAAAATAATGTCCTTTAAAAAAAGAAAATTCTTATCAAGTGCAAGTGAAATGTCAACATTTTTAAAATCTATGACTACCATGAGCAAAAGCAGGATGTAGAAATGCTGGTGGTCTACCCCTAATTGATTTTAAAGGCAGCAAAGATAGATTGTTTCTTTTAAGATGCTACACTTTCTTTTCCTAGCTCATAATCTCCACTCTGCTCTGCTCAATACTAATCTCTCTTAACACTCATTTTTCTGCATGGATCTAATTCCTTGAAAGGTTCCTTATAATGCTTTGTATCTCCAAAACAGCTTTCTCTTCGCACCCACTTGTTTTTGGAAGAATCTTTCTTGTCATGTCATGCAAAGCAGAAAATTAAAGTCTATTCCTCTTCTTAGCACTCTCAGCCATTATGTCTGCAAACTGGAAGGGCCAAGGCATGCATGATATATCATCAACTGTATTAACATTGTAGTGTTAGAGCAAATGATACACAGTGCTTGAAGTCAAGGCAAGGACCACTGAGAGTCCAAAGAGGAGCAAACTGTTTATCCATTTTCAGTTGTTTTGTAGTCATTAGGAGAGAAGGAATTTCATCTGAAATGAAATGCATATAACATAAAATGGATATAAACCAGATATGTCACCAGAAAATGTGTATGGAAACAACTCTTCCTGTTACCAAAATTTGCTCTAGGAGAATGTCCTGCTAAAAGTCTACACGTAAGATTCTGGAATAGGGATCACTCTCTCCAGCACCATAGCATCGGCTTGGAAGGCAAAAGAAATCCAATGTTTTCAGTTCCTGATGGAAGTAATAAGACATTGGAAGAGCTTTAGGGTGTTTGAGGAACAGGTTTCCATGACAGCTGGGAGAAAAGAGATTTTTTGAAGGCACAGAAATCAGGTCAGTAAAAAAACTGACTTCTGAAACTGTCTCTGGTTTGGATGCAGCAGGTGTAAACCAAACCTACAAGAGTAAATGAGATGTCTTTGGTTTGGGCTAGGTATATGCTGTAGTTGAAGTACTGACAGATTGTGTAAGGATAGAATTAAAAAAAAAAAATCTGTCTTTTTCGGTTTGGGAACTTCAGGCATGAACACTAAATCTGATCTAACATTAGCCCTGACTCCAAAGGTTTAAGTCATTCTGTGATTCTAAGTATGATCTTTTTACACCAAGTGTCTTTTGCTGGTGAGTTATAAAATTTTCCATTTTGAGGGAAATCTATGTCACGAGGAATTGTTTTTGTTCAGCAGTCTATAGGATGGAGGCTTGGGCATTAAATTAGTCAGCCCTATCTTCCTATTTTATTGTGCATGCTCCATATTGTGGAGTGGTTGTTTTATATCTTGCAACTATATCTTCACATCTCCTCTTCTCTTGTTCCTTTTACTACATATTGTATGTGCACACACAAGGTGAGCACCACTTACAATTCTTTATTGCTAACATCATCTACACACAGACAGCTATCCACCAGTTATGTTCCTTCCTTATAGAAACACAATTGCAGTCTTTGGAAAGCTTATGCTGAGCCTCATGTCTTTCTTTCAAGGCTTGGAAGGACATATAAATCTTCGCAATGGGAGCTTGTAAAGACTTTATTAAGCCAGTATTAACCTGATGTAAATACTTCATGACAGAGCTATCAGCCCTCAAACCATTATGGTTACTGCTTTTTCTCTAATATTGCGAACCTATTTTCTCTAAAATGTATGGAAAGCTAAAAAGTGTCTTTCACTTGATTTTGTGATATCTTCAGGCTCTTAGGTAGGAGAGTGGTCTCAGGAGGATGGTTACAGCATGGAGCAAGAAGACCTTTCTTAATCACCTGCCCTCACAGAGATTTTCTGCAGAACTTCAAGCAAGTCATCAGAGCAGGTGGAACTGAATGGACAGTGCAAATTATTGATCAGAGGTCAGTATGTACAAAGCTGCAAGAAATGAGTGAGGCAAATTTTTTTCTGCCTTGGACACCTGGTCTCCTTGCCTTAAAGTAAGGGGATGTACTTTGTTGTTTCTAAATAATATATTTAACTATTTCATAGTTATATGAATTATATATCACTACAGTAAATGTATGTTTTCTAGATCGCACTGTTTAGGGGTCTTTCTATGAACTTCCACAGATAACTGCATGTGCCTTTTCCTTGTCTTTTCCCCACCTCTTCTTCTTTTCAGGTTATCCAGGAAGTTCTCAAGAATCAAATCAAATTACTGTTTCACCATTGAGAAAATGAACAATATTGTTATCAGATATTTACATAATTACTCATTGCTATTGCAAGAATAAGACCATATACTTGGTCTTATTCTGCAATGCTTTTATAAATCTCCAAATGAGGCTGATTCCTTCTGCTGAGAGATGTAATTGTTCATATATGTTTTCCACGGGAATGATGAAAGCTAGCTAGAATTACTGCTGAGTGAACTAGAGCAATCCAGGATTATGATGAATGGAAGTAGTGAATGATCAGTGACTGATGTAAACAAAACATTACTGAGTTTGAAGCACCTACAATTAGAGGTACATGATATTTCAATTGAACATTGCCATGTCAAACATGAGACAAATACAATACTTGTCTTTTACTCCTGAAAGCTTTTGAGCAAAACAATTAGTTAATCACAAAATGACATGTGGTTCTTGCACAGCAAGCTTGCATAATGTCATCAGAACAGGACTCATTTACATCAGGAATGAATTTTGCAAGTTAGAGCTAAAACATTGGGAAATGTTCCTTTGGATCTTGAGCTGACCCTGGATAAACAAAGCGCTGCAATCCCAATTTTAGTCTTGTCACTAATGAAGAGGGAACCTTTTTTACTACAGCTTCTCATACCTGCTAGGCTCCTGTCTGAAATATCTCAGGAAACATTACTCTGGGCTCAGGTTGCTGCCTGGAAACTCTTTATTTGACTCTTTTCATTTTAATCAGTAGTTTGGTTTTTTATTTGTTTGCCCCCTAGAAGATTTGGCTCACAGGCTACAGGGTGGCTACGTCAGGACATGTCAGGAGGCAGCTGGAAAGCTTACCTCTAAGGAGAGTATTTACAGAGCTGATGATCATACTTAAAAGGATGTGACCCATACACAGGAAATCATGGAGATAAAGTAGCCCTGTTTTTCTAGTAAAACTCATTTCTAATGAAATCTAGGAGTTTCTGAGGCATAACTCAAACCTGAGTGTGAGAAGAGGAGGTTATAATAGAACATCACTTTTGGACGAGAAACTAAGCAGGTCAAAGTAATTGGCTTTAATTAGAGGAGACAGAAAGCAGACAGAATATTGGGTTTTGGAGAAAAGACATTGGGAGTGCAGATCTTTATGTCTTGTACAAAGCAGTATGTATAATCAGAGTACTGGTGGCAGAGAGTGCACCTTAGGTTCACCTCAGTCCTCATTTCCTGAGGTTCTTTTGACACCACTGAAGTCTATTAAAGACAATCTTCTCTGGCAGTATTTCAAGAGAGAAGGGATATTATGAAATGCAGAGAAAAATAAATGATCATCAGTAATGTCCTTTTAACATTGTGTGTGTAGAGGGGGAGTGTGAGCACGTGCACACATGTAAGTAATCTGGATTTTAATTGATTTTTAAATTAAATGCTGTCAGATGCACAAAATAGACAGAAGAAAATGTTTCTATTCTGCATTGCCCACATTTGGGTAACCCTGGCTGGAAACAACTGTAAGTACAGAAAAATACGAGAAAAGCAAATCGTATTGATGCCACTTCTTTAGGAGGAATAACTGGAAACCAGTTGTGGTGCTTCATTCAGGCTTTGTTACATCTCTTTTCCTTTGCCTCTCTAAAGGGAAATAGATCAGGGCCAGCACACTGTATATATTAGCAGGTTAACATACTGGGCTATACTTGCACTTTATTGTAAATGTTTTTGGTACTTCTTCTAAGTCTGTGTTTACCTTGGGTATTTTCTTAGTTCACACATGTGAAATAACAGCTGGGACTTGCCAAAATATAGCAGTCAAGTGCTGTACATGTAGTAGCTTTAAAACTAACACAGGTGTCCTAGATCCCTTACGCAGAATAAACAGAAGCACACGATCAAGAGTGTGTCTAACTCCTCTCCTCTGGAAATGACGTGTCTTGAAATGCTTGATCTGACAATTGCAGTCTTTCAAGAAAGAAGCATCACAGAGGTGAAATGCTGTTGATTTCTACAAACAAGTGCACTTTCTTTCTTTTTTTTTAAATATAAATGCATTATCATCATAACTTGAACCTATCTATTTCCATAGAAAGGCAAGTACATTTAATGAGCTCAGTTCACTCCTGGGTCACACCAGAACAGAAAGACAAGACCTCCATTGCTGGAAAGACCACCCAGAGAGGAGGAAGCTGTGCTTGCCCAGGAGGGAGGTAAGACAAGGAGGTCCCAGCAGTTTTCCAGAATCCAAGCCATGAGCACCAGCAGTCTCACCAGCAGAAGCCATGGGGCCCTAGCCATGTAGAAGGGGTCTGTTTCTTTTCAGTGTGAGTACACCTCATTTCCTTTGTGCTGTCAAGGCTGTCTGTGAACAAAACAACACCACTGCAATGAGCCACTCTGTGTTTTTATGGTGGCTTTTTCTTTTGTTTTTGTCTCCATGATTTTACATTGCACTCCTATTTCTATACCTGAAAGAGAAATAAAATAGAAGAGAGTGCAGCAATAGTAGCTAATATACATGGAGGAGGAACGTGCCATGGGTTTGCACAGCTGTTGACAACTAGGATTGCATACATTTAAGAATCTCACTGACAATGCACAGGAGTAGTGGACATTCAGGACAAAATTCAGGGAAGATGACATACATAAGCTTCGTATTCCCATGGAAACACCTGTGCCATTTTGTTGCCTGCATAACTGAGTGGAAGTAGATAAACAAGGCTTGGCACATACAAGAAAGAATAGCATGTTGCTGCTCCCAAAGCGGTACTGCTTTGTAAGGATGCCCTTCAGAGCAGCATCCAAAGAACTATCAGTGAAGACATTCACTTGGCAAGTTCACTCAAGAGGAAGTTGCATTCTCCATAGTAATTCCATTGACCTACACTTTCTCATGAAACTATGTGATTCATACTGTCTGTAAGGATAGAAATTAAGCTGTTGGAAAAGAACCATCGATTTTCTGGAATCAATGTACTCAGTTTAAAAATCTGTGAGACTGAACAGAGACTCCCAATACAACAAATATAACTAATTTTAACAAATGCTTTTGTATTATTAGTTCTAGCATACAAGTTCCTATGGAAATATCTGGAGGTTTGCTGTAATAAAAATAAAAGCTGGAAAATTATTTCTGATTACACCATAAAAATATTTTTCATAAAGAGTATAAAAAATTATCTTAGTAAGGGTTATTTGTGTAAATGTCCAATGCCAAAAGACTTATTTTCACAGCAAGTCTAATCTAAACTAAACTTCAGATGTTGCCCATAGCTGCACTGAGTCTCTATGCCTGAAAGGTTGTCTGTTTTTTCCAGCTGTATCAGTTGATCTGATGAAAAATAGTGCTTCTCCTCAGAGCTTACCTTGCTGTTTTTGCAGATATCATAAATCTTATTAAGTGTTTTGTCCTGACCCTTCTGTAGAGGTAAAAGTGTCTTGGATTCAGACCTAGATTCCTGAATACTTTTCTTGTAGATAACGTGATACATTTAATTTTCCACATTGTGCCTGGCCAGGACAGGATTAGCATGGCATTAATTGATTGCAGAAGGATCAAGAAAGTGGATTAGAGCTGCTTCATGACCAAGAAAGTTGACGATCCTGAAGGTAAACTCCCTCACTTGGGGACATGAGATGAAGAAAGGAAAATTTAGTGAACTGCTTTGAGAAATAGCAAAGGCCAGTCTATGTCCTTGTTTCCCAGTATATTCCAGTTACCTCTTGGGATAACTATATTTTAATAGAATGCCAAATTTCTTTTTAATATGATCCTTGACATTTCTTTTAAGCCACCTAAAATGTCATGGCTTTTTCCTTCATCAATCAAAACATATTTTTTTTAACTGTGGGATGTTTGTTCAGTAGAGTTCACTGTTTTTCTTTCATTGATTTTCTTTTTAACATGCAGTTGTTGAAAACTTAATTTTGAGTTTAGTCAGCTTTGTTCAAGATGCATTGCTATTCCAAGTAGAATTTGTGGTATGTTTTCTGCAGTCCGGTGTAAGGGATGTAGGGCATGATGGATGATGTTTGGAATGAAAAGCTGAATGAATACGGGCATTACCAAAGCTGCTCTGTTGATCTGAAAAGAGAAATTCCTTTCTTTGTTACTTCTTGATAAGGAATTTACAGCAACACAGTGTTGGAAAAAAAACTACATCTGAAAAATGAATGTTTATTTAGGAGTTAGATGAGTTTTGTGGGGTTTGTGTTTTAAAAACCTTGTGAATATTAAAACATTTTAGGAGTGTTGTCAGAGGGGTGTGTTTTAGGAGTGTTGTCAGAGGGGTGTGTTTCTATTTTGACTTTATGGTCCTTTTTTAATCTTTCTACATAAAAGTGGCACTTCTTCCCGTGGAACATTTTTCTCCTATCTGTATTAGTGTTGCCCACCCACTGTTATTAGCAAGCACTGATTATTCCTACTTTTTAAATCCTGCCTAGAAAGGCCCATCAGGTCCTCAATCACAGTGTCAGTGTCAGCAAAGACATGGCAGACTGGCCAGGGTCAAACCCCACTGACCAGAAGTGATGCAGCTCTGTGACAGCAGTATGGCAACACATGGGAACCTATACCCACAGCTTATTTTCTCCATGTTCCCTCTCAGTTGTGTGGGGGTATCTAGCCATGAAAAGCTTCATAATGTTTGAGAATGGAAGATACTGATGAAACAGTATCTCTCAACACCACAGCCATTTGCATGCTTAATTTAAATACTGCAGTTGTCTGCCCAGTGACTTAATTAGCATGGCATGAAATTAGCATGAAAACTGCAAGTCCCTGCTGTAAAACAACTCAAACACAGGATCTCTTCCACAAGCAAATACTCGTTATAAAGTAGCCTAAATTCTCAGCCAGCATGAACCCGCGTAGCCCCCCTCCAGATGTGACTTTCCGCTAGCTGAGAATCTGACCCAAATAACTTTATGCTCCCTGCCCTAATAGTGCCACATGATAAAGAAGTGATAACAGCCTTACAGGCAGGCAACACAACAGAACTCAGAGGTCCTGAAGCAGAAGAAACACCCTTTTGAAGGCTGGAGAAGTCAAAGCACTCTTATCCAACAGCATAATCCTGAAAATACAGTCACAAATAGGATAGCTAACTAACAGCTTCATTCTGAATTGCTGAGTGCAGGCAAATCTGGCCTCCGTACCTACAGATTAAGTTGTTAGCCAATATGATTATCTTACTGATAGCACAGAAATCTCCCAGGGAACAAGTTGTGCCTGAACCACCACTCAAACCCTGACAGGTTCCCCTACACATACCTCTCCCCTTGCATCCACGCTCTCCTCCCCCTTTGACTTTCCTGGTACTCATTCCCTGTTAGGGACAGGAATACATGAACTCTCCATCTCACACAAGGAAGTATCACGAAGAGCTGGGATCTTCCCAGGGTATGGCACTAGTGACTTGGTAGAGTAGCTCCTGACACTGTCACTGATTTTGGGAGGGTTCACTGTGGCTCTCAAAAAAATAAATCTCTAACCCTCCTGGCCATAGAGAAAAACATTAAATCTGAATTCCCAACAGATCAAAAAACAAAGTGCAAAAGAAGGCAAATCAATTTTTTAAGTTAAAGCTCCTTTAGTTTTACTTTTTCTTTCTTTCTCACCAGCTGTGACTGAACCCCAGGGCTGCTGCTCTCTGTACAAGAGGCAGCAGATGAGGTCAGGAAGGGAAACTGGGGCAAGCTGGGCCTCTCCTTTCTCTCCTCTTCCCTCTGTCTATCCCACACCTGCAGGCAGGGTACGGGGCAAGAAGCCCTCTGGTACCACCCCAGAGCTGCAGCGTGTGAGGGCAGAGGACTGGAGGAGGTCAGCGTGGAGCAGTGCGTGCCAGCATGATGGGGACCACACAAATGTGGCTGTAAGTCTTGCCTGTGTGTCGTCAGACACGAGAACATGCTGCTTCCCAGAGGTGCTTTTGTCCACGGATAAGTAAGCCCAGTGCCCGCTTTCAGAAAAGGCTTTCAGACGTACACCCCCAAAAAGGAAAAAGGAAGTTTTGAAAGGTGGGATCTGAGGAGAGGAAGTGACTCATGGGCTCAAAGAGAGATGGGCAGGGAGCAACAGCCGGCCGAGGCAGCAGAAGCGATCCCCAACTGTGCTGAGTCGTGGGAATGGGGGTGAGGAAGGAGCCTAAGGCTGGGGAAGCTGAGCTTCAGGAACAGCTACAGTCCTACGCCTGCCTCCTGGGCATAGGATTTTTAATGCATCCCACCACAGCCAGCTCTCAGGCTTACCGACGTGCCTGGCTGCACTATGCCTGTGGTCTGGAGGTGACTCCAGCTGCTGTCCCTGACAGCAGAGCCCGGGCAGGCCCCACAGGGTGCAGGCCACCGTGCCTGTAGTGCAGCACCCCCGGCATGGCCACCCTCCTTCCCCATCTGCGTGGGCACACCACCACAGCACTCCAGTCGTGGCTGCAGCCCTTCCAGGGATGGTCCGAGGGGAGGAAGGGCGTTTGCAATTTGGGTGAAGAACAATAGATTTTGTTCCCTTTTTTTACATTTCGCAAGTAGCTATCTTTTGTCACATTAAAGCAGTAAGAGCAGACGTGGACTGGGTTTTATGTGGTTTCATGAGAGATGTGACATGAGAGTCATGTTCGGGGGTTTTGCACTGGTCCCTTGTAGAACTTTGTCAGGGTGGACATAGTCTTCACTGGTGGGATGCCCTTTTTAACCTGATGGAGGCATGAGAACTCTTCCTTTACCCTCTTGTGCACCTTGTAATCTGTGTGCCCTCTGGTAGAATGAGTTTTCTCTCCTAATGAGGAAGCTCTAACAGTCAGGACTTTGTGAACACTAAACGAGGAATTTCCTGGCTTTCAAACAATTTCCCCCCTTAATGATGATGTTCTAATAATATCCTCTTTTTTTTAATTAACTGATCTCTACTTGATCCCTCATGTTCAGAGTACTCAAATAATAAACTGGCTGCAATTCTGTGCTGTGTCTTCTAAAAGGAAGTGAGCCAGAGATAACATGATGTTACATTTTGTTCCTTTTATTTATTTTTTATTTAAGTATCTTTAATGAGTTATCGTATAGACCAAGTAAGGTAGATCAGATAGAGTGCTCATTGTTGAATTAGACTCTTTTTTTGTTGAGATCAGCGGCGTTACAGAACTCACTGCTGTAGTTGAGATGTGTATTGCTGGGATATTACAAATCCAAGTTTGACTGGCTTTTGCTTTGTAGCATTGACTAGTCTATTTGTAATATGCATGTAAACAGAACTGCGTATTAGTCAAGCACTTCAGGCACTGGTTGAAGCATCTTCTTCCCCAGAGCACTACAGAACTAGAACTGGGAAAGAACAATTTCCTCCATTGCTGAGGTCACAGGAGTGGAATAAAACAAATAGTAAGAGTTTACTGTACAAGCTGAAAATAGTGCTCTACAGTTACATCTGTAAAAGCTGTAGGCAATTACAGTCTGTGTCCACCTCCAGAACCAGGGTTGACGCTTGGTTTGAAAAATGTTGCAATTAAAACCTGTGACTATTCATGAAGGGAAAGACATATAAAGTGTCACAGAATCATAGCATGGTTTGACTTGGAAGGGACCTTGCAGATGAACTAGACTCAACACTGCTGCCACGGGCAGGGACACCTTCCACTAGACCAGGTTGCTCAAAGATGTTTTTTCTTCTATGCCCAGAATAAAAAGGAGTATGTTGTAGCGCCTTTCCTGAGATCTAACAAAGGTTGAGAATCAGTTCTTGGCTACAGCAAATGGAGCTCATCCAATCTTCATTAATTTTACTTGGTTGTTCAAAGAAACAATGTTTTCATATGTCAGGTCCTGCTGTTGGGTCTTATCCATTGTCTGTCTTCCTCTTAGGTTTTTCTATACATTGAGCTTTTAATTTTTTCCCCACACCTATAAAACTGAAGCATGCATACTGAAGATACTGACCTGGAAAGGGCAAACAAATTATATGCCATTTGCTGTACCATCATGCCAAACTTGTTGGGCTTTTCCTAGGATCTACTTTTGTTTTAGTCAGACGCTATTCAACCTTCTGGAAGAACCTTCATATAAGTTAATTGTAGCAAGAAATCATGACTTATACTTGACATTTTTAGCCCTTTCTGGTAAGAGTGGTCTGTTAAGTCCATTTAGACCATCCACATATTTCCCTGTTTATTTTGTGTTCTAGTTAAGGTAATGCTTAGTTAGACCAAGCTGTTGGAGAGCCAAATCAGTAGCAAGACATACAGTATGTCAGTCCAGATTAAGTGCTTCTCTGTGCTAGTCATGCAGTCAGTGCTTCCTGACACTGTGCTCCTCAGTCTTCTATCCAAAAGATCAGCTTTTCCCCAGTGGTTATCTTAGCCATCAGCACTTAAAAGGGAGTAAATATTGGCAGTCACGTGAAGCAGCCCCTGAAGCCGTCTTGTCAATAGCTTCACTTACGGCTTATGCACCTGATAGTGTTACATAGATGCAGCAGAGGAGCTAAAAAGTATGTTCCTAAGTGATTATGTATTGTATGGTATATGGCTGCCTACATATTTTCATCCTTACCTCTAATGTGTGTCTTTTGGCATGCTCAAACTATCCTGGGTTGTATTAATAATTGTCAGGACCAAATTTAAAAGACTCTTCCAATACAGTTCTATGTGATTCAAACATCACTGGCCAGAACTTTTGCAACTATGTGGATCTTGGTGAATGAGCAATTAGTGTATTTCTTTGAAACCCAAAGAGAGCGTAATTCTTATTCCATTTTTTTTCATTGCCAAATACAACATGCCTTTACTTATATTTATGAGCGGTTTGGGGCTCCCTCTGGTGGTTTTTGAGAACCAGAAAACTTGAACAGAACATAAATCAAATAAACAATAGTTTTTTGCATGGGAAGTTGTTATAATTTGCAGAAGGCTGCATGCCTAATTCCTCCTCTGTCTTTTACCACACTTATTTTTAAGTTAAGCTAGTTTTTTTATAGAGGTCTTTTACTGTGGTGATATATCTTGAGAGAGGAGAAATGTGTAGTGATGTACTAGAGAGCAACAAAGTAGGTAATTCTGCTCAGGGGCTGTGCTGTCATTAAGGGTTTTGCAAAAAAAAAACCTGCATGTGTCTGTTTGTTCTCCACCTATTTCTCCTACTGGTTCTTCTAGCTCCTGCATTGGATTTGAAATTAAGCCATAGTTATTTACTGTGGAAAAATATTGTTAAATTATTTTGTTCTTGTTAGCTACTGTGAAAATTAAGGCTAACATAAACGGAGAGTCAGACCCTGCTCTTAAATTTTCATTTTCTCAATGTAGCATTTATGTCTGGAGGCTGAAACAGAAAGAAAAATAATAAAACATTGACCTCAACAACATGTTTCTCTTTCTCCCCAGGCTCAAGTACATGGGTATGCCTTTTGCTGGTGAAAAGAGAACTTGTGTAGGAGCGTTCCGCGTTAATGCACAGTTAATTACAAACATACAGAACGTGCAGGGTGAAAACTGCTTCTGATCATGTTCTGCTTCTGCCGAAGTCAGCGCTGGTTTGCAAGCAGCCTGGCAGTGGGCTAGGATTTCAGTGCAGGTGTATTCGTGGGGGCTGAAGCCCGATCTCTGCAGCTGGGATGCTCAGATGCTGATTGTGCATCTGCTGCATGACTGCTGCAGGAGCATGTGGGCAGCCAGGTGACTGTCAGAGCCCAGGAATGCCTGTGGGACAGTCCCCTCACCTTTTACTACACACACATTACATGTTTTTTCCCAGAGCAATTGTATGATGGTCTGGACAGGAAAGCAGGGAACTACCTTTGATCTCCAGGAGTCCAGAGGCATTGTGGTTAAACTTCCTATAGAATTTTTCTGCCTTCCTAAACAGAAAAGCTTTTCTTCCCTCTTTATTCCCCCAATATTTGTAGGGAAGGAAAGAAGGAAAGAGGATGTAGAAATGAGAAAGAGTTTTACCTGTGCAAAGGTGTGTAGTTGTGTTCAAAATACCTCTACATTACTGTAAATTTTTGGCTGGCTAACTTGATCCTTGTGTCCCATTTGATTAAAATTCAGGAAGCAAATCAGTTGCATTAAAATAACATGACTTCCACCTTTCTTATTTTGATTGTATTAAGCAGATATTATTGGATAATTTGGTCACTGCCCATAGGAAATTGCCATTTAACTTAATATTAGAGTAAAATTCAGAGTCAGAAGAAGGCTCCAAATCAGTCTGTGTCATGTAAAAGGGATGAGCAAAATCCTGGCCCCGTGTCAAAAATGGCAATGATCCCATTTTGTTCCATGGAACCAGAATTTTTACCCAAATGACTTACCTAAAAGTCTTATTGTTCAACTTTATGTATAATTATATTTCTGAAATCAGTTGGTAGATCCCTTCAGGTGGCTCCCTGCTTCTGAGGGTGTTAAAGGTGTTATTTACTTATTACAATTAGGAAATGTCCTTTTAAAAAATTATTGTTATTAATAATGACTTTTGTTACACCTAAGGAATTTGTTCAGTATTGAAAGTCTCTGTCCTGAGTGCCAGCAAAGGGCTCAGTCCGACAAGGCACTCAGCACTCTGGTTCCCATCCAGCAAAGCACTTAGGGATGTCCTTAATCTTAAACATGGGTCTAATCCCAGGACTTCACCAAATAGAGGGAAAAGACCTCAGTATCCTGCAGATTCAACCCCCCAAGCCTCCTCTGCATTGGTCTTCTGCAGAGCTTCCATAGATTTGTTATAGTAATATGGTAAGAATTAAGCCAATGGCATCTAAGGTATTGTTATAAAAATACTGCACAAAGATAATACATGCTGTATCGTACAGTGTATCAGTTTTCAAACCAGGAAAATGAAGTTTTCTGCAAGCTTGAGCTCCTTTGTTTTTTCGTACAAAAGGGAACACTCTTGTAGCATCTTACGTGGTTTTGATTATCGTATTTGTGATTCTTTAAATATTTATTCTTCAGCAGTTAAGAAACTTGGTGAAGGGGAACTTTATAAACATTTATCATGGATCGAGTGTCCATGTGAAAAAAAAAAAGGAGGCACTTACTTTCTATAGGGAAGAAGTACCTTTTCATAAAAGCTCCTCAGTTCAGAGGAGCATCTTGATTCAGGACAATGATTGAGAAAATACCCAGTCTTACAAAGATGTCCAAGTTTCTGTAAAAGTTGTCTAAACTTCCCAAAATGCATAAATGCTGCCCTGAATTGGTGCCTATTGTACATAGCTGCCCATGGATCACTTCAGCAATATTAGATGTGCCATTCAGCATTCACAGCATGCAGCTCTCCAGAAGACAGACGAGCAAATGCTCCCTTCACCACCTAAAAGATTTGTTTGCTTTGGGGTGATTGGCAGCAGTGTCACGTGAAACACCACAGGGCAAATTCCATTTGATTAAATAATTATCACATATGACCAAAAAATGTACCATTATGTGTGAACACAAATGTAAACTCCCTAAATTCCTTTCACTTCCTCCCTTGCTCTGTTAATTTCTCTTTCATAGGCAAGTGACACAATTACTGACTTTAAACTAAAAAGGTTCCAGGGTAGGTATGGTACTAGAACTTAAAATACTAGGTGCTGATTAAAATTTTTATACAGCTTATTTAAAACAGCTTCCCTGAGAAGAAGTGGAAAGTGCATCACTCAATGGACCCCAAGTAGTTTTCAGCAAATTCAATCCCACAGAACGTTTCCTAAGGAGACGCTGGGACTGAAAGGGGATTGTTTCTGCCTCCTACTGCAAATAATTAGGGTCTCTTTTTGTGGCCCAGTTTTTCCAGCCTATATCTGGGCAGATTTCCCAGTGACTTTAGTGCAATTAGAACTGTTAAAAAGACTTGCAGGACTGCTTCCAGTTCTCTGAACAGTGAAAGACAATGAAAATGGTGTGTACCTCATAAATAAATATGATCAACCACTAGAGGCACAGCCTGTGAATTAAAAGGGTGCCTGGGGTCAAGGCAGCACAGCTGGGCACCACTGGCTGCTTGCTGTGACCTGGGATCATGCCCGCACCAGTAGTATGGTAAAAACATGACTGAAAATATCATGAAAACATGATTGAAAATATCATACCTGTTGATATTAAGAAGCATAGATAGAAAAATCTAGGCCGCACAGATGCCAGTGGAAAACCCATCATCTCTTCACCACTTCCACTTGTGGCTACACATGTTTTTTGTGCTCCTATGCCACTCACCCTCTATAAAGACAGTGGAGGTAGTACATGGGTCTGGTTGAGGGGATGAGGGTCTCCTGTGATGCTGCAGTGCCACCCTCAGCTGACACTTGCAATACCAGTTGGATAGAGTAAAATAGGAGGACATTTGTAGGGAAAGGTTGGCTGGATTCTTTAGCTGGACGGGTATTTCTCATTAAGTTTCTTTCCTTTATTCATTTTGTTCTTGTTTTAGGCACTTTCAGGATGAAGGTCTGGCACAGCACCTTCTGTCGTCATTAGGAGCCCTCCCTCTGACTTGCAGAAAGAGATGTAGCGTCTTCATTTGTGATTTTTAGGTTTTTATTTTCTGAATTGCTTTGTCCAACTCAGTCTTCAGACATCTTCCAAATACCACTTTGTCTACAAAGGCTGTGCTAAAGGAAAAGTGTTTGATTCCTGATGCTCTGCACGTCTGCTTGATTGGACAGTATTTCTGGGCAGATTTATTCTGAAAGTGGCATCACTCCGCCTTGGTCAGTATCTTTTGCTGGGAGTACTCCAAACAAACTTGACCTGTTGAAATGTAATGTTTCTCATACTAGTTTCCCAAACTAGCAAGGCTGTTGCTATTTCAGGTGGCTTAAAAATATGTGCACAGTTTGTACTTTGAATGTTTAATAAGCTTAAAACATGAAATATATAATGCAGTTTGAACTTTCTAGTGTTATTTCATCACCAAAAAAGCAAAGTCTTGAGGCTCAGCAATTGCCTTTGTCAGAATGTAAATTCCAGCATGTAATACCCAGGCTGTATGTTTCAGGAAATCAGTATTAACCTATTAGTATGCAGTTTTCCTTGGAGAAGAGCCATCTTCACACTGAGCCTGTATTCCTGCTTCAAACCTTCCTGTCACTGTTCCGTATCCACGACCCAGCCTAAGGCTGCCTTTGACGGTTCTCCAGCCATTTCCTGCATACTGCACTAGCACTAATTGAAAATTTGGGTGGCCTTGCTTATTTATTTTCCTGGAATGTAGTGGGTTATATTTTCATGGCACTTTCTCAGCAGTGCAACGTTTCAATTTCAAAACCACTGCAATATGAGGAAAAGTAACCCCCAAAATTAAAAAAATAACAATAAAAAGCAGCATATCTTTGATTAATTTTTACAGTAGTTCTTTTGTAAAAATATATAATGGAAAAAGAATTCAGTGTTGCTTTTGTCTTTCAAGATCAGAGGCAAGAGAAGCAATTTAAATACATGTACAAGATGATCACATGCAGACACAATGAGGCATGAAACTTTAAATGTACAGATGCCATGGAAATGAAAAGATAATATAAAGTGTGTTCTTTGCAAGCCTTGCAGAGTTCAATAGCTACATAATGTGTTTGGAGGGGAAAGGGAAACAGCCCCCCTGCACTCTCTAGGAAAATTCCAACTATGGATGTGCCATTGACACTAGCATCGTGCTTTGCCTCCCTGGATTTCTGCAGGAATATAATCCTACAGCAGACAGGGTTGGTATGTCACTCTTACCTGCATGTTTGGAGGTGCATGTGCTTGAGCATGAGTACCTGTGTTAAATCTCAAGTTTTGATTTAAGAAATTCACCAATCCCTTGACAAATTTTCAAGTCTACATAATTTTTTTCTCTTCATGCCTAATTATTTCGGTTTATGGCAATTTTTTATTGTGTGTGCAAAAATTAAAGGCTGGCACAATCCTGTTTGGTTTTTTCCTAATACATTAAATGCAACTACTGAAGTGTTTTGGGAATCATGTTTTGTTCCTCAGAATTTAGGCATAAGGAAATGTTTAACAATAAACACGCAATTAAGATGCTAATCTGTATCTCAGAAATTATTTGAAGCTAGAGTGAACTGAAGATAGAGTCTATTTTTACCTACCGGCACACACCTTTAGGATTGCCTAACTATTTGAATTTATACTTGTTTCAGAATAGAAGTAAAACTGGATGCTGAAAGGAAAACAAATTTTTAAAAGAAAATGTCTGCTCCTATTTCTGAGATTTTAAGATGCTATTTTGGGGTTTTATCTATAACTCTGGCCTTTGGAGACTTTTTAGTCAAGCACCAAACATTTCTTGTAATTGAGTGAAGTACCAAAATAAGCAGGGTGGGCGTTTTTGTTTGGTTGGTTTGTTGCGGGGTTTTATTGTGGGGTTTTTTTGTTGTTTCTTCTGTTGGTGGTGGTGGTGGTATTGTTGAGGTTTTATCGGGTTTTTTGGGTTTTTAACAGAGGCAATCTCAAATCAAAATGTCAGCCCAAGCATTCCTCCATATTTCTATTTCCTGCTTTGAAAAGCCTCGATCTCTCAGCTGGGGAAGTTCGGCTGTGAACTGGACCTCTCCAGCCTGTTCTGAATCCTGTTTCCAAACTCCCTCATGGTACGTTCCCCAGTGAGAGTTGACTTTGGCAGTTAAAAACTGCCCCAAGCTAAGGGCAATCGATCAAAGTGTATCTTGTAAGTGCATATTGTGCCTCACTGCTATTAACAGTGAGTTCTAGTTCAGCTGGAAATTACAAATTCCCTGAGGTGCCAGGCTGAGAGAATTGGGATAGTTCTGCCTGAAAAAAAGAAGGCTTCAGGGGGACCTAGTTGCAGCCTTCCAGTACCTGAAAGCAACTTACAGGAAAGATGTGGCAAGACTATTTACAAGAGCATGTAATGACAGGAGAACAGGGAATGGGTTCAAGTTGAAAGAGAGTAGGTTTAGATCAGATATTAGGAAAGAAATTCATTACAGTGAGAGTGGTGAGGCACTGGAACAGCTTGCCCGGGGAAGTTGTGGATGCCCCATCCCTGGAAGTGTTTAAGGCCAGGTTGGATGGGGCTCTGAGCAATCTGATCTAGTGGAAGGTATGCCTGCCCACAGCAGGAGGGCTAGAACTGGATGATCTTTTAGGTCCCTTCCAACCTCAACCCTTCTGTGATTCTATGAAGTGTAACAAAAGTAAGTGAGCACTTCATACTTATGGCTGGTTAATTTTGCCTTGTAAATGAGCGCAATAACCAGTTGGGAAAGATGGGTTGAAATGGAAGAAGACAGTGCTCCCCCAGCCCTGTCTCTCTGCCATGAGGGTTTCTCTACCTTATTGAGGATACAGTCACACCATCCGCTTGGCATTTGGCACAACTGAGACACAACACAAAACAGGAGGGATCTTGGGGTGGGCACGTAGGGCACTTTGAGAAGTGGGTTTGCTGCACACAGAAAAAATTCTTGCTGTATAATCCCTGAATCATGATGTGTCTTAGAAAACCCTTCCTACAGACTTTTTCCTTTACCACTGGAAAAGAGTGTCTTCTGTGGAGACAGAACCAAGGAGTGTTGGGTTTTGGTGGTAATGCTCTGGAGGACAGAGCAGATATTTTAGCTGCAGGTTGTATCTCTTACAATGCTGAACAATAACTGGCAATTGTCACATTTGCAAGTGATCACTCAGGTATTAACTCCTCTAATTTTGATTTTGTACTTTTTCTGCAAATGCCTTTAAAGAAAACACCAGGATTTCTGTCAGATCACAACTGACATCATCTTTCATTGCAGCTGATAGTTTTGGGAAATAGAAAAGTGGAATGGAAATTATTCTAGACAGTTTTCACATGCCATCTTTTTTTTTTCTGTGACTAGAAATACTAACACAATCTAAAAAAAAGTGGCTAACCCTGCTGCTCGCTCTTAACTGAACCATGACACAGATCCTAAGAGAGAAAATGTAAGGATACCAGCATAGAAGGCTAGCCAGTACATAGCAAGAGCACTCCAGGCATAGCATTAGTCCTGTAGATGCTTTAGGTTCTTCTTAAAGGCTTCTAATGAATGAGGTTCTACTGATTTCCTAAACAACCTATACCAATAGTTCATTGTCTTTGGTGTTACAGTTCTTCCTAATGCTCTGTTCTATAGTGTCTTCTATTCATCATCCTGTCCCTCCCAGATAGGGAAAGCTGGCTCTTAATGTCTGCTGTGCAACTTCTATCAGGCCTTCAGAAGTGTATGAATATCTCTGACAAACAGGATTTGGATGTGCAAAATACTATTACTATTATTGTTATAATTATTATTATTATGTTGTTGTTGTTGTTTTGCTGCTGTTGTTGTAGAAGCAGGAGAGTTTATTAATTATAAATATATTCAGATATTGACCATATTTTTAAAAGTGTGTCTCAAAGAATAAAGCGAGTCAGGGTCTCAGCTATGAGCTGAACTGGGGACTGTATAAGGCTGAGTCCAACAGGCTACTCAATGTACATGCTTAATTTTAGGTATTTGAGTTCAGTACTTTTGGTAAAGTGAATAATAGACCTGAAAGTGTTTTCAAGTTAATGGGAACTTGTAAGTGCTTTCTTGGATCACAGCCCAAGAGCTCAGCACATTGCAGGGCTAAATACAGATTTAACAGTCTAAATTTAGGTCTCTATGTTTTAAAACACTGACTAACGTTCTTCTCAGAAATTTCTGTGGAAAATGCTGTAGATCTGAAGTCAAGGCCAAACACCTCTTACACTTCTGCATCTAAGAATAAATGTCACTAAGAAACATTAAAGACTAGAACTGCAGTTCATTAAAATCAAATATTGTCATGGGTTTAACAGGTTTCAGATGAAGGTGTCTGATCTCGTACCTTTGATCATACATTTAAGGCATAGATCAAGATTCACATCTTAATGTTAATTGCCTGTCTGATATATTAAAATAATTTTTATCTCTAAAAGGAACTTCATAATTATATCTAATTGATGTAAAATACAACCTCTTGCTAACAGCATAGTTGTGATACTAATTTGAATGTAAATTATCTAAAAAGTTAAATTTTGAAGGGCCAATTATACTTGGCCCAGATTGCATAGTTTATCTAACTGCTTTTTGCCATTCTTGTCCCCTTTGCCCGAGTCCTATTTTGTCATTTTCCCTTTCTTTTTCACCCTAAGAAACTTAGAGATCAAGAGGCTGGGAGAAAGAAGAGAGGAAAGAAGAAGAGAGAGACAGATAGGGAAAATGATGAAGAAAGAAAGGAAAAAAACAAATAAGAAGGTATTTATTAATAGATGGAATCTTTATTTGTAATAGTAAACACAAAAATTCCTGTATAATTTCCTTTAAAAAAAATACGGTTTTGCAGAGACAGTGAAAGGGGCAAGTGATGGAAACAACTTGGTTCCATCAAAATGAGCCCACCTGATAATTAAATAATAGTTCTTTGTCACTCCAGCTGAGTTGCACTAGGACACATTAGCTGGTGGTGGCTGCACGCTCCCTTCTAGTGGAGGGGAACTGGCGTGCTCAGGCAGTGATGAACTGTCCCATGGGTACAGTTACGTCCCGAACAGATCTGATCTGTGCCTTCACTCAATTAGATTTCAGGATGAATAGCTTTTCCCTGCTTATCCCCAAAAGTATGGAAATCAAAGCAGTTGTGCCAGTTTATTCTTGTGAAAAAGAGAAACAGAATCTCACCTGGAATCTGAGGGGCAAAACTTGCCAAATAGTGAGATTCTTTTTTTCCTTTGAGAAAGAAATGTGGCAAAATTTTAAGTTGGTTTAGATTTCACCTTCCCTCCACCTATTGTTTTAAAATACACACAGTAGAGAAAGGTTGGTCCCAAGAAGTATTTAAACTGATGCAACTTAGTAGTGACACCCCTGGCAGAGCTGTGGTATACAGCATTCAGTATTTTTAGCTGCACAAAGTAATTGAGTAATTTGTTTCATTGGTGCTGTTTAGAGAAACAATGCCTCTGGGTCAGTAGTGCACAGATTCCTTGGATAAGTCTTGAAAGGGAAGAATTAGGGTGGTGTTAGCCAAGAAAGTAAGAGTGAGAGAATTTTGTGTACTGTTGGAAATGGTTGAAAGTGTGAAGACTGTATTTTTTGTTTGATGTGGAAAAAGTGACTGTATGTGTTCTGGAAGAAAACTCAAAATATTGTGTGCATTAATTTATATGTTGTTTCTCTTGAAGCATACCAGAAATCATCTGGGAGAAAACACCAATCAGTAAGTTGTTTCTTTCTCTCTCGCCTTTCAGTGAAGATAAATATATTTCACTTCATACTAAAAGTTTCTGGCTTAAACTCCCGGATAATGCTCAAAATGCTGCAAGGTCAAAGAACTTATTTCTGTACCTCTGTACTAAAAAAAGAAATAGAACCGTAAGATTTAAGTAGATCGGTTACGAGATGTTGGTTTGACAACACAGATCCAGGTGTTTTCCAGTTTAGGAGGAAGCAGAAAGCAGCTGGTCTTGGGAGCAAAATGCAGTGCAGGAAATCTGCTTGGAAATTGAAATATCTGCATGAATTTTTCATAAAACCTATGGCAACTTCTAGAAGCCAGTATCTGCATGGGTGTTCATTGATGGATCAAGCAAATAAAGGGAAGTGGAATCAATGAGGTGAAGAAAGTCTTTGCAGTGATTATAGATTTGTTAGAGCAGGCAAGGATGGGTTGGGCTTCTTGGCTCTGCTCCTGGTACTACTACCATTGCCGTGTCCGGTTATTGATCTCCAGTTCAGAAGACACATCATGGTCATAGGTGCAGGCCTCCTAATTTCAAACAGGCTTAAAATTAAGTACACATTAAAAAAAGGAGGAGCTGGTGAGTTATAGATCAGGTAGCTTCAGTTTGTGGAAATTAAGAAGCAAGCCATCTGTATGCATTACCAGACAGACAAGTAATGATGAACATGGATTTGTCCAGAATAAATCCTATTAAAGCAATAAGATCTCCTTTTACAATAAGGTAATAGGTGTTATACAAAGGATTAAAAAGTTATATATCTTCATTTTAGTAAAGCTTTTGACAATATTTCTTATGAATAAGCAAAGAAAATATAGTCCAGATTGAAAATCCCATGGTGACAGAAAAGGCAGGGCTGAGAAAGAGTCAGCAAAATTGGGCCACTATCAAAAGGAGAGATGTATTGAAAGAGGTTTCTCAGATGTCTGTCCTGTGTCTGATACTCCTTACAAAACATACAAAGAACAGAGTAGAGACTAAGCTTGTTACACTTGTAGAGGACATGAAGAAGAGAGAAGATAAAGGAGTGTTAGAGAACAGAGTTAGAATTCAGAGGGAGTTTGTCAAACTGGTGATGGAGGGTTCTTTTAAGAAAAACACAAAAGATGGTATTCAATAGGTGTAATAGACATAGAATCATCAGTTCCCCCGATACAGGAAGGGGAAAAGTAAACAGGATTACAGTTGCCTAGAAAAAATGTAGAGTGAATCACAGGCTAAGCACGAGTCACTGCTGTTATGCTGCTGTAAAAAGGAAAATGTCATATGAGTGGGGTAGAAACAGGAAAACAGCCTGCAAAATAGGCAGAGCAATTATTTTGCTCTGCTAAGCCACAGTACAACTTCAACTTGAGTGTTTTGGGGTTTTATTTCAAAAGATTTTCACCTGGATCATGCTTCACTTGGAGAATTGAGTTTCCAGAATGACACTGGGTGTCTGCAAAAGAGTGCAGTGGAGATCAAGCTTGATTACTAGTACAGAAAACATTACATATCAGGAGACTAATGGGACTGTTTGGAATAATGAGGAAAAGAAGATACAGGGCCTTTAAATATGGAAAAGACTGGTACAGGCAGGAAGCAAAGGGTCTGGGCCAGCAAAGACAGACCTTTCACTAATGGACTGAAATTGCAGTAGGGGATATATTCAGAACACACATTAGAAAAAAAGACATCTAGTGATAAGGGTAGAGAAACACTGGGAAAGATTGCCTGAGGAGATGGCAAAAGCACCATACTGGGAAGCCTGTAAGAACAAGATTGAAAAAACAGTTATGTTATAACAAAAGAATAGTTGATCCTGTCTTGGGGCAAGGGAAAAGACTAGAAAGGGTGATTTCTTAAGGTCATTTTCAACCTTAGGCTTCTTAGCTTTTTTCTGTTCCTCGGATTTCCCTGGTTATAATATTCACCTCACAAATTTAAACAGAAGTAGGAAGAAGTTTGGTTTGGATGTCCACATGTCAAAAAAATGTAGAAAATAGCTATAAGCTTGAGACATTCAGAAAAGAGAACAGTTCTGGAAAGGCAGAATCAAAGTTAATCCATATAGTTTGTCAAGAGAAGGTGAAGGAGTAAATCTGCTGCATTTTACAAACATCTTCAAAAGGAAGATACTTCTTTTAACAAGAAGCAGGCTTGTAATGGACAGATGCTGCAGCTAGATGAATTCACCTTTTCAAACATTTATATTTCTATCAGTTATTTTTTACATGTTAAGGTAGTGTGGTATGTGCTAGGGTAACCACTGAGAAATCTTCAAAAGTGCAATGATGGATTTGCCATTTCTCCAAAATAAATGATTATAAATAATAAATTTTATTCTTCAAAATAAAATGAAAATATCTTTCTAAAAACAACTACAGAAAGACCTTGGTGTGGGAATGGCTAAAGGAAATTCTACAGCTTTCAATATTCAGGTTAGACAAGATGATCATAAGAACCTCTCTGGCTTTCAAATCTGTTTACCCAACTTTGTAGAGAGATGTAGTGTTTATGGATCACTGTCAAATCTGCATAAATGGATTAGAAAAAGACATGAATGAGCAATTACTCTTGTGACCTCTATGAGGTATAATACTTACTATTTACCAGGTCATTACATTACAAATTGTCACTTCTTTCCTCAGTTTTAACTGCATAGATTAATCTCTTTAGCAGCATCTGGAGCTCCATAGAGTAATATATTTATATTAGCAGCATTCTATATGACAGCAAATATACACTGTATATTATGGTATATACATTATAAGTTATATATATGCAACAGATATATAGAGATATATATATTTTAACAGCAGTAGTTTTCTTCCTTTTGTTCTAAAAGAGATATGTGGGGTGGTGTTTCTTTTCTCCAGCAGGTCACATCTGCAGTCAGTCACTGTCAGCTTTGTTCTGGAGTCACTGAAGGGGTAGGTGATGGCCATTAAACATCAGCTGGGGAAACCACCCACAGCAGATCCAACAAAATGCACCACACAGGAAGTTCTTCATCGACAGTGTTATCCAGGGCCCCTACGGATCATAAGATTCCTGGATGCTGCTCGTGGAAATAGGAGGATTTGCCTGCGTGGATGCCTGTGATGAAACTACATACACCTCTTAAAAGGCTTCTGCTGTTGAAGAGTTTGCCTGGTTGTACTTCTGTGACAGGTTCCCCAGGACTGCGAACTGCATACAAACACTGCTGAGCAGCCTTTTAGAAACAGCAGCTTAAAACCTGTAAAAGGCGAGGCTAGGTGACGTTTTCACAAGCAAAAGGCCTGCTAGCTTTTCCTCGCTTGGGGGGCTAAGACTGGGGAGGTTGATTTTTTCAAGTTCAGGTTACCTCTTTTTAAAAACCTCTTTAGGGTCTTTTCACTTACAACAGAGGTGAATATGCTGTCAAATCCGCAACTGAACTTCAGCTTGGCACTGAAGTTTGTCACGTGAACTAAATCTAAATTCATGGTTGTTTATTATGAAATCTTTTGAGTAGACAGTTCACTTTATGAATGGACTCCCACTAAAGTCAATGGGCTTTTTGGGCAAAAATATCCACTCTCACAGGGCATCGGGCTGGGACCCAGGTATGTCACATGCTAGGTGGGGCCTTCTGCATCTACCAAACCTCTCAAAGAGCAGTTTTATTTGGCACATTTGATGACAGGCTATTAATGAGAAAATTCAAACAAGCTGTCATGGACGAAAAATATAATTTTGAAATGGGTGGCAAATAGTTTACACTTTCTTTTAATGTCATGCCAACTCTTAGAGAACGGAGGAGTTCATTTTCTGCATAGGATATCAGCAGAGAACTGCAGAGTTACTAGTTACAATTTTGGAGATAATTAGGGAAAAGATAGGTACCAGCTGCTTTTGTTTTTCCCCAGAAAGATGCTGTGTAATATTTTATAGAGCCTAGAGGAAAGAGTCGAAAAACTGTTCTTTATTCATGTGATGAAATATTACAGACTCCTAATTTAACCTAGGTGGCTTTATCCTATGAAAAAAAAGGCAGGGAAAATTGTGGGGTTTGGCCATAATGCTTTTAAAGGTGCTTAAGTTCTTTAAGGTTTTATGAAAGGTAGTTTGTTTTCCCATTAATGTCCTGTCTTGGGCTGGGTTTAACAAAATGGAGGAATGGATTCTTCCTTCTCTGTTTTTTTCTCTCAGTACTATTCCTCGCCTTCCCAGTAAGATTTTGTCTGAACTTGGGTTTTGCAACCCAGTATCAATACCAGCAAAAAGCAAAAACGGAGATCTCCTGAGTCTTTCCATCAGGAAAAGAACGTGTGTTCAGAGCTCACCCCAGGCAGACTGCAGGTTTGGTAAGAAACATTTTTACTGTTTCATCGCAAAAGGAGGATGGATTTGTGTTACTCAGCGCTGACAGCACTGTTTGCATGCTTGGTCACAGAATATGCTGGGTCAGAAGAGACCCAAAAGGATGATCAAGTCCAACTCCTGGGGTTGCACAAGACACCCCCAAGAGTCACACCATGTGCCTGAGAGCATTGTCCAAACACTTCTTGAACTCTGTCAGGCTTGGTGCCGTGACCACTTCCCTGGGGAGCCTGATCCAGTGCCCGACCACCCTCTGGGGTGAAGAACCTTTTCCTGATATCCAACCTAAACCTCCCGACACAACTTCAAGCCGTTCCCTCGGGTCCTGTTGTTGTTGTTGTCCTTGCTGTTGTCAACACTGTTACTTTTTTCTTTTTTCACCTTGCTCCTCATTCACGAGGGTTCCAACTCCCGGTACTTCCCGACACCTTTAGAACCTCCTCCTCCTCCCCCAAGGTGAGAGAAAAGCAAGGTGGTAAAAAGGCATGGAGCAAGAGGACGAGAGAGAGAGAAGGCGGGGCCTCCGGAAGGGGGCGAGGCCCCTCATGGGGCGGGGCTCGGGGCACGGCGGGGGCCGGCAGCGGCCTCTCCTGCCCGCCTCGATAGCTCCGCGCTCTATCGATTGGCTCGGGCAGCGGCTGGCGGTGCCTGCTGGCGCCGGACGCGGCGGCGCTGCCGGGAGCGGGGCGGCCGCAGGTGCCGGATGCGATCGCGGCGGCGGCGGGCGGTGAGTGACCGGCCCCGGCCCCCGCCCCGCGCGTCCCCCGCCGGGCGCTGCGGGGCAGCTCCAGCTGCTTTCCTTCCCCCTCCGCCGCCTCCCCGGGGCGGAGGCCGTCCCTCTCCCTTCGGCTTCCCCCCACCTTCCGCTCCCCGGGCGGGGTCGAGCGGCGCGTCCCCGCCCCGGCCCCATGGGGCTGGAGCTGTCGGTTATGGCTCTTGGGGCGCAGGGGGCGTCGCTGGGCTTCGGCTGTTGCCCCCGGTGACTTCCCCGCTGCAGCATGCCCTTTTCCCCAGCCCCCTGGCAGGAGACGAGGCAGTGCCGACAGGTCAGGGGGGTTCTTGCCACCTGCGACTTCCCCGGGGGCACACGATGTCCTGCTGGGTGACGGTCCTGTGCGAGGTCGGACCCGGGCCGGGGAGCACTTCCTAGCGCTGGTGGGGCAGTCCTTGGGAGCCAGGGCCCGGCAGCAGCAGCTCCATGGCCTTTGCCTCTGTCTCTCGTCGCTGACAGGGGCCTGGGGAGCTCCTGGGCCCGCGCGGCTATGCGGGACTGGGCCAGGGCTGTCTGAAGTCACAGAATCAATTAGGTTGGAAAAGACCCCTGAGATTATCCGACCTATGCGAGGTGATGGAGTCGTTTGATTCAACGGAGTGTGTGTGTGCTGGGTGAGGCAGAGGAAATAAACAGGGAAGAGGTGTGAGGTCTGACCTCTGAAAAGTTGGTTACTTGCAGGACTGATTTTATATTAGTTTTTTATAATTTTTTTTTTTAAACTTCCCATTAAGTGGTGCTGTCAAGTTTCAGATACAGTTCCCCAAAATGACGGTACCTAGGCAAGTGCAATAAGAAAGTAACAGGGTAAGGAATGTGCAAGGAATTGAAATAACATACTGGTTGAGGGATGGTTGCTTTCATTCATATCTATCTAGAAGTGTTACACTTCTCTGTGACTTTTTTTAATACTTCCTACCCAGTTCTACATTTCTCCCTCATTTGGACTGCCTTGCAGTCCAGAGGTGCATGAACTGGGTGACCAAGCATCTTTCCTCCTTGCCGCTTCAATATCCTAATTAGGAACCTGGAAGTGATCTCTTAGCAAGGGGGAGGTGTCTGAAATTTGGGATGATCTTGTTTCCAAAAGAGAGTTTCCTATTCTGTCCAGTTTTACTCTTTTTTAAAATAGTCTTCCTTCTGCATTGTCAGATTTTCCTTATTTTTTTTTCTGCACTCTTTTTTTTTATTTCCTGCAATTTCCTTGCTCATTGTGGGTTAACAGCTTCTAGCCATAGACTCTAAAGCTTTGAATTGAAAGCCAGTGAAATACTAAGCCATCCTAGCTCTGGCAGGACATCAGATTAAATCTAAACTCAAAATATTCATTATTTAAAGTTTAGTCTAAAATTATAATCTTACTTCAATTTTCCAGATTTTCTGATTGTTCTTATAGCAAGTCCACAGTCTCTTTTCTCAATTAGTGATTCCTCTGCATTTCATTACTATAAATTTTATTTTGTTTTTGCTTTTGATAAAGTTGTCAAAACAGTTAAAGGACTGTAAATAAACAAATTTGTGGCTTAAGAAAACAAGTCTGTTTTCTTCCTTTACATTTTGCTCACCTGAAGAAGGCAAGCTTCATAATTCTTACTTCCCTGTTTTTCTAGTATCTTAGCACAGGTTGCACTGACCCAGCAAGAAGCAGCAAAACGCATGTCTTGTTGCTGATTTTTTTTTCCATGGATAGCTTAGTTTACAGTTTTTGTGATTTATGCCTACTCCATGGACAACAATGTTTTTACTTAGATGGGATTTCTGTTGTCTGAAACGTAATTTAAAACAGATGCACTTATTTTCATTATACTGATTGGACTTATCTCAGTGAAAATTATTTTAAGTTATAATAAGGGGGGTTTCTTTATGGAAAATTAATTAGTTTAGGATGTGTCAGAAGTGAAGCAATTTAATTAAAAGCATATTATTCATCAAACTTTTCCTGATTTTTTTTTAATGTAAAGTTGTCTTGTGTTTTTGTGGTCTAATAAATTACAATATTTTTACAGACTTGATATTTGGGAGTTTTTTTAATGCTATAATTGCATTTTCATATTTTAGAGCTGAGTAACAATCTAAGGTAATGAAATTTCAAATGAATTTAAAAAAACCCAACTATGTAAAGTTCTAAGTCACAAACATTATAAAAAAACTTAAAATTATAGACTTTCTTGTGAATATGAGCTAGCTCTTGAGAGCATTTAAGGCACAACTGGACAATAAAGACATTAAAATATGTAGTTCATCAGTTGTTTTCCTGAGGTCCTATTAGAGAGAAATTGTATCCACCGATACAGTCCATTCTTTATTATGCTGTTCTTCCCAGAGAAGCTGGACTAAAGCAAAATAAGTAGGTTGACTAGAAAGACAGAGGTCTCTGACCTCTTTTGTTAATCAAAACTTTTAGGTATGTAATGTTAAACCATACTTAATCAATTTTTTTCAATGTGGTATGTTTAGCTGTAAATTGTCTTAAGCACTCTACTTGAAACTAAGCATCAGTTTTCAGTTATTTTAATTCTGTTTATTCTGCGCTTTTTGCTTTCTGACTTCACTTTAAAAAAAAAACCAGCTAAGAATGAAAAGAAAAAAGTACTTACCTTGATAGGATGGTGACAGAAGACTAAATATAAAAGGTGTTCTTAACACTACAGATTCTGACAGCTATGGAAAGTATCCATTAAATAATTTACAGTTAGAGTTTTGTACACCAGTACAAAAGCCTGCGAAGCCCAGACAGACACTACCTGCATACATTTGGAATGCCTGTAGTTCACTATTCACTATTTACTTAGGCAAACAGGCAAAGAAAATCCTCCACAGAAGAAGTCACTAATACTTCATTTTACAATCACAGACTGGAAAATAGTACTCAGGAAATTGTACATGTTACAGTGAATTTATTTTCTATGTGACTTTTTCAGGCAGAGTGGAATCTACTGCCGTACTTAAACTGAAGGTTCAAAATCCGAAAACATCTAAATGAGTATCTTTTTGCAGAAGTCAGATGTTAGCTCTTCAGCTTAGCTCTGACCTTCTGTCTTGGACCACCTACATTCTGTAAATCTGGGCTGTGCAACATTGTCTTTCAAATTACTATTCCCAGGAGAGAAATATGGTGTTTGGTAATGGAGGGAATCTTGTTTGTAAAGGTGCTTGAAGGATGAGAAATGATGAGACAGCACATGCATAGCCCAGTCACGTCAGATTCATGTTTCATCTTTTTTGCTGAACATGAAAGCAAAGGTCTGTGTTTACAGCTTGCGAAGTATGAGTTCGAAAATCTAGCTGATTAAAATTTTTGTACCTTACCGTGAAAATTGTTTTCTGGAATATCAGTCAGCTTTTCAGTTCAAAAGCAGTTGGGTTATTCTCCCAGTGTCAAAAGTTATAAGGAGAATGGAAAGACAGCAGGGAGAACAACTTGTTTTTGTGATATCCTAGAGGGAAACCTCTCCCCCCCCACAAAAACAATCCTGAAGCAGCTTTCTTAGAAACCAAGTAATGAGAGAAATGCCTGAAAATAACTATTAATTGTGTGATTGCCGTGTTACAGGCTTTGCCTAGGGAAAGGTAAGCTATGTTTTTAGTATTTTAGACAACATCGAGTCAAACATCTCACTCCTATGGAGAAATTCTTTGTAATTGTACTTATATTATTTTGGAAGTATTTAGTGCTTTTACTCCAAAAAGGACTTGGTCCGTGTAGCCTTTTCTTGCCAACAGACATTAATGTGCAGACAGTATGTTCAGCATTTTCATTAGAAAATACTATGATTGCACCTGGTGATGACTGGGAAAGCTTGTATTTCCTTTCTAATTTTATTTGCTTTGTTTTTAAGAAAAACAAGGTTTCTGAGACGCCAAGTCTTTAATGGATCTGGTTTGCCCTTGACCTTAACGAAACGGCAGATTCCCAGATTTTCAGTTTTAGTCTCAAAGGCAGAGCTTAGGCTATATTGTGCAGAAACCAGTGGGATCTCTGGCATTGTAAAAATGTCTGTGGATCAGATTACAATATAAATCAAGGATTTTTAGGTATATTTAGACTTGTATTTTTTTTCTCTGATGTTGTTGATAACCCAAAAGCAATGTACCCTGTGTTTGGAAGTTCATCAAAAAGCCTGCATTAGTTAAAGATTTAGGGCTATGCTAAACAAAAGTTCCTTTTTAAATGGCCACTTTTATATTGAAGACAAACTAAAATTATTTTTTTAAGATACTCATAAGATGTCTCAATTAAAAAAGCAAGTAATTGCAGTTTTCTATTTAAGAATTCTGTGAGTCTTGTGACAATTCAAATCTCACTGTGATTTTAACAGGTGTACCTTTTAGCAGGAAAGCTGCACATTAGATTTTTGGCAAAAAATGAAGAAGCTGTGTATATAGCAGATGAGTTTTTCTCATGTTTCATTTTCATTAGCAGAGAAGGCAGAGGAGCTTGTGTTTCTCACAAGACAACCTCACTACTCTGAAAGCATGATAGCGTGAAAATGAAGACTTAGAGTATGTAAGGCAAAGGCAGGCTTTTGTTAGAAAAATACCTGTGCACACAGTCTATCAGGGAAATCCTGGGGTATCTTTTTGACCATGTGAATTGAAAAAAATTCTTTAGTGTATGCCTTGAGTACTTCCCTGAGCAAAGGCCAAAAAGAGGTGTTTGGGAGAGAACATGAGAAATACAGGAATCTCAGTAACCCAAGTGCATGTCTCATATTTTAAATATTTTTGAAACAAAAGGAACTGCCCAAAAAGTCACACGGTAAATGTTAAATTTAGTGTTGCAGTCCTACCTACAAGCACCCAAGTTAAAACTTCAACCATGTGAACTGTCTAATTACAGTGGTTATATAGTGTTTTTATAAAGAATATTGTATATAGTTACAGGGCTTAGGAAAAAAATCTGTGGTGTCTTGTTTCTTTTCTCTAGAAAAAAAATTTCATCCCTTTGGGATTTATTTAGTTTATTTTTCTGAACTTCTGGATCTTTCTGAATGCATTTGCATAAACATATTTGAAAGTTTTTGATGCTTGAAGTATTGTTTTCAAATTTCTGCCTGTGAATAACATAAGATTGAGGGATGATGAGGGTATTAAGATTCTTTACCATTTTCCTATTAACTAAAATGATGTACAGAAAATTATGAATAACTTCAGAACAAAAGGGGAATGAATGGCTTAACTGGAGGACAGTAAGGATAATGACTTCTGGATGAAACAAACATTGCTGAATGTTGGAGGTAGAAGCAGATGTAGGAAGATGTGCTTTGTGAGAATTTAGAAATTAATGGGAGATTTATGGCCATCTGTGATATGGTTTTGTATAAAGCTGAGTTGACTTTTTTAATGTATATGTTTATATATAGATGTTTAGGACTTTTCTTTACAACATTGCTAGATTATAGTGATGTGTCACATAATAAATACAGAAGCTTTTAACCACTAGATAAATTAATTTCTGGGGAGTTGCAATGTAATTTATAATGAAAGTAGTGGAAGTGTGGGGGACAAACATCTGTGTTCAAACTCCCTCTAATTATAATTTTTTCTATGCTATTACCCTTTTCTAGGCAATTCAGTATGACCAAAACAGACGTTCAGAGAGCTTAAATTGATTTGACTTGAGTCTTGGTAATGAATATGTGCTGTAACATTGAGTATACCAGCAAAAGTGTTCAAGAACTGGTGTAAACCTATGTTTATAGGTTGACCTAATTGATACATTGGGGGATTAAATTATTTTCAGTGTGAAGTTACAGAACTTTGAAGCTAACCTTTATTAAAATGTATTTGATAAGGTGAAATATTTTTTGGAAATTTTTTCTCAAGATTTTCACAAACAAAAATGCCTTAATCCAAGTTTATAAGGCTGTTACTGACATTTGGATTATTGTAGTATTGATGGTTTTGTTTAATAGTGGCACTTGGAGATTGTTGTTGTCACTTAGGTATAAAGGTTTTGAACTGAGGTGAAAATGTGACTGTGGTTCTGGGCTGTCCACATGTGTATGTATTAAATTAAATTTGTGTGCTGGTGAGTTTGATGGAGGTATGTGTGTTCATGGTAGCAGAGTGGAGGGAAGGAAATTTTTTTTAAAGTAGACCTAACTGAAATAGATTTTATTAGCCTTCAAACGTTTTATTCAGCTTTTTCTGTTTGAACAGGTGACATAGTTGGCAGATGAAATGATTTTCTGGGATAAAAGAAACAAAGAACCCCCCCATTTTAGAAGTCTGTGTTCCTCTGTATTATAGATTATTGTTCTTTTTTATCTATTTTTAGTGGTTTGCTATTTTTACTTCTTGCTGATGAATTACAAACTCAGTGTTATATGTTGGCTCATTAACTTCCTTCAAGTTGTTTATGGTGTATGATGCTAATGAACAAAACTTCATTTTACAATGGAATATTTTTGGAAAAAATTCAGCGTTTGATGTCATAGTGGCATTTGTGTGGTTGATTGTACTTTGTGGGGAATCTCTCCCCTCTCCAAATAAATAACATCTCAAAACTCCTGATGTAAAAACAGATCAATATATAGGTATGTTGTACATTGTAACTGACAGGATGCTGTCATTTAATATGTACAAGGAAATGGATTTATTCTAATCTTTTTTTTTTTGACATGTGATAGATAGAAGGTTAATTGATGTCAAATGGATGCTTTGTTAACCCTTCATCAGCTACTCAACTAGTACAGGAGGAGTGCAAATCATTACTACAAAAGGCCAAGACCAGTATGTTTTCTTGGTGAGGTTTATAGGTCTTTTTTTTTTTAATCCCTCCCTTCTTTCCCTCCTTCCCAACCACACAAAACATAACCAGCTGTAATGATAGGAGGAGAGAGCAAGCGGCTTTTCCAAACACACACACGCACTCTCGCACTCCAGCCCCCCTTTTTCCTCCTCATACCTCAGCAGAGTGACAGCTCCTAGATGTTGCGTGCGAGTGAGTTCAGCTGGTGCTGTGTGGTCTGGGTGTGTGGTCTCCAGCTCAACCGAGGGGCTGCTAACAGGGTGGATGAGAGAGAGCAACACTGTTTACTTTAATTTATTTCGGATGCCGGAACTGTGCCCGGAGTTTCTCCCGAGCCGGGTTCCACCGTTCGCGGTGTCAATCCCTCGCAGCTGCAGCCCAGGCTGCGGCGGGCGCTGAACTCCTCTGTCGAGGGCTCTCGCTGCATCCGCCTCGGGTCCAAGGCTTTTAATCCCTTGTGACTCAGAAATGTTAATGGCATCTCTGAGTGCTGTGATTATTTTGCTTTCACTCTGTCAAGATACATCGCCATGAAGATGTACCTTGCTGGTCTAAGGACAGGGGGACCTCTGAGATGCTGAGGGAATATGCGAGTATGGCTGTTGTGAAAGCAAAACTGCTGTGCTCATTCCTTGGCTACCCTAAAACTAAAATCTCTACTATGCCCTTTGTGGCTGATTGGAATATTCAGGAGCCCTTTGAAAAAGCAAAGGGTATCATATTATGTCATTTAATACTCCAAGTCTTTTCTTTTTTGTCATTTGCCCTCTCTGTCACAAAACTCGCACATCTTCCCAAATTGAAACTGATTTTTGGCATGTAACATTGTCCTCTAGGTAAACATGTTTGTCAGTGTTAATATTGGCTTGAATCAACACGCCGGATATGACAGGGCAAGACAAATGAGGCTCTGTTTTTTCAGTGTGACGGTGAAATTACCCACTTTTTTATGTTTGTTCATCTTTTCATTATAAGTAGCTTAGTGGTGTTTTGAAGAGTTTCTTTCCCCCTAAATGTAAGATTCGCGAGCAGTTCTTGTTTAAATTGACAAGTCTTCTTTTATTATTTAAATAAACATGCATAGATTCTTAATATCACTTGGAATTTCAGCATTGTTTAGCTTATTCACTTCCCAGTCTTTTCTGGCAGGCTTGCAGGAATGGACTTTATATTGTTAATGCAGTGTTGAAGGCTGTGGAAAATCTAGGGCACTGAAGATCTCCAAAGGGGTTAATAAATGTCAGTTATTTTCACAGTGCTGCTTTTTGGATGCTTTTAATTCTTGGTTTATGTAGATTGTCTGTCTGAATTTATATTGTTGGAATGATAAACCACAGAGAAGGTTGTAATAGTGTTTTTCATCATTTTGTAATGGTTTTGAGTACAAACATATAGGAAGCATTTAGCTTTGTTGTCCTTCTTGGGGTCATTTGCTGTGTCTCTTCACTGACTCTGTCATATTGTGTTGCACTCAGGGGACTCTCTGAGTTTTCTAGTGAAAATAATTTATTAGATTTATGTACTAGAAGCAGAAGTTTGTGTAGTTTCAGGCGAAAAGGCCATCACCTACATTCTGGAATCTGAGTATTGCCTGTTTAAAAAGGCATTTCATAAATCTTTTCATTTGGGAATCATTTAATGCTGTGATATTAGTGTGGTAAGAATAACTCACCTTTTGGTTTCACATTGGTTTTCTTGGGGTTTTTTTAAGTAAACAACAACATCTGAGGCATACTGTGATTTGCACATGGGTGATGCTTTGCTATTCCTGCCTCAAAATTTTTTAAATTGTATTCTGTCACATATATGTGAGTGAGAACAAATAAGTATTTGATACTTGAAGGCTTACATGCTTGGTTGTAACTTAGTCTTTATCAATGATGACAAATTGATTTTTCTTCCCTCCCTTCTTGACAGCTTCAATTCCCTTTGCTAGATGACCATGGCACTTTCATTGACCCTGAGTTTGTCTTCCTCCAAGGGAATCTTTTAAGTGCAGTGTCTGTGACAAAGTACTACTGAAAACTTAACTGAATTTTCAGTCACTGGAACCATCTTGCTATTTTGTTTTAGAAATCAGAAACTCCATTTTGGAATGCTTCAACTTCTAATTTTTCCCACTGGTAAAATTTCTCAGGTGGCAGCATATTGTTATTCATCTTCCAAAGTTCCATGCCTTCGTGATGTTTGTAGTTTTCCTTTGGGATTTGAACTTACCAGCCAATTTAATATCCTTCAATCCTGAACTTTTGTTGTTCATTTATTTCATATTTTGGTGATGCTTCCAGAGCAGCAGTACTTTGCTTTACAGAACAGATATGCTATAGTTCTTACCATTTTACTTTGTGTTTCTTCTCTGTTCGCCATTTGTAGTTGAATGAGGAAAACCTAAATAAGAACTCTCATTTCAAACAACTTTAAACTGAAGGCTTAAAAAGTAAAAAAAAAAAAACCAAAAGAAATAGACTTATGCTTTCCCTTCTGCTGCTCCATATTTCATTGCTTCTTATTTGTTTTAAAGTGGCTTTTCTTAGGATAGAGGGAAGATGTCCTCTCTTTAGCAAGCTTGTAATGCTCAGAATTGTCTGGAATTTTATTTTTTTTTAACCAGACTTTTGTGAGAGAAGAGTTTGAGAAGCTGATGTAAAGACAAAGATGTTGTTTATGAAAGGCATTTTTCAATATGGCTTTATAGTAGGTGGTCTTTGCAGAGGTTTTCTAACTCCTTGTGCTTTTATGACAAGAATTATGACAGAATAATAGAATAATATGGGCAAGATCATGGGAGCAGTCAATCAGATATCCAGGTTAAACTGTTGGGGAGATACTGTGAGGAAATTAAGTTTAAAAAAAAGAGTGGAGAGGAATGAAGAGGGAAGGAGTGCTAGTGTAGAAGATTATTCATTGCAAAAAAATAGTCTTGTTGAAACCTCTTCAGTGAGCCTGGCTCCTTGGAGCAAATATCTTGTATAGAAAACTTTCTACAGTCTGTCCTAGTCTGTAAGAGAAGCAGTCTTTCAGGAAGACGGGTGGTTTTTTTAAAAATGCTATTTTATGTGTACTACATATTTTGTACAGGATAGATTTTGTCTTTAGGGCACTGTACAGAATTGCAACAAAAGCTCTTAATTAGATGGTTATATTGTTTTGTGAAATGAAAAAGTAATTTTTTTTTTCAGATCTGCCCTAAATATTTTTAAACAAATGTAGAAACTTGCTTTTGGGCCACGATAGTATACTGGCTAGGCTTCCTAATAAGCAGATCAGTCATGTAAGCTATTGACATTTGCCATAAGGAGAGGAACTAATATAAACGAATTGAAGGCTCCCACCATTTGCTTGATATTTATAGTAATGGCATATTACGAAGAGTTCTGCTCTTTGAAATAAATGAAAGCAATTGCTGTTTAAAAATAATAATAATAGAGCATCTCAGTGGTGTAGTGCTTTTGTAATGTATTGAGGTTTACCGTGGTATTCTCATTCCAATGAGGTATTTTAAAGCAATTCTACAGTAAGTATGGACATACTTTAGAAGAAATATTAGATCTCAGGAGGCTCAGCATTTTTATTACATTTATTTAGCTCATCATGAAGGGGGACCTAGTGCCAATTTCTGAAATCCAGAAAAATATGTTGTAATATTCTTTTGAGGTTTTGTATTGAAACAAGCCAATTACCTGTGTGCCTAGATATTTTGAAAGCAACAATAGCTGCAGTGCAAGGGAACTATAACATTTTTTTTGTGGGGAGGGGAATCAACCAAATAATACCACAGTATCTTCTATTTTACTTGTTTTCTTCAAGGTTTCTTCCTCTGCATATTACCTGAAGTTCCTGATGATGGCTTTTTTACATCTGTTACTGATTAGTATTCTACATAAATATTTACCAAAAAATTGTTCAAAAGTAAAAGAGGTATTTTATGTTGGCTTACTGGTACCTAGACACATGTTGCTTTCTCCAGAAGGTGACTGTGTGTATGTGAGGACATAACACCACTGTTCCTTCACAGCTGTTGTATATCTTCGAGCTCTGCTGAGGATCTGTGAGAAAAGCTGCAAAGACTACATAAATAAGATTATGGGGAATAGATGCCGTTTGTTCTCCTCCCTCTCAGTAAAATTAGGGACCTGATCCTTCTCTGGCATCATTTTTTGCACAGGACTCCACAGGAGACTTCAAATTCTGAAAGGCCTGAACTTCTGTGTGTATACATCTTGTATAGTAATACACAAGATTTTCTTTGCAATTTTGTCTTCTGAGTGCCCCAGGTGGTCGTAGGTTTAGCAGCAAGAGCTGGGAAGCTTCTTTCTATTGTGCTGTCCACTGTTTTGTCAGGTTGTGGTGTGCTGCTGTAGTTTTGGACGCAGCACAGATCAGAAGAAAGCTGGGCAAGCATTATGACGCCAGGATTAGGAATGTTGACAGAAGATAGGGTCTGTAATTTCTGCTGTGGCAAGGAAGTGGATCAATAGTAGTACAGGTGGGGTATCTGAACAAGGAGTAGGGAATGGGAGGTAAGGAAGAGGAATTACCAAGGTGTCTGGATTTGGAAGGAGAATGGAATAGTAACTCCCTCTCTGCTTGAACTTACGGGTAAAAAGTGAGGGGGCAGTCGACAGGATAGGGACAGGAAACAGTTTGTCTGCAAGACTAGGACCTGGCCTCAGTTTTGAAGTGAGGCAGACTGTCTCTGTGCGAGGAGGAGGAGAAGCCAGTTCTGTGAAAGAAATAGGAGTAGGGCACAAGCACAGAGCACAACCTTTTCTTCTGTAGCTGGAGATAACTGTCAGCTGATTTCTTTGTAATCTGCTGATACAGTTCTCCTTCAGTGCTGTTCTGCCCACAAGGTTATAGCTTGCATCTGTTGACTACTTGCTTCTCCAGCCTCAGGTTGGGATCATGTAAAAGGTTCCAGTATTTTACATATAAGACTATATAACTTAATTCCTTTTTCATCAGTTAGTTGTTTGCAAAAAAACAGAGAAACTAATGTTTTATTAAAGACCTTTTGTAGTTTTTAATGTTGTGAAGGCAACCAGTCAGGATGTTATGAGGTTTGCCAGGTAAAAATACAAAACCAGAGTAGACATACATTGTGTGTGTTACCATGGGCTCTTATCAGCATTCCTTGATATACTGGACATGGCTCACATACTGCAACTTGCTACGTTCTTGCTTGTGCAACATGAATTTGCACCTCTTATGCCTTTTCTAAACTAATGTATTTGTTTTCAAAAATAGCTTTTGAGGTGAGTGATAGCATTCTTATTTTAAATATGTGAAACTGAGAAACAGATTTTTAAAATCAGATGTATTTATGGAATTGTTCAGGACCTCAATATTCAGAGCATAGTTTAGTATTTCCTATGTTCAGGTTTTATTTCACACAGATTTCAGGTGTAGCTGTGGTATCTGAAGTTGGATCAGAAAAAAATGCAAGGTTTTGTTATAAGTGACCTGCTATGCTCCTATGGTATAGACAGAGACAGGATCCTATTCTGAGGTCAGTATTTGATTACTTTTACCATGAGATCTTCCTCCCGATTCCTGCCTTTTCTATTTTCATCTTCATTTTCAGTGTGTGTTCCAGTTTTGAAATATGAAGAAGGAAAACAGTCAGTGGGAACTGCTTTGATTCTCATGTCAGATCTAGTAAACACTGAAAAATTTGGGGAAGTTGTGTAGAAGGATGGTGTATGTTGGTATAATGAATGTATTTTGTATATGCAGAAGCAGTTGAAACAAATATGTCTTACTTAATTCTAGTATTTCCTAATTGCAGGTGCTTGGAAACTGCAGCTTCGCTGCAGTTTATTATTAGGGGTCATTTACGGAGTTTCTGGGTTTCATGGACTTGACTGTTTGCAAGTAAAAGTAGAAAATACATCGCAATTCAAAATAACAATAGATAAAAGAAGCCTTACGAAGGTTGGCTTATATTCCTCGTATTTTTTACCAACCTGAACTTTTAAAATTGTTTACTCTAAAGTGTTTTATATCTGTATCTGAGGTTTTGGAATGGTGATGGTATTTAGTAAGTGTTGTAAATATGGAGAAGATTGTGGGAGCTAACATGCTTCAGGTTGTACTCGTCAGCTGCTTGTAGCTGTTTATGGCTGCAGAGCTGCACAAAGGAGACTGTGAATAATCAGTAGGAATTTGTGATCAGTTGCATAGTGAACAAAATGTAACATGGGTACCATATTGGTGTTTGCATGACAGCTAATTAAACTGGTCTCCTAATTTCAGGCACAAAGGAATACTCTTCTGAAAACGCTTCTTCAGTAATTTTATGTACATTTGTGTTGATATGTTGCATATTATTTGTTTTATTGATGATCTCTGCTTGTGTAGTGTCTGTAAATCATGTTCTAATTTTCTAAGTGTATGATGCTTTTTACAAATAATAAGTGCTGGGGGTTCTTGACATGGGACTGTCTCTGCTAGTAAGTCTAATTTTGATGGAGAAGTTATCCAAATATGTAATCATGGTCTATTACTTAGATTAGCAATTCTAAACTTTCTAAGGAATACAGTAATAACTCTCAAATAGAGGTTTGATTTTGAATTCTAACATAAGGGATTTGAACTCTCTGTATATAGTTTCATTAAGCATTTTGAAGGTTTAGTATTTTTCCAAATATACTTTCTCTTTACAGTTCAGAACTGGAGCTATATTTAAGTTTTTAAGAAGTGCAAAGAAGGTATAATTATTCTTTTTTGTTTTATGATTATGTGTCAAAAAAGGCTTTCAGAGTGGTGTTGCATACGTACATTCATATTTCCCTACCATTTTAGAAGAACAGATTGAAAGGGTTGTAATAATTTTTTACATAATATAATTATTGTTTTTTTAATTTATTTTTTCCTGTTGAACAGATAAAAGCAGCTCATATTGCAGTAACTGAATAGACATCATGTCTCGAGCACGGCAGCCCCCACTTGTAACTGGCATCTCTCCCAACGAAGGCATCTCATGGACAAAAGTGACAATTAGAGGAGAAAACTTGGGGACTGGGCCTACAGACCTCATAGGTAAGTTGAAAAAAAACCCCTTTTGATACTGCAGAATGTAACATTTTGAATATAATTAAATTTTTTGCGTGGTAGAATCTATGTTGGATGGTATGAGGAGTGCCCTTTACACAAATATATGCTTGAATCCATAAATTCAGGGGTGCTGCCTGATGTGTAACTGATCAGACTGACCGTACCTTGCTAGATGAACCCTTCGCCTGACTCACCATCCTGTGCTGAACATGGACACTAAGAATGAATGCTTATTGCAGTGTACTAGAAGGTGGACGTAATGAGATGCTCCTTTGTTACTTTCTCAGGAACTGAGAATTTCTGTGTTGAAATGTTCTTGTCAGAAGTGCTTTCAATGTATTTAAAAAGTCATTGAGGGTTGCTGTTCCTTGAATTAGTGTAAAGTTAGTTTGTGTATCTGCAGCAGTTATGACAAAGCAGATTCAGTGATTGAGCTGCACAATACGTGAAGAACCCTTTTCATTGCTGTTCTGTATTTTAACATGGTAATTTCATTTGAATCATCATAGCTCTTGCATTTAAGGAGGGAGCAAGATGTGTTTACTGATTCTCCTGGCCAAAGAGCTTGTTCATTACTGCTTTGTTGCTTTTCAGGCTGAAACCTCTTAGCTTACTTAAATTTTCTGCATGTATCTTTGGCCCTACTTCTCACTCGTCAGTGCATCTGTTTCAGTTTCACTACCAATTGTGGGTGAACATCTTGGTTGCATGCAGTGTTCAGGCTGTGAATGCCCTCTGGCATAACACTGTACTTTCACTTTTGTTTTGCATTTTCTTCATAGAGTTCTGTTTTCTGTATAACTCCTACTAAGTATCAGACTAAGTATGTTTTTTTGTTGTTCTGCCTACTACAGTTCCATCATTAAATGCATGAGGATTAGTAGTCAGTTTGAGCCTGCCATCTGTGCATTTAAGGTTTGACCTGTGTGCATCATGTCTTTGTTCATTGAATTTCAGCTGTTGTATTCTAGCATCTACGTTGTAGTGCATCCACTCAGTCTAAAACGTCCTGGTTTGCCTTTTTCTGGGGTTTACGGTCTTTCTGAAAAAATGAATATCATCAGCAAACTTTGTAACCTTTTTATCTTGTCATTTGCAAATATACTGAACATAAGTGATCCCAGCATAAACCCTCTGGAAACTTCCCTCAGTCAAAACACATCATGTACCGTAACCCTGTTTCTGCCTTACTGAGCTGTTTATCCATTTGAGGTTCGTATGCTCTAGCTGCTTCATTTTCTTAAGTCTGTTGAGAAGGACTGTGTAAAATCTTCTGAAAATCCAAGTTAACTATAACTACTAGAATTTTCCTTATTTCTTTTGTCAGTTATGCATGTGTGTACTTCAGTAGTCATGTTAGAGACAATTTGTCTAATTTGTTGTGGAATCATGACTCCTCTGAAGTCCATTGGAATTCTGTTTGGCTTTGCTAGAAAAAATACTTCGCTTCATGGCTGTAAACCAAGATTTGCAAATTCCATTTCTGGCCACCACAATGAGCTTTATGGCCAAGCATAAGCTACTACAGTTTTCTGCTTTGCCTCAGTTTGCTGTCTCCCAAAAGGGGAAGTAGTATTTTCCTGAGCTGCCTGATGAGGTTGCGGTACACTAAAGAATCTTTATTGAGAAATCCTCAAATAACTGATGGTGCTAGGGGTGAGTGTATTTCTGTGTATTTGTGTGGTTGATGTACTTCAGTAGCCTCATTAGTTCACTGGTATGATCCTCTTAGAAATTATCAGTGCTGTGTTCTTGGAAGGAAGACGTCTCCTGAGCTGTGCCTCAGTATTACAGCTGACCAACTGCTAATATTTCTTCTTATATGTCTTTCGGAGTAACATTTGTAACACATAGCTGCTAATATTTTTATGCTTTGAGGTAAAAATAAATAATGGATTGCCTTAATTTTTTCCTTAGCTCAATTGTCAGCTTTCTCTGGTAAATGACTAAGGCCCCAGACATGTAAAGATTTCTTTTAATGGTTAAATTAGACATGTAAATATTCTCTGTGACTTGAATGGAAATACTTGCAAGTGAGGCTTTGTAGGCATGAGAGTTAAGTGAGTTTGATTGAGGTTTTTATAAAGTTTATAAAGTTTGAGATACATTAGAGTAAAATGAAAAGAAAGAAACTTTTTTTCTATATATAAACAGAGTATCACATAATAGAAGAAAATTCTTTTGGTTTCATTTAAGAGAGAGCCTTCTCGTAATCTCTTTGTATCTTTGAAACCAAATAAACTTTTTATTTGTAACTCTATAGCTCATGGTACAAAGTGTCAAATCCAGGAGATACCTGTAACATTAATGTTTTCAAGGTTTAGTTTGTCTTTTAAGACATTTGCAGCTGTGATTTTTAGACACTGTAAAATTGTCCATATATAAGTTTAACCAAAATCGGGAAGTCTCAATAAGAGTATTACTTATGCCTGCTTATAGAAAGGCACATAAAAACTAAAAGCTGAGTATGAAGTTCTCAGAGATCTTTGTACCATGCAACAGATTCAAATCAAATTTTATTTAAAGGGAAATTTTCTCTTTCTGGAGAAAGTACAGTTGCCACATTTCTATCAAAACTTCTCCTCCAACATGCCATTTTTGTTTTAGAAATTGTCTTGTGCTGTTATTTTATTTCATGTGGTATATAAAATGTTAATGGAGACTTAACTTGCTTTTGCATTTTTAAGGTACAGGCAAAGGCTGTTTCCTGCCATTTCAAAAATGTTGGATCTTCTGATCTTACTCTCTTGAGAGTTTTTGGAACCTCCAATGAGTAGAAAATAATTCATACAAAGATCTTTAAAACACCTGTTCAAAATTTTTTACCCTGCTATATTACTATAGTTAAGTTCTGGATTTTAAAATATTGCTTAATTTAACCACGAATTCAGAAATTCTAGGGTGAAAACCTCTTTATGAATGTTTTCTGCAAAGTCTTTCAGTTAGTCTTAGTTCCTATCACAAACCCTTTTCCCTTTGGAGAAGATGCTAGCATAAAACTGTAAGAGATGTAATAATATAAGATTCAAACCCCTACATAATAAGTGTATGAGTTTCTTCCTTCCCTTCTTAAAACTAAAAACCGACCTGGTTAAAATGTTCTGAATAAATAGCCAGAATATTTTTTTTATTTTAAGGCTTTTTATGTGTGTATATCCTATTTCGCCCCACTGCCCCCCCTTTATTCAGACATCTTTTAAGAAACAAATTGACTGTCCTTTCTCAAGTAAAATTAATTTCAGTTGTAATAAGATTCAGTGCCTTTCCATTTTTTATTTTTTGGATTTCATTTTCAAAATAGTTTTTGGCAGGCAGTAAGGCATTTTTATGTCTGACAGCCGTGAAAACTGCCAAATTTGTCTGCTGTGTCATGTCAAAGACTTAAATTGTGAGAAAAAATAAGTGTGAAGCTTTGGTACTGAGCCACATGTGCTGACCCTTTTTGGACTGTAAGTATTTTCTAAATTGGTCAGAGCTTTCTAGAAATTAAAAACAAAAATCAAGCCAACAGGGAAGGAACTGCTGTGCCTGACTAATTTATACTCCAGTACAGCCAACACACTAGTACAGCCTTGTCCATGTGGACATAAGGCAAAATGTTTCTAGGTAAGGGTGTTATTTAGGAAGAACCTAATGAAGTTGTTCTCCAAATTGATCCTCTAGTAGTTAGGATCTTGCCAGTTCTTCAGGACACCAAAACTTCAACTAGGAATATGAAAATTGTTGTTCTAGATCTGGGAAAACAAACCATCTATTCCAGCATCCAGAGTCCTGATCTGACTAGAACCAGTCGGTTTTTTGGTGATCAGTTGGTGAGTGATTGGATTGATCAGCTGGTCAGACCCATTTGACGTGAAATCTCAGGAAGCTTTGGACTTTATATGAACGTGTACCTCGCCTCTTAAGTTGTAAGAAGTGTTCTTGAGCACTGAAGCTTGACATACTTTAGTACATCACAGTCTCTTCCTATGAGAAAAGACGTTCCTGTATTTCACAGTTTGTCATTCCTCTTGTGAGAAAGTGTAGAAGAGGGAATAGATGAACATTACACGATTACTCATTCATATAACAAGGGCAGTTTATTCATCAGAATCAGTCTTGCATTGTGGTTCTTGTACGGAAGAGATTGGGACAGAATATTTTTCAATTAATACTACTTTGACCAAAACAGCCTTCTGGGTCCACCAAAATACTGGTAAACAAGTAAGTTTGAAGAAATATTGTTCATTATGAATATGTTACAGTGTCTTCTTTTTTGTCTGTGCAGTCATATAGACTGAATGTAGGAAACATTTGTTGCATGCAGTTTTTTAAGGAAGTTTCACAGAAATGCAATACTGAACAGCAGCTCTCTAGTGTCTTGCAGACAGAAAATCTATTGCATTACATGAAGTAGAAGTCACAGTAGCCCAAAAGTGGTGGAAGAGATTAAAATAAGTTTAAAACAGCTCTGCTTGAGTCTCATGAATTGTTGCTGGTACAAAAGACCTGAAGTCACCTCGGAAACATCTGGAAAATGTATTTGTGACTTCTTGACTGTAATTGACTGTAAGGGACTGGTGAAGGGTATTTATGTAAAACACATGAAGCATCACAAATGTATTTGCCTTGCAGAATTTCAAAAGATACTTCTATTCACAGTAGGATATTTCTTTTTTTTCTTTTTCCCAGGTTTAACAATCTGTGGGCACAACTGTCTCCTAACTGCTGAATGGATGTCTGCCAGTAAAATTGTGTGTCGAGTTGGACAGGCTAAAAATGACAAGGGAGACATTATTGTTACTACAAAGTCTGGTGGCAGAGGAACTTCAACTGTTTCCTTCAAACTGCTTAAACCTGAAAAAATAGGTATATTTCTTGTTCAAATCTACGTCTTTTTTTTGCTAAACAAATATATGAATGAATGCCTCTTTATATAAAATGTATATTTGAAGTGGATCCACCTCAGGATGATTTTCAGTTGCTTAGAGAATGCAGAGTATATCAATAAAATGTGCAAAAGATAGATAAATTCATGGTATATGTAAAATTAATCCATTAATCCTTTCTCAATATCTTGATAAAACTCTCAGTGACGAATGACAAGTAGCCTTTTCTTTAAGGAATAGCACTAAACTTCTAAAATTTAAAAAAACTTAGTAACAAATCAAGTAATTACTCTTAAGTGTACTGGATAAATACAAAATAGGAACCAGCTCATGAGCTTTACACCTAAATCCTGAACTGACAGTTAATCCTTTCAAGAAAGTTGAGTCCTCAGTGTCATTTCTTATTTGTAATTCAAACCATCCTGCAAGACGGAAAGTCTTAAGTATTTCTCATGAAATGCTTAACCAGTGAAATGATTTTGCCAAGCAGTCTAGGACCTCTGCTTAACCTAGAATCCAGTCTAAATATCCTCTGGATTGAAAATGTTTTTCTCAGAACCCCTCATTGATGAAGTTGGATACTTATCTTCTCCACCACAGGAGTTCCCACAAGAACTGTTTTAGGCTTTTATTCTCAGCAGTTCAGTGACAGTTAAATAACTCATAATTTCTCCAAAGCTGCTCTAACATCTTAATAACAGAAAGGTGAAATGTGCAAGTGCAAACGTTACACAGTGAAGCTTTTGGTGATGAGAGAGAATTCATATTTTAAAAAATGGGTAAGTGTGAGGATGGAATAATTTCTGATGTTGAGTATCTGATGGGAATGCTATAGGAGGGCAAGGCCAAGAGTATGGCTGGCTCCATTTTCAACTGAGATTCCAAGACCTATTGTGCCTCACCTTTATGCATGGTCTGTGCTAAGGCATTGGAAACAAAGTCAGGTTTGGGTCCTTTGAGGAATTTCTCTTGGCTTGTGGCCAAAGTTCAGTTACCTTTTGGATAGCAAATGGGACAGAAAAGGAATCTTCCCTAAAAAATGCAAATAAGAAGGCTTTCAGGTAATTACTCATTTGAAAGTAGCAGATGACAAGGTTTGGACACATAACAAAATACTTGCAGAAATAAAAATACTAATGCTTTGTGATTAGGAAAATGCTCCTAATGTACATGAAACTGTGCACTCTGCAAGAGGGTAGTGTTTGATGCCCAGCCATGAATACCTTTTCAGCAGCTATAATAAAATAATTTAGCATAATTGCATCCAGGTTGTTTTGCCTTGTATCTTCCAATATATTACCTAGGCATGCATTTTACATTTATCAGGATTTTTCAAATTAATTCAGTATGTTAGAAGTTGATGGTGCTGGACTGCCCTTGTTGTTTTAAGGATCTGTGCTTTGTTTTCTCTAGGTATCTTGGATCAGTCTGCTGTCTGGGTGGATGAAATGAACTATTATGACATGCGCACTGACAGGAACAAAGGGATTCCCCCCTTGTCCCTTCGTCCAGCTAATCCACTTGGTATTGAGATAGACAAGTGAGTACCAAATGCCTTTAATCCACTTTTTTAGTGGTTTTCTCTATATGTGTCTTTGTGAATTCCAGAAAAGTTTAATCGTTTACAGGGCAGGGAAAGATGTAAAAATGCACACATCTATTAGCTGCTAGTATTCCATTTGGTACTTATAAGAGCTGTTACTGCACATTGTATCCTGCTTCATAATCCTCTGTTTTGGGTCATCAATTAGAACTGTAGATAATCTTAAAACCTGATATATTGAACTCCAGTGATGTTTAGAATTTGAGGATTGATAAATAACCTAAGGCTTCAGATTTATACATTGTAGTTATGGAATACCTACTGTTGCATTTGAGTTTCACGGGGCTTTTAAGGATATTAGATTGCTATCTCTTGCTAAAATTGCACTGTAAAATGTGATTTATTATGCTACATCAGCTAGTTTGTTTTATTGAAATACTAATACTGTTTTCCAACCCACAGGCTTCTTTACTTTTGTTCTTGAGTATGGTGGAATTTATGACATTTTTTTTCTGAAGTAGAAACTTTATAGTGAATGATAAATGGAATTAGGGGTCTTTAAATGGGACAGTCCTAGGGCTCCAAACCTGCCCAAGTCCTAGAAATAGCATTAGGAATAAAATTTCTCTTGATAAAGATGCCAGCTCTACTAAACCAAAGGCTGTCGAAAATTAAACCATTATTAAGGTCTCACCTGCTGAATACTCAGCAGGGGGAGTTTATGAGGAGGCGTGCATTGGAAAAATTCTGCAGTGTCCATTGTTACCTTGTTCTGATGGCAAAGCTGAACTTTCCCAAACACTGTATGGGATTTCTAGTGGATCCATCGTCACCTTTCAGCCTCTGACTGTGCATTTCTTTCCTAGCTTGAATATGTATTTATATTTCTTTTCAAAGTACTAGCCCAATTTTTTGTAATAAGCTGAAGATTTCGTCTCTGTAAGTATTTTTCTCTAGCCTTTGATGTACCTTCTGGCAGGTAATTCTTTCATGTTCTTCAGTTTTCCAAACCCTGATAAAATGTGGACCTTCATGTGAACTATGGACAGTGTTCCAGCATGTTACTAGAAGACTTTCTGTCACTCTTCCACACTTCCTTCCCTGTTTGTAAATTAAAAATCCCATAATAATCCTTTTTACTGCTGTGCTGCACAGGCAACTAGCAGTGGGTACTTAGCTGATTCTCTAGAGTTGCTACTTTGGCTGCTGGCGTGGTTGCTCATTATTCTGTAGGAATGGCCTGGATTCCTTTATTCTAGCTGTATCTTTTTGCATTTGCCCATATTCCTCTGTTTGGTTCTTCCCTGACAAGTCTGTCTTCTCATTCCAGACGACAGTCTTTCTTCTTAGTGCTTTTACCAACTATTTATAAAAAATTATTGGTGATAAACTATTGTTGGTGATGATACAAGTATTGATAAAAGAGTAATGTCAGCTTTAGTAAGACTTTACCTACAAATGTTCTCATGTTAGCCTCTCCATAGATTTCTTTTGGGGTTTGGGGTTTTTTTGTAATTAGTTCTTTAATCCGTGTTATGTATTCTGTTGCATAAAACTAAGTTTTAGTATTATTGTAGTAAGTTTCCTTTAAAATGATATGTTAATGATGATATGTTAATTTTGTCTCATTACTTTTCTCAATGAAGTACTTAATCTCAAAACTCATGGAATATGTTCTCAAATATTGTAAGAGGCAGTTGTGACTGGCTGACATTAAAACTAATCTTCTCTGCTTTAATTCTGAATTTCTTGAGTCCTGCAACAGCTTTTTCCATATTTGGAAGCTGAAGCATTTGGCATTGGTCTGACTTGGAAGGATTTACAACTCTTACAGCCTGATGGCTGATAAGGAAGGGAAGGGGGTGCCTTGTGTTGGTTGTGCAAATAGGGATAAACAAAAGAAACATTAATACAGAAGATCAGGGAGAAAAGCAGTGAAAAACAGATGTGATAAAATGGGATAGGAATAAGCTAGATAGGAGCACACTGAAGAGAAGGCAGGAAGGTGGTTAGACTACAGACTGAAAGAGAAAGAAGCCCTCCCTGTACAGAGTAATTACCAGTCATTAGCAAAGGATACAGAAAAGGCAAGCTGAAGCATTGGAATGAGTCAGTTGGGGGGGGGTTTGGTGGTTTTTTGGTATTTTAATTTTTTTAGTATGGGTCATGCCTGATTTTAAAAGTTCCTTTTGTGGCTTTTTAAAAATATTGTTTATGGTACTTTCTTCAGTTAAAATGTGTTCAAAAATTAATTGTAGCTTTTGAACCTTGGATGCTTCCAAGGTGCTGCAAATGAGACCTTGAAATAATAGAAAAAAGACCTTGTAAGTTATGAACAGAAGTGCTTCAGTACAGTATTTCATTAAACTATTAGGCATGCACAGGGGCAAAAAAAATGATTCTTACTCAGTAGATATAAGATTGGAGTTTAATTGGGAGTGGCTGAGATTTAAGTGAACAAAAGATTCTAAGTGAACTGTGCATTAAGGGAAATAGATAATAGTGGGTCTAACACATTCTATTAATAATTAAAATACTACCCATAGATATATTGTAGGAGTAACATATATATATATATATATTCAAAATATGTACAGGAATTCTCACATTCATATTCAAATGTTGTGAGGATGCAAAAAAAGAACTGTGGATATACACTCATCCTCCTGACTGTTCTTTACATAATCAAGATATCTTAAATGTTATGTGTATACGCAATGTTCAGGCTATCTTTCAGCCTCCAAGTTTAGCAAGTAGTAGGTATAATTTCTGGCTGATAAATTCGGTATATTTTACGAAAATTAATTACAGTTCTTGTGTCATAGAATCTCACTTGTTAAATAAGAAATCATTTATATTGTAATGAAACTTGAACTTGCTGATTATTGTGTTTCAGTGGTGGTGACCCTTAAAGTCACAAATGTATTTGTAGGAGAGTGTTTGCACACATTTGTTCTTCTGCCTTCCAACAGCTGTTCATTGATCTTCCAAAGCACTGAGCTGATCCAATTAAGTAAGGGTTTTTTGGTATTGCTATAACTTAGTGCCTATTGTGTGTGTGCTATGAGGTATGTCATTCCCTCCAGAAAATAGGTATTTAAAATATTTAATCTTTCAGTTCTAGTTTTTAATTTTTTAGAAAGGATTAAAGACCTATACAAAGCTTAAGTGTTCTATGACCATCTTTATGCTGACTTTCAGTGCAAGGCAGGTCTGTGCCACCTTCCTCCCCAGCAAGTATTCCTGGCTGTGGTGTTATGCAGATGTAGCCAGGAACCTTTACAGAACCATAGAATCATAGAATAGAATCACAAAATTGTTACAGTTGGAGAAGATCTACAAAGTCATTGAGTCCAACCTTCTACCAGTCACCACCTTGTGAACTGAACCGTGACACTGAGTGCCACGTCCAGCCATTTCTTCAACACCTCCATGGACGGTGACTCCACCACCTCCCTGGACTGCTCTTTCAATGCCTGACCACCCTTTCTGTCAAGAAATTCTTCCCGATGTCCAACCTAAACCTCACCTGGCACAGCTTGAAGCCATTTCACCTCATCCTGTCACTGGTTATCTGAGATAAGAGGCCAACCCTCCCCTGACTGCGGCCTCCTTTCAGGTAGTTGTAGAGAGCAATAAGGTCTCCCCTGAGCCTCCTTTTCTCCAGGCTGACTTGTGCTCCAGACCCTTCCCCAGCTCTGTTGCTCTTCTCTGGATACACTCCAGCACCTCAGTGTCCTTCCTGTATCGAGGCACCTGAAACTGAACACAGGACTTCAGTTGCAGCCTCACCAGTGCTGAGTACAGTGAGACAATCGCTGCCCTGGTCCTGCTGGCCACACTATTGTTGATACAGGCCAAGATGCCATTGGCCTTGGCCACCTGGGCACACACCGGCTCATGTTGAGCTGCTGTTGACCAGCACCTCCAGGATCTTTTCTGCCAGGCAGCTTCCCAGCCACTCTCCCCCCAGCCTGTGGTGTTGCATGGGGTTGTTGTGACCCAAGTGCAGGATTTGGCCTCCCACCATTGACCTCAGCCCATCAATCCAGCCTGTCCAGGTTCCTCTGCAGAGCCTCCCTACCCCCCAGGAGATACAATACTTCCACCCAACTTGGTGTCATCTTCAAACTTATTCAGAGTACACTCAATCCCCTTATCCAGGTAATTGGTAAAGATATTGAACAGGACTGGCCCCATTACTGACCCTTGGGGAACCCCAGTAGTGACCATCCAACAACTGGAGGTAACTCCATTCACCACCTGTCTCTGGGTGTGGCCATCCAGACTGTTTCTAATCTCAGCAAAGAGTGCACCTGTCCAAACAGAGAGCTACCAGACTCTCCAGGAGAAGTGTTAAATAGGCTGCAGGTAGAAAAAAGTGTATGGAGTAGTTGTATGTCTTGTAGACACTGGTTGAAATATGTTGATGGAAAATTTAGATCTACATAAGACTTGGAAATTAATTGCTTGTTCTGATGTACCACACACTTCCCTCTCCTGCACAAGTCCTTTCTTAACCAAGGGTTCCCTGATTCTTCTAACTACTCTGTCAGACTAAGAAAATTCATTCTCTGCAAAACACTAACAGTAGTCAGACCTAGTGGTGGTTAGAAAATTTTTGAGTAGTGTTTGTTGTTTTGCATGTAGCAGAGGTCTCTCTGCTGGATCCATCTCGTACAAGAAGGCAAATGCTGACATGCTAAGTACATTCCACATACTTCTGTATCCACCCACTCAATACAGATGCTTCCCTCTTCCCACGCCAGCTTCCAAAACGGTTCATCTGGGAGAAGGAAACAGATGATCTTACGCTGCCACCTAATGGTAAACGTCAGCTTGCTACCATTGGATAGAAGAAGACTTTTTGGAGGCTGAGATAATTTATTTTTAAATGGCTTGTACAGAAATGCAGTAAATTTCATCATCGAATGTGATGGGCTTGTGGAAGCTTGGTCACAGTGATGCATGCAAAAAACTTCTGAAATCTGCAGCAGAAAGTTGCAGTATAGTCCTAGCTTTATGATGCTAAAAAATATTACTGCTTTATAGGCTGATGCATCAGTTGCAACTGCCAGCCTATAATCTCTTAGTAAATATCTCTTACCACATTCTGCCAGTTCTAAAGTGCCACTTTGTTTTCATATTTCTGAAGAACCCAGTGCTGCTAGGGAGGAATTGCCAGACTGCACCCTTGCCTTGTTGCTGTTGGAGAAACCTTTGTTAACACCTTCTGATTTGTCGTGTTTAGTCTACACCAGTGTCCCTTATGCTGGTCTTCTTGCATGCATTATTAACACAGTACAGCTGGTACAAAGCCAGCTTCAAGGAGTCTGACTGGTACCAGACAGAGGGGGGAGTGTACAGCAGCTCTAGCTGGAGCTTGTTTATGCTGCTTGCTATTCAGAATCTGTGTTTATTTAAAGTTGTTCCTTTTGACCTGTAAACTTCTGTGGAATTGAGGTTCAAGTTACCTTTTAGTGGCTGTATCTTCGTTTGGGACCCACCTTTAATCTGCAAATATTGTCATGCACGCTGAAACTATTATTAAAAGATTCTGAAGTTCTGGGAGCAAAATAATTTTTACAGAAAAAATTACTACCTGCTAAACTGCGTTCTTTGTCTGGCTTTGTTAATAGGTATCCATTGCGTCCTGTTGCTCTTACTTGGTTGTGACTGCTTGGAGGCTGTGATTTACCCATGGAGATTTCAACTAATCTTAAATCGCTGGGGAATATAAATGCTGTGTTTGTGCACAAGTTCTGTAGTATATTTTGTAAGAACCAGGATATCCTGTGCTGTTAAATTAGGTTTATTGACTGTCAGGCTATACAGAGCCTAAAGTGTGGGGTAGTGCAAGGAGGGACTTGTATTGATGGGCACATGTGGCACAAGTGAACTGATTGTACTGCATGGGTTTTGAGTCCAATGCTGGATGTAATTCACAGGTTTTGAATCCAATCTAATGCTGTATGACTGTATTAGATATACTCAAAATATGAGGGAGGCGCAAGTGTGATGTGGCTTGTAGCCAAATGTAATTTTATTATACTTCTCATTGATATAACCAGTATGTGAAATCTTTATTTCTTTTGTATTTAAAATTGTTGCTGAGGGATGAACAAGACTATTTTAATACATTAAAATGTAGTCTGGTCTAGTACCAGATCTAGTTCTGTTTTAGATAAAATAGTGTACCTAGCAGAAAGTGCTACTATATAAATCCAATATGTGTACCTTTGCTGAAATTTTAAGAGTAGTGTAATACTTAGGGTTGTCAAGGGTGGGAAGCTTCACTCTTCTTTTTCTGAGGTTTTCTGAATTGAATTTGTGGTTCCCAGTTTCTTTTACAGTGATTACTTTTTAATAATGATTAAGTATGCAGAGTTGCTTCCTGAAGTGATTCTTGTATAATGAGCAAATCAACAGAAAAATGATCAACAGTTTAATTGCGTGTCATCATGCTCTAAGCTTTTGCTACTAGTTCGTCTTCACCCCATGATGTTGAAAAGAGTAAAACAGAAACACTTTCCCAAGTCGCATATGGGCTTGTTTATAAGTAAATGGTAAGCAAGTTTTCATAAGAACAACTTCCAAAAACTGACTTATTTAATTTACTAATGGAAGTTAATGAAACAAACTTGTGTGTATGTGGAGTCAGTCTCTTTTTAGTTGCATCTGGCCAGACATTCTAGAAATACAGTTGCTTTCCCTTTGAGCATTTTAGTGAGCAGTTTGTTCTGAAGACAGCTGTAGCAAGTCATTCCAAGCTCCCCATATCTGTTAGTGGAAAAACTACTGGTGAAATTTATGATAAAAATAAGGATACTAAACCATAGAGTATAACATATTGTTAACATACCTCACACATTCACATTCATGCTTCTAGTCTGTTGTGACTATGGCTAAAATATGTCTGCACAGATAAAAGCATTGTTAATTTATGGTTCTACACAAATACATCTGCTGGAAAAAAGCTCCCAATAACTTTTCAAGGCAGTCAAACATCAAACTGGAAAAAAGATCCCTTCATTTCTGTTCCACTGTCTTTGGGCAAGATTCATTTGCGGTAATTGATCACATGTCTAGCTTGGTCTTTCTCAATATATAGGTATTAAAAAATAGTTTGGTTTTTTTCTCCTAGGAACTGTATAGCTCATGCATAAGCTTAAAACTGTCCGGCATATGTCTTATAAACTTGCACTAACAAGTAGCATTTGGTAATAGTCTATTTGACTGTGTGTGCTTTTTGTGTTATATCTCTGTTTTTTTTGGTTTTGGAGAACATACATAGAAATTCTGAAAAATATGAGCAAAATTCTGCTTCTGTATTGTTTGCATCCGCTTGAATAGTGCTTGCACAGAATGGTGGAGTCTCTTCTGAGAACTCAAATTTGTTTTCTTGTTTTTGTTTTTTAGCATTAAAAAACGTAGTTGTTCACAAAGATGTCACCCTGTGTGGATCTAGTAGAAATGCTTTTTTGTACAGCTGTACTGTGTATCGCATGTGAAGTACTATCCTTCAAGTCCATGTGCCTACTGGGCACTTCTCACTAGTTTGAGTGAAAAATAAGGTATCTTAAAATTGTCTTTAAATGAAGAATAAAGTGAAGCTTTCTTCTTCTTCTTCCATCCATCAACATTTTCTGCTTACTGTCATTCATTAAATTTAAGGTCATTGAAAATCCTGAATCTCACTACTTAAGTTTTAAAGTTTTATTTTAACATTATCACTTTTTCATTGAACATTTCTTGGAGAAATGTTAGGACTCTCATTTTTAGTTGTTACTTTGTTTCTCACACTATTTTCCCCATATCTTTACTTTTCATATCTGCCATCACTTTTCCTTGCATCTCATTTGATTTTTTTTCTGCTTTTTAAAAAGTATTGTTTCATGCCCCTGCTGTAATCAGGTGCTACTGATGAAACACTTCTGTACCATGTCACTATGTACGTGGGTCCTTTGTACCTGCTTGTGCTAATGGCCATTTGGATATGAAAAGAAACTTCCAGGAAACAACTCTTCTCCATATAATTGTACTTTTTAATGTGCCTGCCTTTAGATTGGTTTCACTTAATCTGCTGTTTGCTTTTTGTAATAAAAACAGCTTTAGCTATCTTGAAACATGTTTAGATTACAGAAAAACTAAAACTAACAAATCACTGCTTTTGTGTCCGTTTAAATGGCTTTTCATATGTGTTAAATGTAGTTTTAATGACTGACTCTGGATTGCTACTCCCACCCAAGTTTGCTCTCAAATGCAAAGTACGGCAGCTTTGCATTTACATATCGTACACTTTGTATAGCAAAGTTCACCTAACGTGTGAGCATCAGAGAGGGACTTTATTGACTTTTCAGTTGGATGTTGTGCTTTCTTTATGCATTTGTAAGACTGAATAAAAACTAACAAAACATGCTGGCTGTCACTTGAGATATGCCTGTTCTGTGTTTTTGTGTACTGTGAACAGACAGATCAGTGCATTCTGTTTTGCAAGAGAATTATTTTAACTCAGGGTTTCTTTCAGTGTTTGTATATAATGGAAGTATGTTCTGTGTATCTCCCTTCATGTTTCTGTGTGACGTCTGCTGCACAGGAACCAATAGACAATAATTGTGTCAGATCACTTGCAGGCTGTCAAAGTTTTGATGTCCTGCCATTTTAAAGTTAAATAGAAGCATTTATACAGACAGCATTTCTATCATATATGTAATGGTGAAATCAAAATGTAACATTCATTTTGTTTAGATTAGATTTCAGTCCTTCCCAGTCATGCTACATGTGTCTGTAATAGCAGATTTAATTTCAAGGTGAGATACAAGTTAATGTTTCTATCTTACAGAAAAATGATTTGGCGTTTGTGTTTGGGGTTTGGTTTGGCTTGGTCTTTATGTGAGTCTTTTTAATTTTAAACTGTTCACAAGACTATGTCTCACTGAAGAAATGAATATTCATTTTTCAGGGGCAGATTTCCTCAGAAAGATTTAGAGTCACTGTTTCCTGGGATGAGTGCTGATTTCACGAGTGAAAACTTTTCTGCTGCATGGTACCTGATTGAGAACCATTCAACAACAAGGTTTGTTGCTACCATATAAGTTTTTGTTTTAAGTGCAAGTCACTGATGGTATTTCACTGTACAATAGACGTGTCAATGGTGGTTTGCATTTACAGTAATAGAACTGTAGTCACGATTGTCTCTGGGATTTCTGCTTGGCTAGAAATTTGAATCAACCAATTTGCTTAATGTGCTTCTGAGAAAAACCTTAACAAGACTTAATTTATGGCAGGGGGTTTTTTCCCCCCTGTCCCCCATGTCAAACAAAAGCTGTCTTTCTTCAAACTTTATGATTCAAGAAGTTAGACAGCATGGCCTTGAGTGGAAACTCCAGGTGTTAAGTCATGAACAGGAACACAGGTTATGTGCACTGAACAGATGACTGAAACTGTTAGTACCAATTAGGTTTTAGTTAACACTTGTGGAAAATGCCACAGTAACAGAAGCTGGACAAGTGAGTATGATCTTTGAGGTAAATCACGTAAAATCTTGACTATTAAGATCTTAATTTAGAAATAAGAATGCATTATATAAATAGATTTTTTGCATGCATAACTGAGTTTTGAAATTCTTATCTGTTGATGTTTAGGTAATACTGGAAGCCACTTTTAGTAGAGAAGATGAGGTTTTTTTGTCATTTTCAGCTGGGTATTCTGATTAGCATTTTAAAGGGAAATACCACTTTGCAAATTGGTTTAGGATGTACTCTTTGTTTCCTAATGGTAGAAACAGGTATAGGTTGCTTCTTGGTTTTGGTGAGGGGGATTGTTGCTAGCACCTTTTTTCGAGACAGGAAGGGTGTGAGAGGTGAGGTCCAGGCGCAGCGACCTTCCAGGAAGCGTCCCTTGTTGAGTTGCTCCTGCGGGATTCGCAAATCCCTTCACACACAGCAGGCACTCCCTGCGAGGTGTGTGCAGGTCACGCACATANGGGCACACGCACATACACACGATCCAAGCAACCAGCGGAGACAAAGAGGCAGGAGGGGTTCTTCGTTTGGCGTTCTGAGGTTTAATGGGGGTCCACACTCAAAAGATTCCAGTGACGAAGAGCCTGCAGATAGCTTGTGCAGAAGGTTTTATATGGGGGTAGAAAGGGGCAGAGAGAGCATCAGGGTCCAATGGGGTGAGGGTCCAGGGCGGAGACAAGGTGGGGTGACAGGGTTACATCCAATAGGGGAAGGAGAGGGGAGGAGAGAGGGAACTGGAGCCAATGGGGGACTAAACAAGGGAGAACTTTCCAGAACTGGGGTAAGGGTTTACAAATGATTGACAGAGGGATTAACATAATGGGGTGTACACCAACCGGGAGATGAACCATTACATTAACTTAGGGGGAGAACCGTAAGGCTAAACCATAGGATACACTGAAGGGGGAGAAAACCTTAAAACGATAGTTTCAACCACTGCAACAGGGGATGTTTGGTTTTAGGAGCTCCAGAAATAATTATTAATCTACTTGGGAAATACTTTCATTTCCTCTCAAAATGATGGTACCTTAAAGAGCCAGAACAACAGCAAGAGAATATTATTACCTAACACATACAGTGACAGCATCTTTTGAAATCAAGTAACTAAGAGGAGTGATTCAAAATTAATTCTGTCTCTCAGAATCTGATAACTTTGGGGATCATCAAGTTTTAAAAAAATACTGAGGGGATAATAAAGTGATAAAGAGCAAACAGCTTTTGGTGTAGCTGTTCTTAAAAAATTTTCATTACCTTTGGCCCTTGGATTGTTGCCATTTTATTGCTCAGTTATGGGGGCACCAGCAACAGTGCCAAGAGAGATCTAGAACAGATCAAGAGTGGTTGCACTGGGGGACAACAGTGAAGAATCTAGGTATTCCCTTTGATTTACACAGGAAGGGAAATGCTTCAGGTAATAGGGGAGGCAACCTTTAGGTTCCCAGATGCCTGTACTACTGCTTTCAAAGGCAACACTTTTTACTTCTGTAGCCAGATCCATGACTAAACAAAGACCGCTAGTGAGTAATGGAATTCATTTGAATAAGTGGAGTGAGAGTGTGGGGACATCATTCCCTGCAGATTTGCACTTTGGTCACAAAGACTTCAAATTCAGACTATCAGGGGATGGTGGTACCAGCTTGCAGTTAAATGAAGGGACAGAGTGCGACCTGTGCAGTTCAGTGGTGGCATTGAGAGTGCTGTTGGGAGTTACAAAACCAGTCTAACCTCCAGAGCCTTTACACTCACATGCTGCCTGAGAAACAAGTAAGAGACAGAGCTCCGCAGGTGGGATTACACAAACATACCACTGAAATAAGGTGGGATAGCTCACGTGCCTAGTATTCCATGACAGCAAGAGGCCACCTGAAAAAGATAGCCAGGAAAGAAGAGAGGGACTTGAACTTCATGTGAAGAAACAGCTGAAATAAATGTGTGGTCCCTCTTATGGAGCCAGGATGGTTGAGAGCTTGTTCAGGAGTTCAGAAAAGATCACATTGCAGTGGCATGAGGAAGTGAACAATATCTTCCTTAAGCAACTGGAAGAAGTTTCTGAGAGCACACCCTGGTTCTTGTAAGACTTTAACATCCTTCATATTTACAGGAGGGACATCTATCCAGGAGGCTTGTGAAGAGTTCTGGGAATGACTTCTAACATAGCTGCTAAGTGGGCAATCAGGGGTGTACTTTCCTAAATCTGATTCTTGCAGAAGAGGCAGGGGATGTGATAACTAGTGGCAAGAGCCTTGGCTGTAGCAATTGAGTGCAAGGGGTGCAGAGAAGGCAAGCAGCAGAGTGCACTCCTGGAATTGGACTGCAGTCATACAGAAAACAATCCGGTGTTTGTAACAGTTGACCGTCAAGTGCAAATCATCTTCTGGGGTGTATCAGCAGCGATGTGTTAGGTAAGATATGGAGATAATTATTCTGCTTGGCATTAATAAAGCTGCAGTTAAAGTGCTCTGCCCAGCTATGGCCACTGCTTTAAGAAAGATGTGAGAGCTGAGCCACAAACCCGGGACTATATAAATATCAGTGGCTATACAACTTGACTGAGTTAGGTGCTTTAAGAAAAGAAAAAACATTTTTAACACTTTGCACCAGCAGTACCTCAGCTCAAGTACGTCGTCCTTCTTGCTGAAAAAATTCCATCAATTTGCATCTTTGCATATCATTAGTTTCAAGTAATGATCACCTCAGTCCAGTGGAATAAAAAGTGTTAATTTTTACTTTTAAATGAAATCACAGTTTTTTGCATATTAACTCAGTTTATATTGGTTTGTGTTAAAGGTGCAAAAGCTGTGTAAAACTCGACAGGAATAAACGCTCATAGGGTAGGGTGAATCCAGTCTTGTTTTGAATCTAATTATAAGCATCTCTTTAATGAAAGAAGCAACAAAACTGTTTTGGTTGGGTTTTTTTTCTTCCAACATCAAAATGTATAGTCTTAAAAATATTCTGGAGTCGTATAAATATCTGTCCCATATAATTTGTGCTGTTTTTCCAGAAACACGCAGCCATGGTTTAGTTCTTGTCTTCTATGTAACCTTAGTTATTGAAAATGATAAATGTGATGTTTTGGTTAGCTTACGTCTGTTTTTTCCTTGAATGACATTCTTTTTAAGAAATCAGTATAACAATTTTTTACTATTTTTTTTTACTCCTGGCAATATCCTGACAAATACAAATAAAGTATTTTGATGCAATGTTATATCATCAGATAACATGAAAGGAGAACTGTACAGGTTTTTGTTACTTTGAAAATACTCCTGGTAAGTACTTCTCATATGCCCAAATGGACGAATCCAGCTGTTGAGTAATGTGTTTTCTGTCCAGCAGATGGAAACAGGAAATTAGGGAAAATGTTGTGACATCATCAGTATAAAAAGAAAAATGCTTCTAAGTGCACAGTGTGCTTTGTCTCCCAGCAGGTGGTGATAGCCTTCTTGGTGCCTGGACAAAACTTGGATTTGTTCTCTTAATGTGTCTTTTTCTACCAGCTATTTTTAAAATGGGTAGAGTATTGATGGAATTGTCTTATGTCTTAATTTCTTACTTCATTGTTTCCCTCTCCTTACAGAGGTGTAGTGCTGTTTTTTCTTTCAATTTTTCGTATTAGGGAGATGGGTTTGCCCTGCAAGTAGAAGGAGATACTTTAAGGATGAAAATTGTGTGCTACATTTGTATTCCTGAGCTTGTTCATGGTTATATATTATAGTGAATCCAGTAATATAACTACTGAGGTCATATTGATCATCATCATCAACCAAAAAAAATTATATACCATTAGTGAAGATTTATTCACAACATAAGACTTCTCAATTAGTTGCAGCTGCCTGCAAAAAATAAAAATGAGAAAAATGTGAAATTAAACATAAACTGGCAAAAATTGAGAAATGTTAGGAAACTAAGATAATAAGAAAGCTACCATACAAACAACAATGATGATTTGGCAATTAATATTGCCTTATGAAGTGTCTTTCAAAACATTTCTCTAGACTACATATAAAACCCATACTTTCATAATACAGGAATCTGTTCAGCTTTTCTTTATTTGGCACTAATATTGCATTCAATTCTGAACTGTATATCCAAACCAACATAAAAATATTAAATTAATTCATAAACAAAAGTGAAAAAGGGTTGTGAACTAAGCTGGAGTTAATAAATGTCATTAATAAAAAGACTTCTAACATCTCAGTAGTTAGTCTAGTGTACTAAGTGTAGAGAATTGTACTATCACCTATTTAATATAGTACAGACAGTTAACTAAGAACAGTATTACATATTTAGAAGAAACTTTTTGACTATTTGTATTATAAAGAAATCTCTTCCATCACAAGTGATAAGAGCCCTCCATTTAGGATTGGACTAAGAATAAACTATCATTATTGAAAGGCACACTCGTTAGCAATTTTTCAGTCCTTAATACTTGTTCTGAAAGTAACTGGCTTTATTTTCCAAGTAGCTTGTTCTGTTTATTCATTAAGTGACCTTATTGTTTGAATGTCACTGAGGTTTTCTTGTTTGTTTTCAGTTTTGATCAGCTCAAAACAGCTGTCGTGAATTTGAAGAAACAAGCCAATAAAAAGAATGAGGGGAGTCTAGCTTATGTGAAAGGAGGACTCAGCACGTTTTTTGAAGCACAAGATGCTCTGTCAGGTAAAGATGCTTTGCACTTATTAAGTACGGTATAAAAGACTATGTGCATGTGTGGTTGAATTGAATATTAAAAATATTGTTTCTCTTCACAGTCTGTACTAAAAGTGTATCATGAGCTCAAAATCTGTGTTGTGTTGGTCATAAGCTAGAACTGGCTAGCTGATTGTCGTGGTATATTTGCAAAAGATGGCACCAAATGTATCTTACAGGAGTTGGAGGCATTTGATGAAACTGCTTAGACCACAAATGCAGGAAAGATAACTGTTAAACTGGAGATAATATTAAGACTTGTCAACTGTAGCAACAGAAAAACTTGATTTTATGATGCTATATTCAATAGTCAGACTGTAATAAATATACATGAATATTCAGTACACTTGTTACTTTTGGAAATCAGAGAACCTTTCTGTTCTCTTTGCCACTGGGAAAATGCAGCACACTAGTGAAATTATCTTAATTGCCATTTATATATATATATTTACGTTTATTGTATATATACACACACGACACACTCTTACAACATAAAATGTCTCTCAGGTCAAAGCTCTTTGTGGGCTGCTATGTCTGTCTAGTTAGGCTCTGCACTGGATAAGAAAGCAGTGGGGCCCAGGAAACCATCCCCAACAGGTTTGTCATTTACCACTATGCTGATTATCTGTCCTGATCATTGACCCCTTTGGCCTAAATCTAGTTAGGTTTAATAACAGAAATATTATAGAAATTAGTGGAAATACTGAAGACTGTGGTGGTATTCACAGAATTCAGAAAATTCATTACTTGGCATTCATTAACCTTTTTTAAGCTGAGTTTTTATTAAATGCTAGGAAAAATAATAGGCTATTTCCTTGTATTCTCAGTGTCTCCCTTAAGTGCTGAAAAGGAAGCAGACTTGTAGCTTACCTTCTTATACAGTGGATTATAGTGGTGCAACAGATTAATGGCTTTGGTGTAAAAGAAAACTAGAGACATAAAGCCTCAATATCTTATAAATTCAAAGCTGTAACACTGACGTTCAAGGGCTTTATCAATACAATATTTAGTTTTTAAGTTCTGAAACCAAATTCTTAGACTGCAGTACCGGTCACACCTCTACCATTTTAATTACATTAAAATCATTCTCTAGCATTTTAATTACATGGCATTTCTCTGTTGAAATTTCATACAAAATGCATGTGCAAAAGTAGTTTTGCTTCTTTTCAGTCAAAAACCCCACCTTTAATTGCATAGAAATTTCAGTTTTGAATGCAGAACTACTTACTTGCCCTTTCTTCCTCCTCATGCAGGATGTTTTTGAGAGAGTGTAGCTGGAAAAATTGCATAACATTTTAAAGACTTGAACTTGTGATAGGTACAGTCAGCTGTTAAGTTGGATGTGGCTTCCAGCAGTAAGAAGAACAAAGAAAAGGGTTTCTTTAATGCCATCATCCAGCCCTCCTGCCAAATGTCAAAGATTTTTCCTGAACATTTGGTCACTACAGTTTTCTCAAATGAAAGATGTTGAGAATTAAGAGTAAGCATTATTAGCATTGTTCTAGGGAAACAGCTCAACAACAAAACCACCAAACAAAAAACCCCAACCAAACAAACCCCCCATTAATTCTTCAGCATGCAGTAATGAAATTCAAGCTTTTTAACAGAAGAACATTAACTTAAAAATCCTGTTATAATCTGGCCGGACAGTGATTGTGCAAGATGATATGATGGCACTTTTCTGCCCTTACACATGTAAGGATTAATTTTTATGTCTTATTTTCTTCTTCAAAAAGGTGAAACTAGAATTTGTATGCATTTCAGCAAAGCTACATGAGGAATAGTTTATACTTGAATGCTGAAAGGATGTTTCAGCACAAACTCTTAGGGACATAGCCATTGTTCTGCAAATTTCTTATTTGATGCTGAGCATACAACTGTCACAGATGAAAAGTGACTCAAGGGAAAATCATTACTGAATACATTTTGTCTGTCTTCCAATATGATCTAAATGTTCTCAGTTCATTTTGTTTTAGATTTTTTTTTTTTAACTCACTTCCTTTGGGAAGATTTCTAAAATCTAATTTATTTTCTAAAGATATGTTTTTTTTGAGGGCAAAAATTTAGACTCTCAGTTTTCCCCATCAGATATCATAGAACACATCTTCTAACCCCAGTGGTTATGCTTCATAAACTGCAGGCCTGTTCCACTGTTGTTACGGAACGGAGCTATCTGTCAGCAGTTATTTCTCCTAGGTCTCCCTAAATTAGTACAGGATTTTACTTCTTGTAGGAGGATCACTTTAGGAGGTATAACTCTTATTTTTCCAGGTACTTCATATTCATCTATTTGCACAGCTTTTATACATGCTTTTTTTAACCCATACACATTTAACGATATTTGATTCTAATATGTTACCTTGATTTAAGAAACCCTGAATTACTGACTCTTGTGCAGCTTTTTTCATTAGTTGTCACCAGTAAGTTCAGTCTGATCTTACATGTCCTATCAGACTCTATTACACATTTAAACGAGTATTAATATTTTCACAAATAAGCAATGGAAAAAGCAGTCCTAAGATGTTTATTGTATTTTGTGATTTTAAAACTGTTTACTAAGAAAATAAGAGCTGAAATAGGCCAGAACCCTTCCTTGTTTGGTTTAATTTCTGGGAAAACAGAATTGCCTTATCAGATCCCCATGTCTCTCTGCCTGTTAGCTTGTCTGACATTTTGACAGTGACTCTGCTGCAGAGGAGATGTTCAACAGGAAGTTTGTTTCATCAGCTGAAGGGAGCTGTAAACTGAGCTGAGGGGAATAGGGCTTATCTCAACTTGACCCACTTGTCAGCGTTGGGGAGTTCAACTGATTTCTTTCCTGTAATTCTAATTGCAACCTAGAAGGTAGCATTTCTGAACGGGTGGCTGCTTATACGTTTGTAGTTAAAACGTATTTTATTGTCATGAGCAAGTTCATGTCCCACACAGAAGTTGTTGGAAAGTCACCAAATTAATTTTCTTTGAATATAGTTCATAGGGAAGTGACTACTTCAGTCACTCAGTTATGCAAAAACATGCAAGTATGACATCTATATTGGCAGGTAAAGAAGATGCCGTGTTGTCTTTAAAACACAGATATTGTGAACAAATTTGAGGTTTAGATTTGACTCTCCAGTTTGCCATAGCAACAGTTCTTTTGCAATTACAACTGCAAACACATTTTCATGATTTTCAGTAAGAAATCTATACAAAAGAAGCACTGCTGGCTGTTACAGAACTGTTCCTTTTTCCCCCTTCCCACTCCTTTTCAGATGTGTGACCTGTAGGAATAGCTGTATGACAGGGACCTCGGACTATAGTTGGCCTTTCGTCTACAACCTTACTTAAAACATAAGCTAGGATAATGTTTACCTGGCTGAAATGGTCCTATATCTGGTTAATGCCTGGTTTTTTTAATTTGGATTTGTTTTTTTTCTTCCTGTAGACTATTTTTACAGTTCATCCCCTAAGGCCCATTCTAGAATGAGCGTGTTAGTGATCCGGAATCGGATCCAGTCTGAATATGTCTGTAATGCTGCCATTATGTCTGTTAAATTCATTTTCTCTGAAATTAAAACAAAAAGAATCACCTGAGCTATATTCAGTTCTGAATCAGACTGAGAGTTTGAGAAGCTAAAAATTATAGTGTGTCTCTCATGTAAAGTCCCTTCGCTTCTCACTTTTGAGGGATTTTGTCATGTTTGAATTTAAAGAGAGTATGTAAAACCAAGCCATTTTTTCATTAGTGATTCTGTTTGCAAACTAGTTGAAGTGGTTTTCTTTAGTCCTGTTAAGTGCTAGTCCATGACTAGCTCTGGTTTTGCTTGGTCGCATGCCATCGGAATGTGTACCAGGTTTTGCTGTTGTCACATCACTGTTTTGTAGCAAATCTTATTTACACTTCTGCTTTACTTCACTCTTGTATATATTTTCTCAAATAGTATGGATTTTTATTAAACGTGTGGGTTTGGATAAATCAAATTCAATATATATGATTACTGTCTTAAGTGTTACACAGCTGACTTGAAATGCCTGGAATATCTCTGTGTCTAATCCTCTGTGTAGTGTGTGTCTATTAATGTTATCTTTCTCATCCCACTTGAAGTGATAAAATATTGTCTTTGCAGGGTAAGAACAGTCTTCTGTTACAACTAGTAATTTTAAAGATGATAATCTGTAGAGGATAAGAAAGAATGGGGCTATGTAAACCAACTGGCAAGGATAAACTGAGATGCTGCATGTATCAGACACGCATCTAAGAGCAGATCAGTCACTTCAGAGTAGCAGTTCCCATGCATGTATGTGCCCCGTAGAAGGTGCAAGTTAGATGATTTCAAATAAAGATTTCAGATCATGCCCTCATGTAGTCATGAAGCAATGTGCTCTCAGCTCACTGTCCAGCTTTCCAAGTGGATGCTCCTGTCTGAAGACTTGAGTTATCTTTGTGGTACAGTTTATAGACAAAAGCTGAATGAGGATAAGCATTATCATTGCTTCATATTTTATCCTTACTTTTCTAGGCCTTCTCAGTATGCACAATGGAAAAATAGGCATGCTAAATTAGGCATACTGAAAATTTAGCATTAGGCATGCTAAATTAAACATAAATTAACTTTGCTTGTTAAAAACTTGTGTTCTGATCTTGCAGCACTAGATAACAAGAGGGACATTGAAATGAGAAATGTGTTCTGAGAGAGAGATGACCTAACAAAGGAGTGCCACTAAAGTATGTAAGTGGTGGCAGATAGTGTAGTGTCGGGTGAATGCTTCCTCTTCATGAAATGCCTGTGATCAATTTCTGTAGCAGACCAACTGTTATCGTAATGCAACTCGATGAAAGCAAAAGTTATGTGATCAGGATTGATAAAAGGCTCAATCTTTCCTTCATGCAGGTTCTAGCATGGCATTGTCTATGGAGTTGGTCTTTTTTTTGGTCTTAAGCAAGAGACGATCTGATTAGAAAAAGTGTGAAACATCAGGAGTTGTTCCAGGCATAGAGAAGAAAATTCTCTACCCATGCCTGTACCTGCTTTTATGCTGACTGCTCATATAGCTTCTTCATTAGTTACTGTTTTAGAGACGTGGGCTAATTACTAGCAGAATTTCTCCAAAGTGATGCAGTTATGGCAGCTTATAGCTACTGTGTGGCTGTCATATTTTATTTTTATTTTTTTCAGGTAAGTTAACTTTTTTGTTTCAATTTGAAAAATAGCAAAGCATGTAGGAGAAGAAAGATCAGTTTGGCAATTACAATTTTCAAATAGCAAATGCTACAATTGATTGCAAGTGAGCAAAAAGGTTACTTGTGATTAAATTTTACCCAGACTTAATCTGCAAGACATAAAACCAGCTTAATTTCATGCTGCATTATTCCATTTTGATTTCCATACCACTTTATAAATGCATTCAACATTTAAAAGCTGCTTTTATTTCTATCATTACCTTTCACAGATAAAGGGAGTTAGCACTGTGTCAGTAAAAAGAGAGTAGCATGTTCTGTACTCTGTAATTCTGAAGTGTTCTGTCAAAGGCCTAGGTCCAGAATTCTTAAGTGGATCCATAGGCAGAATAATAAACCACATTTACCTGTCTATTTCTGAGACGTGTGCCTAGAGATATCAGACTTGCTTAAATGAAAGCCCATGAGAGAACAAGTTATCAGTCACAGGCTTGTTAGACTAAAATTTTTGGTCTTTATATTTCAATAAAGCCTTTCTTCTTAGCACTGTGCTTCAGTTATCTCAAATTATCATCTTAAATCTCTCCATTTTCTTCGATTTTTGCTACTGTGTTGGATAAACAAGCTTGAAGAAGTAAATGCTAGAGAAACAAAACACTAAAAGGCAACTAAAGACAATACTACATTTTCTTCAGTATTTTGTAATTTTTGCTCAGATTATAAGTGTTTACCAAAACAAAGCCAAGTTTGCTATGCCAGTGCAAAAATACCTAGAAATTTCATGTGACACTGAACGGATGACCAAACCAAACTAAACGTAGCACCATTACCTAATGGCCATAGGAAACTTTTTTTTAGGTTTGCGTAGTGTAACGTATTAAGAGCTCTGTTCATGGCATGCTGTCTTTATTGCTTTGCTCATTATCTACAGCTGCCCACTCCTCTTGAATACATTCTGAAGAGTATGTACTCTGAAGAGTACCCCTACATAGCTGTGCTGTCCTCATCAATAACCTTCTCATGTTTTGCTAAAATGACAAAAAATAGTTAATCTTCCAATAAAGGAAGCGAAAGGCATTTTTATTCATAAAGCAGGCATGGATCCTGGTGGTATGGTAGCATGTTGTCTTCATTCCACCATTTCTGTGCTTTGGTGCCAGATTCTTCACAGTTACCAAATCAGATCTTCACAAGTACTTTGCTGAGTTGGTCTTTCCCTTTTTGTATTTTTTCCCCTCCTATTCTTTGTGTCTGACTAAAAGGATGTGATTTATTTCAGGTACTTTCTTTTCTTCAGCCACGTTTCTGTGAAAATGAGTAAGATTTTCAGATATGCCAAATGCATTTCTAGCCATCTTTTAGTCAGAAAATAATAGGAAACTTGCAACTATGTTTCTTTGAGCTGAGTTAGGCTAAGGAACTTTTGAGACTGCCATTCCTGGTGCCCTATCTCAAGATACGTTTTTTAAATGTCTGATGAGGAAATCAAGTATGAAATTTGCAAGTCAAAAGCCACATGATCCTGGCAAGCGTGGTTGAATTTGTTAGATTTATGATTGCCATAAATCTAATAAAAACACCCATATCCTTCCTTAGATTAAATAAAATTGTTTTCAACACAAGTAGCAATGAAGTAATTGCTGTTTATTTTACTACAAGGCCTGTATTATGACTTATTTGCCAGATTGAACTTCGCCTGTGTTCTGATGTATTTAGTCACAGCTTAGAGATTGTGATCTTTGAACTGAGTGTGTTCACAATTCTTAGTATCGTACTGCAGCTATGAGGTTTGTAAACCTTTAAATATTCTGACTTAGCTGGGAAATGTGAACACTTATTGACAAAAATGATATGAAATACAATTAATTATCTGGCCTTAGTTGAAGCATCTTGAGCTAGCCTTTCCTCATCTTTATTTATTATATGCTTCTTATAGTAAAGCTCCTAAAAATGAGGAATAGATTCTAGATTTCCAATTGCTGTTCCAGCTTGTACAGTTTGTGTAAGATAAATCCAGGGCAACTGGCAATTCCAGAAAAAATCCTGTCCATCCTTTACTTCAAGCCTTCAAAGACCTAAACTTTTCTCCCTATTCTTTCCATTGGAACCGGTGATGAGTTGAGGGTACAGAGTTGCATCTGAAGGTAATCTAAAGTACTGGCTACTGTGAGAAGAGTAGGATGGCTTTCCACCTACCCTTTCTCTTTCCTTACACTACAGTGCTGCAGCTGGGGCAAGGTTTAGACAAGCTCACTGATCAGTAAAGAAACGTTTCTTCCTTAGTGAGATAGTTTTCCACCAACTCATCTAACTACATCTGCCCTGCAGCTGTGTGATTGCTAGATCCAGCAAAAAGCAGCAACGTGGGTGCAGGAGAACAGGGCTTGTCCCAAACAATATCATCCCGCTCTTAGGTGGGTTTACTACTCTAAGAGAAAAAAATACTTGAGTATCTCTAGATTCCTCTCAAACAGATGAGGTCTACAGATACTTTTCTTGACTGCATATAGTTTTGCTTGTCTGAACTTCTAACTCAAAGACTTTTTGTCTGGTCCCTGTGGAAGGGACATGTACTTAGCTTTTTCAAAATCCTTTGATGCAAAGTAAGCTCAGACTTTCTGATAAAGCATTTTTCATAACATTTTTCACTATGAAAACTTTGAACTTCTTTTCTTTTGTACCTCAGCTTTGGAATACAATGAATGCACCTATTGCTAAATCCGAATATAATGTGTAAAAATAGCTTCAGTACACAAAATAGCTTCAACATGTAGAAGGAAATACAACAAATTTATTGTGTGTACACAGAGTAATTTAGGTAGGTTTAGACTTTACAGTATGTCCTAAAATACTGTATTTCAGACGTTGGTTCAAAAATGCCTTTTGGTTTACACTTCCAGTTACATATGCTTAATATGCCTTTATCTGTACTCCACAGTGCTTTCCACCTTTCTGAAACTTGATTCCTTGGTTTATTTTAATTTTTTTGCCCCATTGACATATTTTTCCTTGTCTGAACATGCCTTATGAATTGATTTAATGGGACCATTCTTCCTGGGTTTCCAACGTCAAAAATTTCTAACTAAGATTCTTGGATACTTTGTTCCAGGTTGCTATACACCAAAGTTACCAGTGTAAAAAAAAAAATTACTTTCTGCCTTCTAAAAGGAAGAGGAAGGAATAGTACTGCTATTGTATGTTCTTCTCTGAAGGAGATGAGAAAGAGAACTGCTTTAGAGAAGATGTATTTTAACTTCGAGGAACTAGTTAAGGATCATGATACAATTTCTAAATAAGCTGCATTCATAATAAGCTTCATTTCAAGACTTTTTGAAAGTGCTAACATAGTTAATAATACTGTTTCAAAACTTACGTACAAGTAGGAAGTCCTTGTCATGTTTTACCTTCTGTTGTCAATATATGTGCTTTGATAGAGGCTTAGACATTACAGGTCACTTTTGGAAATGCTTAGGTGTGCCCCTTCAGAAGCTGTGTGATAGTTAATTGGTCACAATTAATGGTATGTAATTAATGGTTCCAAAATGCTAAATTTTTTTAATTGGGGATAGTATGTAACTTAGATTTTTACCTGCATCTATTTAAAAGGTATCTTTCAAAAATGTTTCACAGAATTATTTCAATATATGTAAATTAAAATCCTTACAGTTTGATGTCATTCCAATAGCACATGCAGCATTTGGCTTTAAAATGTGTGATTGCTGTTCTGCTGAACTTGCTTTTCGATATGTAACACTAATTGCACTACAGTAATTGCTTGCCTCTGACTGAAACTGATGTATCGACATGAAATAATGTCATTAGAACCACTAACGTTTTTGTTATAAAATTGTAGAGGCATTCTTGTAAGTGCGTGCTCTCCACATCGTATATAAAATAGGTACTACAGGTAATGACACACCATTTTTTGAGATAGACCTCTGTCCTTAAAATATGTGAGAATCTGTTAGTTTTAGTTCATTTCATTTAAGGGTTGATTGACTTAAGAAATATGGTGTCGCAAATTAGATTTATATTTTTCCCCTCTGATGAGTTTAAGAACAAAAATAAAGAGTTACTCTTGCATTTTCAAGAAATCAAGGCTTTCTGTAATTCTTTGTGTGGGATCATGGGATTGAATGGTCAAATTTAGATGTTTGAGAATAATGTAATTTTCTTTCTTTTTTTTTTTAATTACACACTCCCATTTTTCACCTGTCCCCCTATCTTCCCCCCAGTGAAAATTCCTCCTCTGAAAGAGGCTGGGTACATCAAGGGCCATCCTGTTTCAGAATAGTCACTCTCATTCACTCCTTGCAGAAGGACTGAGGCCACAGGGCTGCCTTTACTAAAGGTAGTTTCTGTCCTTGTTCACTTGGCAGTTTGCATCTACATGGCATGGGCAAGCAGGGGTGGCACTGTAGAGGAAACCAGTTGGCAGTGGGATCTCTGTGTGCACATTATATGCAGTTTATGGTGATATTTCTGATTAGTTTGAGTCTCACCCAGTGGATTGAATTCCAGGTATCTCTTTCAGTACATCAGGTATAGTGTTGGAGTGCTGCTTCTGATGTTGTTTCACCTTAAAAGAATCCAGTTGAGAGGCTCAGGTTGCTCTGCCGTGCAAACCAGAGCAAGATAATCTTTTACAATTGAGAGACTGGTTTTTGAATTGAGAAACTGTATTTGTGTTTTCAACTGAAATGTAGAATTTTTGCTTTCTTCAAAGCACTGGGTATCGCTGTTTTCAACGGTAGCTTAGCATCACTCCATTCTACTGAGAAGCAGGAGAAGGCAGTAGTTTTTTAAGCCTCAAATTTATCTAAAGCAATAGGAGCTGATGGCTATTTGATAGAGCAGATTTTACATATGTTAACAGATTAAAAATTGGAAAGGAATATCTTACTTCTTACGTGCTGCATATATACAGGATTACTACCTTAGGAAAAAAGAAGAGAAAGAAATACTGATTTTTGCCGAACAGTAGAAGAGGGAAGGAGGGCTGTGTAAGAGAGGGGAAGAAGAAGAAAGGACTATCTACACTTACATTCACTGTTTATAGTTTCAGAGTAGGAGAGTGTCATCAGGCTGTGCTGTTAAATCTCCCCCTCCTTGCAAAAGAAATTACAGTAAATTATAGTAAAAGAACAAATTTATGCTGATACTATACACTTCCACATCCATTAGTAATACCACATAGAAATAATTATGGCATTTTAGGACAGAAGAAAATTAGCATCTAAAAAAAAATAAAGCAACCTCCCCTCCGTTTTCATGTTGTTTTGAGCAAAATTATCACAATACTTCAGTGTAATGGTTAATGCTCCAAGAAACTCTTAAACTGTATTTTGAGAGTGCCTTTTTATAGATGAAAAGAAGTGATGGCGGAATGTTCTAGCACTTGATTTTGGGATCATCCAAATTCCTGGTGACTCTCTTTCTGTCTTTTAATTATTGGTAATTTCTTTTTGGTGACATCAGTGACTTACAAAGCAAAAGTATGTTGTGTTTCATTAGTACTTCTCAAAATATAAATTTGAATTAATACCTGTACAAGATGTCTAATTTAGATTATAATAGCTAATAAATTATTCTGTCCACATGATTGGGGTTTGTTTTTTTTTCCTTAAGTGTTACTGTCTTATTCAAAAAGACACAGGAAGTCTATGTCAAAGTAATGGTTAAAATTCCACCATTGCCTGGCTGTAAGCCCTGTCCTCCACTAGACTCTGCTGCCATGAAGCATATTTGTATTTTTTTGTGTCTAAGAAGAAAAATAGCACTTTATTTTTAATTTTAAAAATGTTTAAAAGTGTCACTTTGATGTAATGTGTTCCCACCTATTAAAATGTTCTGCACTTTAACTAGACACTTTATTCCAGCAATCCATCAAAAACTGGAAGCGGATGGAACGGAAAAAGTAGAAGGATCCATGACGCAAAAACTGGAGAATGTACTGAACAGTAAGTTTTGTCTTTCCAGCAGCAACTGTTTATGGACTTTGGACTTTGTAACAAGCTTTAATATTTTCCTAGGAATACAGTAGAAAGTAGCAAACAGTACAGTCTCTCATGCGCTTTCCTATTTGGTGGTAGTGGGTTTAGGGTGTGATAATACACCTTTTGAAATAAGTAGCACTTTTTGCATGACTTTTGGCAGTGTTTGTGATAACAAAGAGAATAAATATCAAAATAATGGTGTTCTAAAGTATTTGGTTTAGATTAATTTCAGTGGCATCTCAGTTTTGATTTTGAGTGGACAAAGAAAACAGGAACTATATGGAACTGTAGAGGGATGATCAGAGCTAAATACCAGGATTTTAAGGTGTTAAGAAAAAGCAGAGAAAAACCCCATTATAAGCTGTTTGCAGTAACAAGGTCTATTGACAGGATCTTTTTCACTTAATATACTGGCATTTAGACTATTTGGCATGAGCATTCTTTGTAGAAACCTTGAAAAGCTGTCAGTACTTTGTTTTCCCTTTCTCTGTATTAGCTGTAAGGTTGCCCAGGGATGGCTTGAATTTGCTGCAGTTCGGTATGTGTTTCATCAGATCAAAAAAGTTACTTTTTTTTTCTTTTTTTTTCTTCTGGGACTTCTGCCAAGATAATTTTACTTTGTTTCATTGTGATTTTTTTCACAGAGGAAGGGATGTTTCCCTTAGTGCTGTATCAATAAGCAGGAATGACATGCAGATAGCTGACTCAGTGTTGGAAAGTCTGAGTGTGTTTTATGAAATCAAGAAAGTGACATGGAAGTTCACTGTTTTTCTTCTCTTGTATGAAGAAAGCAGTGACTGTATGTGTGTTTGTGTGGGGAGCACAAAGAAAGCAGGGGGTTTGTGAACAGCTCTTGCTCTTTTCAGTAGGGATTCGTTAATGCTTGCAATAAAGGTGTAGTTTGAACGTTGTTATTCCCTCATCTTGTTGCCTGAAATGAAAAAAATCAAACAAAAAAAAAATCACCAAAAAAACCCACATAAAACCTCACACCTTTGTATAAAGACTATAGCATGTTCTATGTGTGCAGAATATTTGGTACATGTAGGGTAGGAGAAAGAAGCATTTGCTGAAATTTTCCAGGGCAGTCCTCAGTGCTCTGTATTTATACCATGCCATGTCATGTCACACCAAGCAGATTCCTTGGAGAGCACTTTTCCTTGTACAAAATCGTGTGACAGATTTTAAATAAAAAAGAAAAAATTAAGGTCTGTGTCATTTTTCTATATTTATTAATATGAGAGAAATTTGCCTATAATATATAATTACTGTTTCATTTGATAAATAGTGGCTGAGCTCTGTATGTAGACAATGCAGACTGTCTTTTTCAAGTTGGATCTGTAGAGGAACTTGTGCCAGACACTTCAGAGTGGTTTTAAGTTTGGTTCTGCTATGAAAAGAATTGGCTGCTTTTCCTCACGATACTTTGCAAGTCATGATGGGTGGGAGGCAGGGAAGTAGCAATACAAGGATTTTTAAAGAGTAAATAATATTATGCAAAGTAGTTTAGGATCAAAGCTTTGTTTCTTGTCTGACCATTGAAAAGCTTCCATAATCCATGAGTAACAGGGACTGCTTTCAAAAATGACTTCAATTCTTTAGTTGAATTTTGCATTTTATGGACTCTAGGTGCATGTTTTGAGAGACAATTGCTGTTGTGTGAGCTTGGTTACAAACTCCTAACTATAAAGATGTTTTCCACAGCATCTGAATACATGTTAAGAGGGTTCCAAATTACTGAATTGAAATGGCATGGGATAGTAGAAGCACAGTTTGTTATAGGCAGAATTATAGGTGTTTGGAGTTTTTGCTAAATTTAATTGCTAAACAAGCTGTTAATTTTATATTATTAAAAACATATGGAGTCCTATAATGAATTAATGAAGAATTGTATTTTAAAGGAGGCCCATCAAATTTCATTATGTCGTGTTTTTGTCAGGCTCTATGACAGGCAACTGTTGGATAACTAGAGATTTATCTTGAAGTTAAAAAATTCAGGCACTGTAGATGAATCATCTATTTTGAAAACATAGTCAACATAAGACCTGAAACTTTATCCATGGATGGTTCATCAGTAATCAAGAGATAAAGATTGTAAATGTAGAAAGGATTTGGAGGGATGAGGACAGAAGAAATATTACAATGTTTAAATTCTAAAAAGATAGACCTGTTTTGCATAAAGTATTGAATTTCTTTAAGGCATTAATAAGTAATTTGATGTCTTTCAATTTGTTTGTGAAACAGAAAAAATACCCTTAGAAGAAAAAAAGTAGAATAATTTATTTGAATTGAGGATTTGGTAGAGCAAATTAATTCACAAAGAGATGAAGATAGAAATCAATGTGCTCTTCCCACAGTTGTCAATTACCTTTTAAAAAGGTTTTCTTTGAATTAAAAAAAACAACTTTGTGAATATAACTGCAGTTCCCAGGTACAGTACATTGCTTCTGGGCTGTTAAAAGAATGGACAAGAAACATACGAATTCAAACAAACAAAATGTTACTTACTAGAAAGATTTACAAAACAAGCATTTTTTATAACCTTGAGAAAAATCATACTTTAACAGTGATCTGTATTTAAATGTCCAGCTAGCTGTTTTCATCATGCATTTCTCCTTAATGGATTAAAGTATTCTATGCTGAATAGTATGTGGTAGAAATAGATGTCCTGACAAAACTTTTTTTTTACATCAAGGCTTCAAAATTTCAACAAAGTTTAAACATTATTTAGATATAACAATTATTTTACAAAGACTACTTTTAACATGAGCAGGCCACCCACGGTGTTGAGTAGAGAAAATGGCATGCAAGCCACCCAGCGAGACTGATGTAATTTTTTTCATCTTTGCTTAAAGTATAGTCACTAGACCAGATAATGTAGAAACTTCTACACACAATGATCAAAAAGGCTAAAACAGTTCTACTTTTTTTTTTTTGTTGTTAATTAAAAGTAAGTCATAAGTTGAAAAATGCAAATATTCGGATACGCTGTAAATCTTCTCTACTCTAAATGAACTTTTATTATCCTATGTTAGGAAGCTATCTTTTTTAGAAAGTGGAATGGTTTTTAGTTTGTACAGAAAAAGTTTTAGGGCTATATTTGTTGAAGAGTATTCATAGATAGTACAGACACTTAAATATATTAAATTGTTGACCAAGGCTTGATGCTGTGTGTAATGAAGCCCGTAAGACTTTTAATGCAATGTGAAGATAGTTTGTATTCACTCTGTTACAGTGAGCAGCTAGTTAGGCTTTTTTAGTCATGACATTGTCTTTGTCTTAATCATTAAGTGACTCACTTAGATATCAAATACTGTTAATAATTTTTAAGACTTGACTTGAAAACACAAAAAAATTGTTCCTAGAATGCAGTGATAGCTTTAAAAAGTATGACATTAGTTATAATAATGAAATTATACTTTTTTAAAAAACAAAACTTTCTATTACTTTTTCCATACCCTGAGATGCGTAATTTAGTTATAAAATGTACATCTGCAGCCAAAGCAAACTATAAAATATCTGCAGCAAAGCTAAGCATTTGAAATAGGAAAGAGTGATTGTTTTTAATTGCACAGGGGTCTTACCACATTAAAATGCTAAGTGGATCACTTTGAAATAGTATTTCAGCAGTTTGAAATGTTAACACAGTTGAACAAAAAAGTATGAAAATCAGCAATAATTACTCATTTGCTTTAAAAAAAGCTTAAATAACTCATTAAAATGAAGAAAATCTGTTTGCGATTTCAACAGATTACTTACTCTGCTTTTTCTTACTGTCATCCTTTTTGAAACAGGAGCCAGTAACACAGCAGATACCTTATTTCAAGAAGTGCTGGGTCGCAAGGACAAAGCTGATTCAACGAGAAACGCACTTAATGTTCTTCAGCGATTTAAATTTCTTTTCAATCTTCCCTTAAATATTGAAAGAAATATCCAGAAGGTATAATGCTTTAAAAATAGTTTTCTATTCACTAAAAGCAGCCTGTTGAAATTATTTTTTTTGCTTGACAAATATAAATGTTTGGTTTTGTTTTTAAGGGTGATTATGATGTGGTTATTAATGACTACGAAAAAGCCAAGTCCCTCTTTGGAAAGACAGAGGTTCAAGTATTCAAAAAATGTAAGATATGTGTTCTATTATTTAATGGTTTGGGGTTCTTTTTTAACTTAAAGGCTGAAAAATACAGAGGAGACTAAAGAGCTTTATGTGGGTTTGATAAAGATTTTCATCCATACAAATTACGAATTTATAGGAGCCAATTACTCTAGGCAGTATTTCTGGCAGGTTCTCTGAGTGAGGTATATACTACAAAACATGAAATCACAGCCAATTTTATTTATTTATTTATTCAGGCTTGATATTACTGGACATAAAAAAAGATTAATTAAAATGTGCCTTTGGGTATCTCTCACTGGCATATTGTTGGAACAACTTGAAAGTCTTAATTTTCTGGTTTTGTAAAACTGTCACGTACAAAATTTTCAGATGTGGCTTGTTATAAAATGATTTGTATTTATTTCCACATTAATTCCAGGAAAATAATACGATTTTTCAGTTCATAACACTGCTGTAGGACACATTGAATTTATTTCTGCTCCCTGTTCCTAGATTATGCTGAAGTTGAAACCAGAATTGAAGCTTTACGAGAACTTCTGTTGGATAAGCTGCTTGAAACTCCATCAACATTGCATGATCAGAAACGTTATATAAGGTAATCATTTGACTAGTGCCTTCATCAGACATATGGTGTTAGGTGTGTGTTTGAATGTTTCCTAGAAAGGGTAGTTGACTACTTCTACTATGGTTTAAATACTGATTTTAAAGATGCAAGTAGAGTATTTTGAGACTTTATGATTATATAAATAATGCGAATGGAGTGGTACTGGTTTGTTTATTGAATGACTGAAAAACAGTTCTTGAATGAGAACAATTTAACGAGGCATAATTGAGATTGGAATTTAATTTTTTTAAATCTTCAGGGCATGTTTAGATTCTGTTGCTTTCTCTAAACTGACATGCTGCAAGCTGTGTTTGAAATGATCATTCATAGTTTGCATACCTCAAAATAGATTCCTTATTAACTTGTCTTACTCTTCAGCTTGACTTAGTGTTGAAATTGAATTATCCCGAGTCAGATAACAGGGAGGTTTTAATCCAGACTGTTTGTTTGTTTGAATTTGGTATTGGCTCTTTTGCTGCTCAGGCTATATTTCATGAATGTGAACCAGTTCTCCACTTTTCATTAACATTTATAGATGTTCTGTTTTTCACAAAGCTGATTTCTGTTGGAAGGCTACTGAGATGACTTGATCAGACTGTCTTCTGGTAGACTTCAACCTTTAAGTACTTGGTGCCACACTTTAGAGTGCTTTATTTGATGGCCTTATTTAGAAAGCTTTGGAGGTTTGGATGCTACTAGGGCTCCTAGTGTGTCTTGACAATCTCAGTGTTTCTATCAGTTACGTTAAAAGATGCAGATGAAATGTGCTGTGTGGGAAGCATTTGTAAAATTCGGACACTTGCATGAGATCTTCAGTGTTTTGTTTGTGCACCAGGCCCAGTCGCGCAGGGCCAGGTGCAGTATTGGTGTCTTAGGTCCCTTTATGTCATGTGAGTTTATGAATACAGTGACCTCTGTGCATTTATGTAGAGTGCTCCTCATTCTTCTGAATCCTATAGAAATATTGCCTATTCACTGGAATTGTGTTTTAAGATTAATATTTAAGCATTTTGGTTCTGTGAAGAATGCACTGCTGGTTTTTTTCGCTGTGAGTCTTGAAAACTTTTAAGAGCAGCTGCTTATTCTAAGCCAGGATTTATGACCTTTTCTAAGGATTCTCTGAAAGAATCATAGTTGTGCATGTGCTTGATTCTGGTTGAGTTTTGTTCGGGGGTCTTTTTGTGGATGTTTTTGATTGGCTGTGTTTTTTCTTGTTTCTTGGTTGGGTTTTTGGGGTTGAGATTTTTTCGTTGGTTGTTTTTAAAGTTTTTTGCTAGCCCCTTACCTTGAACTATTGAATCTTTAAAAATATCCCAGCCTATGTTAAAGCAAACTGTGTTAATGTAACAACCAAATGTATTCCATGTGTAGAAAGTATAATGAAGAAGAGCAGGGAGTGGATAAATGTCAAATAATTTAGTTCTAATGAATTAACAGAATCCCAACCTACAAAATTATTAAATTAGTTTCACTACTCTAGATATGCTAGCATGGTTTTATTAGTGAAATTTTTTGGAGGCAAGGTATGAAGTTAATTTTCTTCAGAGCACTTTAGCTAAAACGAAATTAACAAAATCTAAATTGTAAACTTGTTTGCATAAACTGTACTATTTTTATGAGGATTTTTCTTACTTGATATGTTTGTTTAGTATGTCTCTGAAGTCTAAGGCTGAGCATGACCTGAAATACTGTGATTTTCTCCCTCAAATATTCAATGTTTATAATTAGGCTTCAATTTGTGTTTTCCTCTCATTGTATTATGGTATTTACATTGTTAATTATTTTATACTATTCAGAAATAGTTTACCATAGTGCTTAGCAGCCAAGCAGATGTATTTCTTTCAAGACCAGTGGTAATTTTTTTTTAATTTTGTGCCTAAGAAAAGACTAAAGTCCCCCTTAATACTGAGAAGGACTTGAGCTCATAATTTATAAATGTCACCCTGTCAAAATGGTTAGTTGTGTAATTTTCTCATCCATCCAACCAATCCTACTTTGACAGTTTATTTTTTGTTCAAGGAGTGCAGACAGTTGTCAAAGAAGACAGAATTTTGCAACAGTTAACATTAGGTATTATTGCAGTAAAACAGCTTTTGTGAGTGAGTTAAACATTCCCTGCACTGCTTAAGATAATATATCAGTATAGTTCACCTTAAGCATCTTGAATTTTTTTATTCTGTCCCAAGTCTCATTAATGCAGAATCCACTGGGGTGCCTTAAACATTAGAGCAGCTACTACTTCTTGAAAATACTCTTTTGAATAAAGTACTGTTGTCAGATAGTCTTGAATGCCATATATGAAACTACATTCCTTTTGTGTTCTTTTCGAAATCACAACAGCTGGCTTCTAATACTCCTCTCTCCCTAAAGACAGTGTTTTACTTCTGCAAATTAGAAGCCCCAATCCTTTTTGTTATCTCTCCCCCACTCCTTTCTTGTTTCAAATAGTGTGTGCACAAAAAACACCAGACCAAAACAAACAAACAAAGCCAAGCCAGGAGCTTGGTTTACGTTTGTTTGTGCATGCTTGTGATAAAATTAATGAGCTGCCAGAAATTAACTCCCTCTGTAATTACTTGTTAAGTTACATGACAATACAATCAGGACATGTAGTAAGAAAAATGCCATATTTTATGTGCTTGAATGTCATCACTGATTCCGAGTGAAATATGAAGCACTAAACTGCAACCTTGCAGATAAAGGGCTTGGTTTCCTGCATACTTTACTGGAGGCACAACTGAAAATGCATATTAATATAATATTAAAGATACATGGGGGTTTTTATTTCTGTAAGTTTTTTGGGTGGAATTTTGCCTCGCTAAATGAAGAAGGAAGAATGCAAAGCTTGTGTTTGCAATGGATATGAGTGTATCTTAACACCTATTCTTGAATTTTTAAAACTACATGAAAAAGGAAAAGTATTTCTTAGTACACCTTTGGTCTGTTTTAATGAGGCCTTCAGTGTGTCAAGTCAGAGCTGTGATTTTTGGACTGGATTTTACAGATATCTTTCTGATCTTCATGCGCCTGGGGACCCAGCTTGGCAGTGCATTGGTGCTCAACATCAGTGGATTCTGCAGCTCATGCACAACTGTAAGGAGAGCTATGTTAAAGAGCAAAAAGGCAAGGATACATTTTTATTTTACCTTTTGATATACATAATTTTCTTTTTTTTTTTACATTTAGGAATTTGGCATTGCCTTTTATTTGATGGATTGTAGTGTATAGATGATATTTGGGATTTTTCCCATCAATTTTGATAGCTTTTTACAAAGTTGAATACTGACTTGTATTTTTTCTTTATTCTATTATAAAAGCAAAACAGCAGTTGGAGTTTTCTTTTTGTTTAACTTACAACTTTTAAGCTCTTTGCATGGGAAAAGCATTAAATTTCAATAAGTTATCTGTGGTTTACTGTCCTCTTGAAACATTTCTTCAAGGTCATAGGAAGTTTGGATTGTTCTCTGAATCTGCCAGGTAGATTTCTTTGTCACAAGGTATTCTGTTAGTATATGGATACACAGGACACTGGGGCACGGGGAAAAAATGCCTAATTCCTTGATATGCAGTGAATGATTATGTGGTGTTCTCTTGTTTTTTGTGTGTAGTTTCAAAATTCAGGTTACACTGACTGACTGCACAGACTTGTGAGCTGGACAAATGGGATATTTAGACAGTGTTATTATTAAGACCAGTATGAATACGTAGTTGTATTGTGTCTTTGCCAACATTGCTCCTCAAAGAAAAGAATAGATGTTGCTTTCAAGTGTGGCAGCAATTTAGCTACAAATTAACATGATCTCTCACATTAGTGTACGTGCAAAAGACAATAGGTTGAAGGCTGCTGGCCTGACATTTCTAGTAGTAAAATCTGAAAACTGGATTTTCAAATTAGGAAATTAAAAGCAGTGCCTTGTTTCTCAAGAAGTCTTACAGAGTTTGCTGCCAGTTCTGAAATGAGTAGGCATATTGGAATCTGGCATCCCTTGGCTTACAGGTAACTCCCATGTTTAGTGTTAGTGCATGCATATCCCAAATAAGGTGTTTTATTCTGAGAAACCACAAAAGTTTTACTGAGTTGGAGCTGCTGCAGAAATGTGCTGTAAAATTGCTGCAGGAGGCTTCAGCTCTGTCACAGAGGTTGTGACATGAGGTATGGAGTTCACAGGGTGCATCACATATGACAACAGTGTCAGTAAGTTTTAGCTTAAAAGTATGCACAGACCATATTTGTTCCACTACACGGTGTGAAGTGCTGTGGAACAGTCTGGAATGCCAAATTGTTTTCCTGGCCTCTTGGTCAAAATTCTGAACGTTTCCAAAAACCCCCCCATCTTCTTTCCTTGTGAAAACCCTGAGACGCTGCCACCCGCCTCGCAACATTAAGTTATCAGGAGCAAAACTCACTTGTAAAAACAGCCATAGTTAATAATTCTAAGCTTTCTTCTTCTCTTACTTGCAAAATTTTGTATGGCTATTTTTCAGCTTCTTAAAGTAGAGGTGTGAAGATACTTAGTGCTCAAGACTTCTTGTTTTAGTAGTCCATATAATTTTGATATATAGGCTCCAGTGAATGAATGGAAAATGCATCTAAATTCCTAGATTGGTCTTGAAAAAAATCTCAACCTGTTTGGTACTTTTCTTGCAACAAATCTGCTTACCTCAGCCTTGATATCAAAGGGGCTGTTATGTTTCAGCTTTGGCTCACAGAAGAGGGAATTTAAGTAACTTGAATGCCCAATAAATGCATATATCAATAGTTAATATTTTGTGTATGTATGAAAGAAATACAGCTCATCGAATTTCAGTAGTTTTCTTCTAGTCTTCTATGTGATGTTCTGTTGATTGCAGGTTTTTGTACAGATTTTAAAATACTCAAGAATCAATCCCAGTTGATTGAATTTCTCACTTGGTGCCTAGTAGGAGAAAGGAAAGTTGCTAAGCATGATTTTTCCTTTCCATAAATCTTTAATTTTGGCATACACCAGATGGGAGATGGAAAAAAGAAAACTCAGAAGGATTGGTTTTAATTGCCAAGTAGAACAATGCTGGTTGTGATTGGAGACATGGAATGTATTTTAATCCACTTTCATAGGTGTATGCTTTTCAAGCAGGGAAAGTGTGCGTTCTTGCTCAATTTGGTTATGCAAGACTTTGTGGGATCTAATCAACTTAAATAAATTAGAAATGTTATTTATATGTTTATAAATTCATAGGCTCTTTTTAAGAGAAAACAGTAATACATTTACAGACATTTAAGTCCTCCACTTTACACATGCTTCCATAAAAGATTTTTTTTGTTCACTAAGCATTTGGAGAAAGAGATGGGTCGTAAGACTGATACTGTAATGAAAATAGCATTAAAGTTTTTTCTAGGTTTCCCTTTTCAATAGGGATAACAGACATTGTTTCTAGCAGATGGCAGTCTTCATATTGCAAATGCTGGAACAAGCAGACAGCAATTACAGTTCCACCTTGAGCATAACAACTATTTCTGGCTATTCTTAACTTAGTTCTTCTGCCAACTGACTCTGTGGGTTCAAACTGACTGAGTCAAAAGTTTTCAGCATAGTAAACTTAAACCTCAGTAGCAGATTGTATCTATTTTTGCATTTCTGCAAAATTTTTCAACTTTCAACTGAGCTTGTGCCAAAGTATTTTGCTGGTCTTTTATTAGTTTTCAAAGCAGAGCTGTGCTCTGAGTCATTACACATGACTTTTACTACTTGAAATGGATTTGGAATTAGACAAAGTCTGCTTTTCTTATCCGAATACATCTTTTTCTTTTTCTTTTTTTTTTAAAACCATTAGACATTCTGGACAGGATTTTTGTAGCTGATTGTCAAACCGCAAATATTCTCACAGAATTTATTTGCTGGCCATGATATATTCAGGAAGGCAAGGTTAACACTGCAATTATTTGCTAAACACAGTCCTAAGTGAATTCTAAGGAGAACTTACTCCAAATTTAGTCACTAGTATGACAACTCAGCAGCGTATTCTGTGGGACAAAATTGTTCCAGTTGTCTCCACACAACTAGAAGACTGATCCATTTGTCATGACAACTGAACCAATTTCATTTTCTTATATAGAAATAACATATTCTCCTATCTTCTGTAACAGATTCAGTGACTTTTCCAGGTCAATAGTAATGGCAGTTAGGAAAAATCCCCAGTATTGACAAGTAAATCTAGTTTTCTATATCCTCTGTAGAATCTTCATCTGATGAGTGCCCTCTTTTTAATAGCTGTACTTCAAAGGGTCTCCTAATTGAAGGAGAGAAGTGAGCTAATTTAGATACCAAGGCGTTGGAAGGTACTATCAGATGATTGTGTATTAGAGATGTATGTAAATATGTGTTTATTTTGAGTTGATATCTAAGTGTATATTTTTTATGTAAGTATGAATCCTTCAGTATTATCACATGAAATTTTTTTTTAAAACCTCTGGGCTTTTATATTGCCAGAGATTAACTCCATTTTGTAGAAATGCTCAGCAGTTGGAATGATGTCCTAGACATGCAAAGTATCATATAGTATCATAACATGGTACAGTCTCTGATGCAACCTGAAAGGAAAAACCATGGCAAGTTTACAGGGTAATGGTCTTGGAGTTCTTTCTCAGAATTTTTTTCAGGGGTCAGCAGAAATCCTGTGTGTTTCAAATACTGTCTGTTTCCAGTTAATTCAACTTGTGTTAATACTATTTCGAAAAACTGAAAGGGTATATCAAGCTGTGTTAAGCTTTGTCAAATAATTTGGCAGTGTGACTTAAAAAGCTTACAACTGCCAACAGCAAATTGTTCAGCTGAATCTTTTATTTGATTTTAATAGACATTTATTAATCATAATAGATGCTGTAATCTGATCATTAGTTAATTGGTTGCGTTTGTTTCAATGGGTACAAATAGGATGGGGAACTCTCTCAAGTCCGGTTTATGAAGTACTTTACAGCAGCATTTTCGAATGTATTATTTCCCTTGAGGAATAACTTTGTGTGTGTATGGATGTAGTGTTTCCCCTTAGTCTAAACAACCCTGTTGGTTTGCTGTTTAGTTTGCATTATGTAGATTAATGTTTCATTATGTGCTGAGATATGGCTGTTGTTACTCACCCGTCATTGCCTTTAGCCTATCTATTTCTTCTATAGAAGACCTTCCTCATTTACAGCATAAAAAAATGCAGGCATGTGATATTCATATTAAGAGAAACTGTTTGAATCCAAGTTCACATGTTTTAAGGAGTGAAAATGCAGATAATGACAGCAGATCAAAATTTCTTCTGCTCTGAAGTATAAGTAGCCAGGACAAAGAGACCAAACAGCATAGCCATAGTGAAAGCTATGAGGCAGTACAGGAGGTACCCAAATCATAAAGTTCTCATGCTTCTGTCCTTGTATTAAGCCATTCTTCTGTTTCTCTCATGGTCACATTCTTTCATTAAAGGTGCAGCTGCAGATAAGGGACCCATGTGCAACTGGCTGGAGCTCTCCCTCTGCTTATGTGGTAGTGCTTGTAAATATGTGGATTTATTGTGTTAAATAGAAAACTTAAAATGTTATCTGCCTTACTCATGGAATAGGCAGTTGTGCTCTTTCATTGGTTTTGAAATTTTTTTTTTAATGGTTATGAAGTTTTCCTGAAGCATAGATGAATTACTGTTATGTTTCTGGTCATATCTCACCATTTTTGTCCACTGGAAGGACCTGAAGTAGGTAAAGCCAGTGTGCTGCTGTTATTTAGTATGTAGACATGTTAAAGAGAAGGAGATGCATGAGTCAGAAAAAAAAGGGAAAAAGAACATTTTTTCAAGCCATGAATACAAAAGTTAACATGGAAGAGCATACATTCACTTAAAACAGTATTTATTAAATCTCTAGTAAAGAATGTTTCAATGATAAACTGAATTTGAATGATAAACTGAATGCCTTGTATTGGCTAAAGTCTGAATTGCTGCTTTTGACCTTTGATCTTAAGATTTATAGACATCTAGGGACTTTCAAATCTGGTACCTGGATACTAAATGGTTTCCTTCAAATAAGATTTTGCATATTTTTAATTTTTAACTTTAATTGGTATTTCCTCTGTTATTAAGGCATAACTGTAGTTTTTCACGATGGTTTATGTTTCTCAGATTTGTTGGAGTGCAGGAAACATGGAGAACATAATGACGTAAAATGACATGAAAATAAATGTAAATAAATGAGGTTTAGTTTAAAATTTGCCTGGGGCACTGGGCAGATAGCCAAAATGAGTTAAGCAATGAGATTCTTAATGTGAGTATCAGGGATAGTAGCTGTGGAGGTTAAGCCTGTTTTCTGTGTGGCCAGTGGCTATTTGCTTAGACTTTAATAGTGGCTTAGTAGGTTTCATGATCCTTTGAACTAAAACGGATGGGGACTCCCATCCAGTTACTGTCAAACTGGCTGAAAAAGCCTTCATTTCCTAACAGGTTGTTGCAAACTTAAGTCTCACTTCTACAAATTTGTATTAAAACCACTTGTGCCAATACCTTTGGTGATTCTTTGAGCAATCTAAATCACTCATCTGTGACACAAGTATTTCTAAGCTATTATGTAATGTTATTGCAAATAAGCTACCTGTTAATACCCTTTAAAAACTAAAGCTATACATGAAAACACTGACATGGTTGTGGTGTGATCTTTCTGCTGCCCCTTGGGTTGCAAAATATATAATATACAAGCTATTAAAGTTCCCAATGTGGAGCCAGCTCTGCAAACAGGAGTATGCTAGTTCAGTCACTGTGATTTTTTAAATTTTCTCTTAGTTCTTATTGCTAGGAAAAAATATAAATTTTGCAGCACTGAGTATGATGCACAGCTCTCCAGATACTGTGAAAAACTCTGCAGGGTTTTTCTGTGCCAGAGTAACAGCAGCTGTACTTAGTGTGAAAGAGAGAAATGGATGCTTAGACCGTGTTACGCTTTCTTCTGTGCCACACTGAGATTCTATTCACCTTGCAATGAATGATCCATCTTTGTTAGATCAGACAGGCCGGCAAGGCTTGTGTCAAAAGGGCCTTTTCAATTTGTTATCCTAGCAGCTGGTTCTCTTCCATTGCCTTTGCTTACTGTACATCTGGAAGAAGAATTCTTGCAGCTGGGAGCCATTTCATGTCTAAACCACATCCCCTGTCCATAGCAGAAATACCCCTTTGACAGCAGATGTCAAGCAAACCCTTAATGGGTTATTAATTTAAAAAAAAAAAAAAAAAGAATAAAAATTGATCTGTACAAAATTTGGTAGTGGATTCCTTTTCCTCTTTTATTACCTGTATTTGTAACTTTGTTGTTATTTAGAAATTTTAGTAGAATCTGGTATATTCTTAAGTGCAGGGGGCACTCTTACTTTATGTAATACTTTAAATAATACTAAAGTATTATAGAGAGAGTAAATGCTGTAACTGAAAAAACTACACAGGTAGCTTACAATCAAATTTTGAAAGATCGATATGACTGAAGAATAGAGTGAAACTCTTCAGTGGCCAGAATCTTACCTTTGTGTCCACTCCAGTACTTTTAGTTCTTATTCAGGCGATTAAATTAAAGTGAATTTTTTCAAATGTTCTGATGATCTGAATGTCTGTTGCAGCTAGTGCTAGGAAAATGGAGTAATTTTTATTTATGTGCTGAACTTGAATGCTTGACTCTTGAGTGCACTATTTTTTGTCCTGAAGGACTGACAGACAATAAGGCATGTCCTTAGGCTGTGAAATACTTTGAATATCACTGGAATGAATAGGCCCAGTTACCCTTTTTGTAGCAAACTGAAAAATAGTTTCGTTGTAAATATATTTACAATAATGAAGACTAGCCTCAAGATTTAAAAAAGCATTCATTTTAAAATGTGTTTCAAAAGCATTTTCCATAAAGTGTATCAATTTTAATCTTCTGCACTCTTTTCTAGAAAAACAACCCATTTGCTTCTTGATCACTTAGAAATGTCAGATCCCTATAAAATGTAAGGTTAGAAAGACAAAATACTTAAGTAAAAGAATAAAATGCAGTCATTCATCTGTTGAGCAGGTTAATTTTTCAGTAATTTTGCCTGCTCGCCTAATTTCTTGCCTGGACAAATTGAAATTCTCAGTGCGGTGCCCTTGAAAGGAATCTTACCCTGGTTGTGTCGGTGCGGGCTCCAGGCACTGTGTGTTTGGTCAACAAGCAACAGTGGGTGGTCAGGCTGTAGCACAGGACAAGGGCCCGCTGTGCACAGGAAAAAATGTTCAAAGGTGTTTAAGGCTGGTAAGGAAGTCTGCCGCCCTTCAGAGAGCCAGGAGGCTACGGATCAGCCTTCCCTCGCTATTGTAGCCTGTGAGAAAATTCACTGTTAGATACATAAGGGATGAGAAGATAGAGTAACTGTATTCACCTGGTTGCACATCTTGTAGGGTCTTTTTTTTTTTAATTTAATCTTGCTCCTACACATGCTGTGTATGATCAAGTCTGTGTAATGACTGATGTTTGACTTAACATGGAAAAGCTGGCTGAAAAATTACTTAGCCTAAGGTTTGTCCCTTGTTAACAGCTTTCCTTGTCACTGCAAGAAGTACTGGCGTTCATTCTCCCCTGATCACCAGCAGTTTTTGTAAAAAGCTTTACTGAAAGTCATGTAATTGATGCACTAGGCTGGCAGAATTGCAGAGTAGCTATCGAAGAGAGGCAGAAGATGTGTGATTCTCTCGACAAACCTCCTCCTGCCAGACCTCAAGGGGGAAAAAAACGAGGCAGAGTTGTGGAGCAATGGATATTGCAGAACAATTTTTGCACTACATTTGGTAATAGTTTGGGAATATGAAAGTAAAGCAACTTTTAAAAGTTTAAATCACTGAGTGGTTTGCGTATCATGGAAAAATCTATTTTAGGTGAATTTGCTGTCAGTTGTCTTTTTAATGGAGGTTGTAGTGCACTACATGCCAAGAGCTTGCAGGTAGCAATCCAAAAAATGAGGTCAAGGTCTGTACATAAGCCACAGGTACTGTAGGAACAGAAGTACCCTGCAGTAATCCCAGTACTGATAAACCTGCAATTAGGGGTCAGCACAGGTGGCTGTTGATTTGTAGAAAGTGAAAGCACAAATTAGATAAATAATAGCAAAAAGAATTGTGCTTTTACTGTGTTCTTTAGATCTTTATTTTGGTGAGATCTTACTGCAGTAGAACAGAAGTGGTGTGAACAAAACCGCTGAAATATTTTTATTTCATACAACATCTGCATGTGCACCTTCAAAACATCTGTCCACAAAAAGCTGAAACCAAATAAAATCCTTTTTAAAAAAAAATTGTATTTGGTCTTCCATGATTGTACAGTTGTAATTGTAATATGGCATTAATTATACTTTTGTCATGACTGTTTGATAGAAGAAGAGAATGTAGTACATTTATTTTTCCTGTGTTTCCTTGGTTAAATATATGCTTGGCACTGGAGTCACTGACAGATATGCTGTATTTTGGAAAAAAAATACTTTTGTCGCTTCAAATATGCAGTGTATTTTTCAAAAGTAAAGATATACCAGAAATATACTTTTCATGCTGTTTATCCTTCTTAAAACCTGTTTTCACAGTAAAAAGTTAATTTCTTGAAACTTTAGATTGTTGCAGTCCTGCGTTCAGGATCTAGGAATGTAAAAATAGTACACAAATCAAATACTGAGTGGGCAGTAAATTATTATTTGGTTAGTTTATTTAGGTTTATAAATATTATTGTCTGCAGTCCATACTACTGTTAATTCATTGTATTACATTATGCTGCTAAATTTAAGCTGCTGGCTCCAGAGAGGGAACAAGTTGGGATAGAAGAAAAATTGTTTGTAAGTTAACTCTCACTTTTTTTTTTTTTCCCCAAGATTTATGCATTAGTGTGCAGTCTTCAAGCGCTACCTTCTGGTAGGGTGAAAGCAAGATCAGCTTTGCTAATGTAGTCCAGATGTTTATTAGTCCTGAGGGTATATGTGCTGTTGTAGTTCCCTGCTGCTGTGTTATACTTGCTTGTAATGCTAGACAACCAATTAAGAAATTAGTTCATGTTAAACTTTCTTTTCCTGGTATGCCAGCAAACTGATGATGTGGTTTTTCTGGTGCAACAAGAGAGTATTCTTTGCATGTTTTCTGTTACTGGTGAATATATAAACCATTTGGGCTGCGTGGGCTTAGTGCCTCAGCAGCAATACACAGTTTTGAAGTTTTCAGCTACCTCCAGCAAGTGGTTTTAATTGAACTAATTCACATTAAGGTGTTTTGGTAAGTGTGTCTGTTTCTCTTAATTCCGAGGTTTAATTGGCACTGTCATTTTTAGAGACCATCTGTTTACAAGACATTCCTCATATTAACAAGGTGTCTGAAAGCTGAGAACTTAAATTCTATGTAGAGAGATCAGAGGGATTTTTTGGTTGTAGTTTTTGTGAAAATAACATTGCTACACTCCTGTTGGTTGGGGGTTTTTTAAAATAAAATATGTTTTAAATAGCAGTGCCTGTGACAATTCTGACTTAGCCTTCTTGGAATACATTTTTTTTTCCCAAATAAAATGCAAATTTGTTGAATCTCAGTCAAATGCTCTTGAAAACCCAGGAACTATGAGAGACACTTAAAATTTGTCAGGGTTTTCTACAATTTTCTTTTTATTCTCTGTAGAATTTCTGTAATATGGGGGTTTTAATCTGAAGAGAAATCAGTTTGGTTTGGTTGTACTTTATTCTGTAAGGTTGCTGGATTATTTTCCTGGTTGCTAATTACTGAAAAGCTTCAGTTTTTGGCTTTCTCATTATTTTGTATTTTTAGTTTTTTCAAAAGGAAAAGTCTGTCCCCAAATTCTTGTTCAAACTCACTGTAGATCTTGTCGGCGGTTAGAGTGGGTAATACACTTAACCCACTACAGCATATTCTAGTTGCTGAAAAATCATCTGTTTCCAAGGTGTCATAATGATGAGTTGTGTTTAATAAGTGGGGTAGGAGTTAAATAGTCAACAGAATCATAACACAGCCTAAAGATAGGAAGGATGGGTTCACCAAGACAGTTAAAACAGTGTGTCAGTCACAATTGTGAATGATGTAGCAAATTGGATCTATTTACTTATGTAAAAGAGTAAATTATATTTACTATTACTATATTATATACTATATTACTTATATAAAATTGTAAACTATATTTACAATTTATTTACAGTATGAACAGTAATGAGATCAATAGGAACCAACAGTTATTTTGGTAATGACGATGCCGCTGTGAAAGGCCACAGGAAATTTCTTTAAAAGCCTTTGAAGAACTTCTTTCAAAACAAACTGAGACCCAATACTGTCACCTATTGGAAGTTTGTGATAAGTTTCACAATACTTAATATTGCTCTTTAAGCCCCACTTGTTGAAGTCAAATGACTAGGTATATCTTTTCTGCCATGCTGGTCTGACATCAGAATAAATGTGCTTTGAATCCTTTTCACTTCGTGTTACTCCTAAATCTGAGTATTGCAGTGTTACAGCTGGTGCTCCTCCTGTGTGACTTTCCTGTTATTTTAAGTGAATATAGGTATTAATGGAAAAGATCCACAATATATACTCAAATACTGAGATTCTCACTACAAAATTCATCATGAATTACCAGGCAAGCTTTCATCTCAGTATAAGAAAGGATTTTTTTTTTTTTTTTTTTTTTTTCTGCAATGAGAACAGTCACTGAAGTAATCTCCCCAGCAACATTGTAAAGTTCGCATCACTGGAAGTTTTCAAGATTGAACTGAGCAGGGTGCTAAATAATCTCACCTTGGCTCCCTTTCCCATGAAATGTTGAATCAGATGGTCTTCTGAGATCCTTTCCAGCCTGGGCTGTTCTATAATTCCATGAATTGTGATTCATTTAAGCTTAGTTGTTACAGCTCAGTTGGGCAATGCGGAAATAATTTTTGATGGCTACTTTCAGAAATGTATCTGTAAGGCGAAATACATAAAGCAGCAGTTCAGGCTTTAAAATATAGTGTCACAGTACATTAAAATACCACTTATTCTTATATTGTTGTTTTTCAAAATGCACATTAGACTCCAAGTATCCACCTCTATCAGATTAGATCATTGCTTAGGACTTGTGAATAGTGACCTACATATGACAGGCACCCAAATCAAAAAATAATTGTTTGATACTCTGGGAAATATTTTGTGGGTTCGTAGTTACATATAAGGACATGTGCAAGCATACAGTGCCACTACTTAATCTGATTCCTGATGGATGGTTTCTTTCTGGCTGAAGTCTGTAGAGGTCAAACAGCCAAGTAATATTTGGACACTCTGCCCTTACCTGCTTCAGCTGGACACATAAGAGACATTTGCTGTTGAAAAGTGTGTTTAGTGCTTAGACTAGAGAAAAAAGGATGGGCAATGTCAGTAATGGCATAAATACGTATTTATCCATGGCTTTCAAGCAACTAATTGTAGGGCTTTAGTTATAAACACAGAGACATACAGACCAAAGAATGATATTTTCCCATGGTACTTGTGATTTTGGCTTTGCTACGGGAGTCAGTAGTGGTGTTATTGAACAGCATTGATAGATGAATCAACAGTTGTAAGATAACTTTTGTATCACTGAATTAAATTAGAATTCCACATGGAGCATGCAGTTTCATGTCAACTGATACGCAAAATTTTTCTAACTTTGGCTTTTTCCACCCTCTCCCTAGGCAGTGCATTGCTCCACAGCCCCATGTTAGACCTGGACAGTGACGTGCGTCCATCGCCGATTGGCCACCTCAGTCAAACTGCTTCACTGAAAAGGGGCAGCAGCTTTCAGTCTGGCCGTGATGATGGTAGGCATCTGTTTTGTTTGAAGAAACAAAGCTGCAGCCCCCAGTGTCCAGTGTGTGGTGTAGTCAAAAAACCCAAACAGAAACCCACACTCCGTGTGTTTGTTTTGCTTTGTTACCAAATACAATTATTTCTTCTCATACATTGCTGTTGCTTACTAAAAGAGTCCTCCATGGTTTTGCAAGTAAAGAGCAGTTCATAAAATTCAAATTCAAGTTCAGAATTTGCTTCTTAGAATGTAGTCAAAGTAGTAAATGTCTTTTTTTCTACAAAAACAGACTTTCTGTGTATGCATAGCCACCTACTGCCTACCACCTTTTGTGTGTGTTTGCTAAGGTGGTTCTCCTTGCATTTACTTCACATATCTGACTCACATATCTGACTCACCAATTCTCTAAACCCAGAAAGGGAAACAAAGTGTGTGAATATGTGATTGTCCAAGAAGTTGTTTAAAGAAATTACTATGGATTAAAAACTGCAGCATTCAAATAGCATTCAGCTCTTGCTTGAGCCTATTTTCAAATGTTGCTTATGTTTAGAGTATGTATAAGTAATAGACAATAGCTCTAGTTTTATCTTTAGGATGTTAGAGCAAAGATTATAATAGAACAAAGGGAATAAAATGTAAATGGGAACTTTCTTTACCAGCAAATTAAAAATATCTTGAATTTATGGCCATAACCTTTTGACATGGTGTACAGTAGCTACAGAAGAAGTATCTGCTGTCTGCAGGCTTGGGACTAAGCCTGAAGTAAGCTTCCGTGAGGGGAAAAGAATTTCACAGATGAAGTAAATCTCGCCAGTGTGTTTGCAATTACAAACAGACATCCCTGGTCATAACCTTTGGTTGGCACTGGAGCTTTTGGCAAAGATGGTTTCTCAAACTGAAATTTCTTGGTTAGAACTTGAGGTTTGTATATGTTATAGAGCCTCTACTGCTATAGCAGTGTTGGCACAGCTTCGTGACATAGTCACAGCTTGTGTTAACAAGAGAAATTTTTCTGGCACTTGGTCTAGACCAGTTCTCTGGTCATAAAACAAGCTGGAGGAAGTACCTTATCCGTGTCCACACTATCAGCTTTTCTAGTTGAGCTTTGAAGTTTTCATGCCTCCTAAACAGATGTATCACTATCAGCACAACTGCACTTGTTATGTCAGAGCTTCTTTCCAAATTTTGGGCTTCTATTATGATTTTATTTTCAGATACTAATCCAAACTGCCTATACTTCTTGGCCATGAGAAAGAATGGGTAGTGCAGATGTTAATTTCACCACGAAAGAAATGGAGCAATACTTTACCCACACCTCGACAAATGGGTGTTGCTGAAGGCATGCTGTACTTCAAGGAGATTCAAGACCCTCTACCAACACAATAAAATAGTGGGGCTCTGGTGAAGCCTTCTAGTTATGTAATGTGCTCTTAGGCGGCTATTTTTGCCTAACTGGTGAATTGCTGTTCTGTGTAGGCAATATTCTCTAGCAAAGTAGATACAGAAAGAGCTATCTCATGCAACATTTTTCTGCATTTCCACAGAGTTGTATAGGATCATATAATATCTTTAAGTTTATCATTTGTAAAAGACCTGAGTTTATACATTAAAAACCCCACATCACCAAACATGGCATGTTGTTGTGTGGGGGTTTTGGCTGCTTATTTGAAGTTTTTTCAAAAATATGTGATTTTTTTGTCCAAGTGTTCTCAAGTAGACTCTTCTTGAAGTTAAATACAAATCTCTTAACGCTGTTATGCTGATACCCTCTTTTGTTAAATCATTGTAATCATGAAGTTTCAATGGAGAAGATAGATGATTATAAAGGAAACTTCGTAAAATACTCTTCTATTTTCTGTGTTAATTAGTATTTTTCTTCTGTCCTGTTCAGCTCGCTCTTTACCCCCTTTCTCCCCACCGCAGCCTCCCTTTGTCCCATTGCTTAGGAAACTGAGAACTGAGTTATCTGTTGCCAACATTTTGTTTGAAACTTTTCTAATGTCTTGATTGCTTTCACATTACCTAATTTTTTAGAGTGTTTTGAAGACAGAAGACTATCTGAATCGATTTTTAGGTGGATTGTCTTAGATACCCCGACAAAGGAGACCTATTCTGTATATGCTGTCATAGTGTGCTAGCACCTTGTAAGCATATCAGAAGAAAACTTGTATCTGTACAAGCTGTGTACACATATATAGATTGGGCTTTAAATTTTTTTATTCCTACCTGAAAGATTTTATATATACTGTATAGTCACTTGTGTAATAAAAAGAAGCAGCAAGCTGCATTCTTATTTTTAAAATGTTTAATGTTGATTTTTCCATCCCCTTTCCCCCTTTCAGCTTGGAGATACAAAGCTCCTCAGCAAGTTGTATTTGTTGAAAAGTTGACAAAACTTGTTGTAAGTCAGCTGCCCAACTTCTGGAAGCTCTGGATTTCTTATGTGAATGGGAGTTTATTCAGTGAGGTATGGATTCTTTTATATAAATGACTTTTAGGTAACAAAGGTCTGTAATAGTTATGTTTGAAGTATTATATTTCACTGGTAGAAGTGATAAGTCATTTTAGTAAGAGATTTTTCTCTGTATTTTTAAGAGAGTGTAAGCACCCAGTGGAATTACTTCAAATTCTGAGAATGGGAGTTCTGTGTGTGTCTGTGTATGTCTGTGTACCAGTTGCTGGACTCAGTATCTGTGTACTTTCACCTCTTACTCATAGCTGGCCCTTCATTGGTGATTTGAAGAAATATCACATTGCATGAAGGATAGAGATATGTAAAAGGCAGAGTCATACAGAAAAAAATATTGTTTCCTTTCTTTGGAAAAGGAGTACTCATTTCTTGAGTTTTAAGTATTTGTAAGTGAGGTTAGGTTCAAGACCAGAGTTGCAAAATGACCAAGGTCCAGAGTAGAATTCATGGACACACTACAGGGAGTCTGGTCTGGAAGGTTAGTGAACTGCAATCATCTGTGCTTCTACTCCTTCTTGCCCAGATGATCTCATTTTTCCAAATCATGCAAATATAAGCTTGATAGTCCAAGAAGCAGGGGAAAGACAAAAGTAATGATTCATGACAAATGCCATTTTTATATGCACACTCTCTGCAGATTTTGAAAAGACATATATCATAATTCATTTCTGATAATTAATTTGTAGTATACAAGGTCCTGCTGTGTTTAAATTCTTAAGTCATCATGTCTATACCATTCCACTACAAAATTAGCCCTGAAACAGATCTTCAGCCATAATATCACTATTCTTTGCAGCTATAATAGAAAATAAAACAAAAGCCTTAGAAAAAAGAACATTTGGAAGCTTATGTTCTCATTTTCCATTTCTCTAACTAAAAAATTAATATATCTATTTATTGCCAGTGTTTGTAAATCAATATACTGTTTTCATATGATGATACTAATAGGTAATATAGCCCTTTAGATGTTGAACACAATATACAGAGCTTTATAGCTTCAGTGAAATAGATTCTATTTGTGGTCCTCACTTTACATGATAAAATCAAAAGAAAGATATGACATTTACTCATAATGTTCAGTGAAGGAAGTAAAATCAAGAATAAACCTTAGTACTATTGACTTCCACAAAAATAATTTATTTCATAAGGGAAATGGCAATCTTTCTTTATGACACCAGTACCGTTGAAAATTAAACTTTACAAATTCACCTGTTAAGATACTGTGATTTTTTTTTTCCTGTGTACATTGAAAAAGAAAGCAATTTCTAGAGAAATGGAGACTTGAACTGTAAACAAGGTTGAGAAGTTCTGCTCATGAGAATGAGTGCAAGTGGAAAATGCAGTGATCGTCTGTCCTGCCTAAACAAAACAGCGTTTCAATGTATTTAAAAAACAAGAGAGATAGTTTTGCTATTAGTCTATAAAGTTCATTATGCTCTTCTTCTTTTTTGAGATCAAATTCTGAACTTCTGAGAAATTAATCCCCATACATTTGATTTCTTCTGCTCCTTTGGTCCTTACCGAAGCCACACATTCCTCCTGTGTATTCTGCATGCCACAGTCAGTTGAGGATGAGTGAGAGGAGAGGGGGACATAAGCTGGAAGACTTATAGAACACTTAAGAATAGCTGTCATTACATTGCATTCAAGACTGAAAGGTTATGTGTTTTTCTGTCAGAAAGAGTACAGATTTTCATTGTCCACGAAGAAAGTTCTTTTACCATGTTACTTGCTATTTATCATTCAGGAAGCAAGGTTATTGCTACATTTTTTTAAGAAATGTCCTGTGAAAAATGGTATAGAGGGTTATTTCAGTTAGCTTATTCGAGTCTGTGAGACATTTTTAAAATGTAGAAGAAAAATCTCTACATATGCATTTCAAGATGTATTTTATCTTGTTCAGTTTGCAGGGTTTTGTCAGGGAGGGGGTTCTTTTTAGTTCTGAAATGTTATAGCTGTATGCCTTAAAATATTGTCAGTTAAAGATGTGTGTGGTATTTCAACAGTTTGAAAAGTTGAGTTCTTTGAATCACTCTAAGTGAAGTCACAAATGTGAGTAGTAACCGTTGATCTTACCACAAGATAGTTTTGGTCTGTCTGTGCAGGAAAGGTTTAAGATTGGTCTTCAGCAAAACCACTAAGGGTAAAAAAAAGGTATCAAAGATCTATGAATTGTTCTGTTTAATCCAGCTGTAAACCAGTGAATTTCAAGTTGCTATCTGAGGTTTCAAGGAATATAGCTTGTTTTCTTTCTAATGCTTTAGAAGAGAGAAGTGGTAATTACATGCAGCAATAATTTAAAGGTTGTTCTCCTGGTCTGAAATGGTGTAATTCAGAGCTTTAAAGTCCAAGAGTTTCATAGCTATGTATTTTCAAAAACTGTTAAGTGGTTGGATTTTTCTCAAATTTTTGCTGACATAAAATTATTTAATTTACCTTAAAAATCTTAAATGCTTTAACTAAAGAAGGATTTGAAAAATACAGCATTTCAAATTAATTCTTTGAAAGTAAACCAATTCTCTTTGAGAACACTCTTGTCTTGTTATTGCACTTCTTGTCCAGTAGATGTTGCTGTACAAACATGAAACGGGAGAGATTCTAGCTGTAAAATTCTACATCTGCACTTAACCTAGGATTTGAAATAACTTTTTCAGTTTAATTTACTTTACTGTGTTCTCAGCAGACTCCACAGAAGGGTAGAACTACAAACAGGAAGACTGTTAGTCAAATCCTGTTTTTCTTCAACTGTAACTGTCTCATGCAAAGTGTACTCATATTCCTCTGTTTTCAAAGAAGTGACAATGAAAATGCTGCTTATTTTGCAGAGTCTCTTTTACAATTAGTTGAATTGTTTAAGGAGCATTGTAACAAAATACTGTTCCTAAAACCAAGCAAAAACCCCACAACCCTCCCTCCCACATCTTGCAATTCCAAATTGCTGTCATTCCAAAAATTGTCTGCCACTTCACAGTGATGTCTTTCTCTGGGCAGCTTCCATGCTGAAAAAATACTTTCTTCATGTAAACCTGATGCACAACTGAACTATATATGTTTCAGATCTCACTAACACTGCAGTGAGAAAACTTTGACCTCAAGAAGTTTGTACTGCTGGAGCTACTCTTTTGCTTGTCTCTGCCTTAAGCACACTGTTCCTCCGAATTAAATATTAGGGTACTGACCTACAGTAACTAGGGTTTATTGAGCTATATATAGTCTTTTGCTCAGAAATGCCATGAGTTAGTTTTTATAATTGCATCATAAACTTGTAGGTTTTCACTTCTTCACTTTGAAACCCCCTTTTTCATAATTATTTTAACAGTGGTTATAAGATACTTACACTTTTCAATTTTCTTGTTTTCGTAAGACTGCTGAAAAATCTGGCCAAATGGAAAGATCAAAGAAAAATGCTAGGCAAAGACAAAATGATTTCAAGGTAAGTAGTTGGGAGGAGATGTGGTGGGGAGAAACTTACTTTTTTTCAGTTGTCCTTCGTGGCAAGATACTTTAGTGTCACCTTGAAAAATAAGATTTCTTAAATCATTTGTGTACCCATTTGCGTACACCTCCTTCTCCTCTCTTCTCTACCATGTGGAGCCATCTGTAAATCAAGCATTGCTACCTGTTTTATATAGCAAGTACATGGCTGCTTAAACATATTGGCAGAGCTTTTTCCTTAATTTTTCTTTCCCTCTTCTGGTGCAGAAAATGATTCAGGAAGTGATGCATTCTCTGGTAAAACTTATCCGTGGAGCCCTGCTTCCATTCAGCCTCAGAGAAGGAGAGTTAAGACAGTATGGTGGCTGGGAGATGAAATCTGAACTTTCTGGCCAGTGGCTAACACATGTTATCCAGACTGTAAGGTAAACGGATCTGTGGACCTGTAAAATCATGCTATTCCTGGAATGTGTAAGCTTTAAGACAAAATGTTTCGTTCATTGCATTAAATACCCTGAGTTTTGAGGATGTTAACATTTTCAAAAATAGGAGTGCAAAAAAATTGTGTATGGCAGATATAGGATTCTATGTGCAAGTGTAATTAATCATGTCTCATTATATAGTCTTATCATGTAATAATATATTCATTTTTTCCCATAGCATCTTAGGAAAAAGTTTGAATAAAATATTTGCCTGGCACAGAACAGACACTCAGTACATGAAACAGGATTTTATTCTTTAGTGTAGAAAGCAATTATTTGCTTCATTTGCTACATGTCTTCCCACCTCTGTCAAAATGGGTGAAAATACGTTTCTCACTATAGTATCATTCTTAGATCATAAACATTACAGTTGTTTTATGGAAGATGATTCTCCTGTTTATAATTTCACTCTGCTTATAATTATATTTGTTTATAAAATTAGTAATGTGCATCTCGTTAATTACAAAATGTCTCACTAATACACAGAATTTTCTTCCATTTGTCTATGGGGGCTATGGGAATTGTAATTGTCTTTTGGAAACTTGAATAGTACCTGGATATGATACTGTACTTCTTATCTAGAGTTTTCAAAGCAGGTAACAGGCAAAGCACAAATGAAAAAGAGACAAGGGTATAATCATGTATAGATTTTCTTATTGCGGATGGAGCTAGAAGTGATACACACCTGTTGTCAAGTCTGTTTAACACTTTCTCTCAGTCTGTTGTCACATTATCTGTACTGTAACCATTTAGAAAAATGTTTCCATGTGAAGTTTGTTATTCTGGCTGAATTTTATGGAAAGCTTTCAATTTAAGAAGGAACTGACTTGATACTTAATGAAAAGATAACAAAGGGGCACTACTGTTGCCGTTCTACAAGAAGCAATCCAGTTTCACTCAAATTATAAAATCCTAAACTTCAACACTTGCATATCTGTAATACTGGCTTGGAAATGTAACCAACAGATTCTCTAAAGGTTAGTTGTGCTCCTGCCATCTGAGATAAGATCCAGACTGAGGTTACAGGCTATATGGAGCCTCTTTTTCAGAGAATCTCCTTTTGCTTTCCGGGCACTGCCCTGGTAATGAACAACTGAACTGAGAGCTGGGGAAATCCTCTCTCCCTCCCCCTCTTTTCCCCACCTTGTGTTCTTAGCAATGCCTGTGATGGCACTTGAGTAAAGTGAACTAGATTGTACTGCAAAGTGATCAAAAGTAGAGAAGAAAAGTGCAATCTGGAGAAGAGAAGTGGAATATACCATAGTAGGATACTGACCAGTGATGACCAGGTCAAAAGTTTATGCAAGTGCTACAGGGGCTTTTATTTTCAAGCCCCCACCACACTTTGACAATCTGACAAGTTCTTGTGACTCACAACAACGATGAAGGTGAGCTGTTCCCAAGAAGAGTATGCACAATGCCTAAACCCTTTATTTGTTGCAAAGTTGTGTAATAGCTGAAGCATTATTTTCATAGTTTGTAACTAAAAGTCATGATGAAGGACATGATAGAATTTTACTCTTTTCTGTCATCTCGCAAATGATTTACTGTTTTCTGCTTGTGTTTAAAAATGATAAAACTCACAATATTAGATAACAGGGAGTTGTCATTACATCTGGGTGGTCTTAATTCTTCTGCTTGTTTGTATGTATCACACAGCTGAAAGTGAGGTGGTAGCACAATCTTTCTCTTGCACCCCGTTCTGTCATTGCCCAGTATTAATAGGTTCCAGAGAATAAATCAGAACTATGCAATCAAGTGAGCCTGGCTGACAAGACTTTTGCCTTACTATAAAGGTATAAAAAGTATGTATTTGTTAGGGTGTATTATGAGAAAAAAGATGATCCTAGAGATGTGACAGCTGTGTGCTCCCAGAAATGGAATCAACTCCTGAAGTACAGGGCTATCATGCAGTCTAAAGTAACTTAAATTTCTCCCAGATGAGTATTTACATTCTGTGTTTCCTTGCTGGCTAGATAGTTCAGATTTTTCTAATCCACTGATGCAGTAGTTATGCTGGGTGGAGAGCAGTCTGTTTACTGGTGGAGGTTTGATAGTTTGTGCCCAATAACTGGGGTATGGAACTGAAGCCTATAAGTGGATGATTGGAAATGTTCCACTTGTTTGTTTGTGCCTTCCTATTCCTCCGCTTTGGCACTCTCTGTTACCTGCTTTCCTCAGTATTAGCAGCAGGGGAAGTAGCAGTGACTGCCTTTGAATTGTCCTTGCTTACATATCCAGGAGTTTGATAAAAGCAGTGAACCTCACTTTGTGCCTCTAAGTCTGAGCACAACTGCAGCCTTTTAGTTAAAAGCTTAAATGCTGTTCCATGCAAGCAGCTTCTGTGCTACTATTTCTAAAGGGAAAAACCTGAAATTAATATCTCCATCCTCACCTGTAGTGCCAGTGATTTGTGCTTGGTCAGAGTTGGAAGCAAAACAGTGAATGACTTCACTCTGCACATGGTGCAGTAGCTGTATTTTGGCTCCGTAAATGTGTATATTCTTAGGAATCTGATGCACAGCCACATCACCATTTATGGCAGCTTAATGGCTGTTACTGTTGTCACGCAGGTAAAAATTATCTCAGAAACCCTGTTGTGGATCTTGTATTTGATCCAGGCATTCACCTAAAAACAACAAGAAAAGCTGCTTCTGCTCCAAAAGGATTATTCTTTGATAACAGGACAAGAGATGAATGCAGAAAGGCAGGCAGGGAAGTGCAAGAAGACAGTAGGAAAAGTTGGCATGTTGCTGTGATGACATTACTGTAATGTTAGAGAAAAATAAATCTGCATTTGCAGTCTTCTGAATTAAGTAAATAATTAATCTTCTGAAAACGGGATAATTAGTTTTCAAAGATACACTGAGGACGGAGCTATTGTATTTACATATGCAGAAAACGTCTGAAAAATTCAATGAAGTTTATCAGCTTAAAAAACTCTGCAGATTTACACTTCCTTCTAACTTAATCTGCTTTCCAGGCTTAGTTCTGAGTCTCTTACTGCACTCGAGATACCCAATGATATGCTTCAGATCATCCAGGATCTTATTTTGGACCTCCGTGTACGTTGCATTATAGTGACCTTACAACACACAGCTGAAGGTAATAGAAGACTGCAGGTATCTTTGCTTACTGTCATTCTTTTTTGCCCCTGATTAGGCAAAACCATGTTCTGTAAGATAACCATGTTTATTACAGATGTTGTAGTGGCAGTGGACTCATCTGAGTTCTGTAATTTCTCATGAGAGTTACTCAAATTCTTCATTTTTCTACCAGAAACACTTTATGAGTATTTCCTTCCCTTAGTCTAATGAATAGAGTAAGACTTGTTTCCTTTCGACTGAGACAATTTTACAATGCAAGTGATTTATCTCATGATGCATTTTCCATGTTGGAAATATAATTTATTTTCTTTCTTGAGTTTTTCTATAATGTGAAGAATGCAATAAGCAGAGTCCCACCCCCAAGGACAAAAAAAGACCTAAAAAAATATCCACAGCCCTTTATGAAGTATCTTGGTTGTGTGATTTCCAAGGCTTTTTACTAACATTGTAATTCCCAGGGTTTCCTGCTGTGTACACAACTTTTGCCATAAATGTCTGGATTGTGAAGGCCAGTAACACATTCTCTAAATCTGATGTGACTCTATGCCATCAGAGGCCATTCATCTTGCTGACTTGTATTCAACTCTGAAACTTAAATTTTAATGAAGTAAATCTTGCAGAAATGAATGACTCTCAAAATCAGAGCAGATTGATATACTGATTCTCTTGGCAGGGTTTTGGGGTTTTTTTCCAAAAGACTAATTACCCTCAATGTTAAAATAATTAGGATTTTTTTAACATTGCAATTTAACCACTTTTAAATCTTTAACATATGATTATTATGTAGGCTAACATGAAGCTAAGAGTTTTACTCTATGCTTAAGTGTGCCAGGCTATATTAACCAAATGTTTAAACTTTTGATGACAGCAAATCATTAGGTATACATGGCTTATTTGCTACAGTATTGATATTAATTGGATTCTTGGCTCTTAATTGTTTTATTAATCCCATTTCACTATTAACATTATTTTTCTGCATAAATATCAAGCCAGCTGGCAAAAGAGTATATACATTGTCTTGTCTCCTTAAAACTCGGAAAAGTATTACCACTATTTCAGATTTCAGTTAAAGGATAAGAAGGTCTTTTTTTGCTTTTCTTCACTTAGTGCAACTGAGTTCAGTTGTTTGTTTTTTCTTAATGATAGGTGAAAAAGATTTTCTTTCTTTTAATTGTGACATGAGGATGGTCTTATTGGACTGACTTATTCCTCTATCTAGGAATTGTGAGTGGTTCCTCAGATGTCCTGCTGTGTCAAAGGAAGGAAGTATTTAGCTCTGAACCATTTTGTCCTCAGCATATCCAATCTCTGAGCTATCTACCTAGCTTCTCTGGCACATTCCAGAGGGCTCCAATATGTGATCGATGATGAAAAAACCTGCTGTCTTACTAGTTTTGCCTACTTGTTGCATCATGGCAATAGCCCAGTTCTTTGTTTGGGTGCAGAGTTTCTGCTCCATATGTTCTGATTGCTGGCCGCACATTCTGCATAGGAAAAACTCTTGTGGTAGGTAGTCTGTACCTTAGATTTTAGTAAAAGCAATTCATACTTTTGTTTCTTGAATCCAAAGAAATCAGATCCTCAGAGATGCTGGTATGTGTTATTGGTTGGATAATGTATCTGTCTTTTGTCTAACTATAACAGCAACTTTCCTTGACCACTGCTTCCATCCTGTGTCAGTAAAGCAGCTCTGTGTGTTGACTATAGCATCAAACAGGAGGAAGGATGCCTGCCTGTATCATAACTCTCATTCCATACTGTTGCATTGCATGCCTTATCTGTGGAGCCCCTATGTTTTTTGTTCTTTACCAACAAAGGCAAAATTGTATTTATTGAATGTATTTAGATAGGGATTTTTTTTTTTTCTGCACAAGACCAGGTTAATTGGTCCCATGAAGAAACTCTTATTATTATGGAATGTGTGAAAGAACAGGTAATGGATATTCTCAGGGAGCTATGTAAATTTATCTCAGAAGTAGCTATGTCTGTTATATGTAAGTCAAACAAGCTCCTCCTGGACTTGAATTTCACCTCTCTAATATCTCCAAAATACAAGATTCGTAAAGTGCTGATATAAACTTCAGTCTCATCTCTTGCTGTATATTTTAAGTTGGTAAAGGCATTCAGATGTAGTTAAAATTTTTAGATGTAGTTAAAATTCTCACTAGAGCACTTGAGCTATTCAAATACGATAAACCTGCCCACGCAGAGGGGTTTTTTGTTGTCTTATGATAAACACCACATACACACACTGGCCCTGCAAGGCAGTCTGTGTTCTTTCCCTGCCATATGTGATCACTGGTCATAAAGGTCATGAAAGACAAATTCTGTGAATGCCAGACTAGACAGGGGGTTTACGTGAATGTATTTGACTGGAATTTGATGAGCAGTGAAATATGAGAAGAAGAAATTTGGTGGGATTTATATTTGTCTTAGCTACAAACAGAATGCAAAAGTGAGCAGCCACAAAAACATGTAAAGCCTGACCAGTGAAATCTAAACCCTTACAAGAATATCAGTTGAATTAAGTAAGAAAACGAAGAGGGTAATTGTTCTGCACAATCCCTTAATGCCTTTTTTCCTCACTGAGCCTATACTTCCACAAGAATTGCAGAGTATGACACTGTAATCAAGCTTCTTAATTTAGCTAATGAAAGCACTAAGATAGTGAAGATACCTTTCAGCATGCATTAGTTATCCTCTCTTCTTGGATTTTTAGAAGAGATGGTAATTCACTGAAATTTTTGCTCATTTAAAAAGGAGTTTCATGATGTACAGACAGTTCTGATGAGCAATTTGTGTGTGGGAAAACCGTATGTCAAAGCCCCACAAACTGCACACAAGTTCGTTTTTGTTCTGTTTACACTTCAGTTAAGCCCAGAAAGCAGTGATGATGCACAATGCATGCAGCTATAGAGGAGTTGTGTTTATAGTGCCTAAGTTTGGAACTCACATCCCAACTTTATATATACAGTTACGTAGTAAGCCTGTATAAGTTGACACCTTCTGGATAGTGGAAGAGAGTGTTCTTTGCATATGCCTTCATGTATTTTTGAAGAAAATCTAGCGCTGTGGGTCCTTGACCCTGACTGGGGACCCTGTGCCTCTTTCATAGTTCTGAATATGAATTATATGCTGTCTTTCTGTCTTTGCTAAAATGCTAGGCAGTTGTTCTTTCATTTTTAGTTAAGAGCTGTAGTGTAGTAGGCTAGAGACTTGGGTTCTTAGATGTATTATTTTATGTTGTGATTAAAAATTTGCAAAATAAAAACAAACCCAAAGCCTTCATAGTGCTCCCTTAATTCTAAGCTTTCCAGTAAACGATGTGCTTCATGCAAGTCCTGCCATGTATCATAGATGTGCTTCTCTGTGTGGTGTCACCAGCATACCATGTGTGAGTTCCATTCTTAGTCATTTGAGAGTGCTGAAAGCTTTGAAGCTTGGAGTGCTCTTTGCTTGTATGCCGAGTCATTGCAGTCCCAATGTCTGTGGTTTATCTTTTCAAGTTCAAGAAATTTTTAATAATGAAAATTAATACCTTCTGTCCCCACCCACCCACCCCTTCTTTCCCCTTTTACTTTGTCTTACAGATATAAAGAGATTAGCGGAAAAGGAAGACTGGGTTGTTGACAATGAAGGTTTGACATCGTTGGTGGGTATAGTTGGTATCTTGTAGGCACTTTCTTTACTGGATTACTTTTTTTGCATGTGCAGCAAAACTGATTTCTGTATTCTCCAAAAATTGAATTACTTTAGACTTTGACTGCATATGTGCATGCTGGTGTCTGTAGTTTTATTAAAATATGATGAAAATACAAGAAGCTAAAAAATGTTTAAAAATTATTTGAATGGCTACCTCTTTACAGCAATTTTAAGAGGTGTCATCACCAAACACAAATTTTTTTATTCCTTTTCTAAATTTTTTGTTTATATTTTTTAAACTATTATGTGTGAAATAACGTGAAGTGATAATAGATCTATGGGACCGAACTATTTTTGAAAGTGAAAACTAAAAAAACCCCAGCATAAATAAAAGTTGTGCAGGTATGTGCCATGTATTAAGAGACAGAGGTCGGGCATCAAGATATGTAGCATGGCTTTCTGCCTTAGGTGGGATTATTTACATGTTTCAGTATAATTACTGCTGACCTCTAGCATGCTTTTGCTTAGAAAAACAATAATGAATTCCGTTGTTAAACATCTTATTTCAGAGATGGATTATTGAAGTAAAAAATCATATTTGAGGTCACAAGTTCGGTTCACATCAAAATGCTTCATAACTTAGTAGGCACACCACCATGGAATTGGTCTGTAGCTAAATAAATAGGTCACTTACATGTTATAATGAGAAATTGAACTGAAAAGCAACTAATTTAGGAGATTGTCTACATGAAAACAACCAATGACTTGAAACCAAATTCAGATAAATTAGTGAGATGCTTTCTGGAAATAAACAGTAATGAGTAATGCCTAAAACACAATAATCATATTGTAGGTGTGACTTAAAAACAATATGCGAAAGCAGAAAAGGCCTGTGGGAGGGAGAGTTGCTTTGTATGTATTATCTAAGGGAATGCTCCGAAGACTCTTAGTCTTCTTATTTGCTTCTATAAATAAGTGTTTGAAGTTGAGTAGGAGGACATTAAGCAGTCACAATATACATATTGTAGGAAGGAGTTGGGCAATTGTAGTACTACAACCAGGTTTAACAGCTTCTGGTCTTGGTTTCAGTTGCTGCTGCCTTGGGCAAGTCCCTTAAGTTTCTGTTTTTCACTATGTTTATCTGTAAAATGAAGGCAGGGGGAAGGGTCTTCCACAAAAGTATTGTTTCTTTACGCTTGTGCTGTATCCTAACCCATCTTTATTAAAAAAACTGCTTAAATCTTTTTTGCATTTAGAAGTTGCCCATTAATTCATTGTATACAGCACTTCCCTAGAGAAGTGTTGAGGCCATGGTTGAAACATGCCAAATTTTAATGGTGGAAGTTGACTATTTTTTGTCATAGCAAGGTTATTTACCTACTAAAGTAGAGTTCATTGCGGTGATACCAGAGCAAAAATTAACCAGTACAAAAAAAGGGCCAGGCAATCTCTTTGGGGACATTTTAGTCCTGAGGTAGAAACCATATTTTAAGTTTGCAGGAAATATTTGTTGATAACCTGTTTAGCATTTATATTCCAGATAAAAGATACAGTGAAACACAGAACCAGCTTTTCTCAGCTTCATAATATCCAAAGAATCACATAACTGAACAGCTTGCCTCTCCTGAGGTGTTATGTTTATTGTGTGGAAGGAAGAACCCAAGAGGAGCACTTTACTGCTGGCCTTTTTCTTTTAAGGGACCCAAATATACTAACTACAGATTCTTAGTGGCTTTTTTCATGATTTTCATTTTGCCATGCGGGCATCAGTTTCACAGTCCACCTCCACCATTTACAGAAATAAAAGTTGCTTCTAAGCCTGAAGTTGGTGATATGCCATAATCTACTGAATGAAAAGCAGGTTTACATGGCTTATGAACTATTTTGTCCACTTTTTTGACCCAAATCCAGGAAGATGATGTCTCTCTTTTCTCTCTTTCACATTGCCCTGCACAACAGGTTCTTGCCCTATACCAGCAGATGCATTAAAAAAATAAAGTGTGACTTACCAGGGAAGAGAGAAAGATGAAGGGAAAAATGACTAATGACTCTGCTGTGAACTTGCTTGCACTTTCAGAGTGAAATTGATACATGTTAGCCAGACACTCATATTTCAGGTTTGGAAACCTGAAGGTAACAATAGCCCTTCAAACCATGTTTAATTCCGTTTGAAAGCAACTTCAGTCCAATTTTCTTAGAAACATTTTGCTGAAATACAGTGCAGAAATATTGAATATCCCAGGTGAAATTCTATCCCAGCTTGGATCAAGGAGGGTAGTAGGGAGTGTGTCACAGGCATCTGTAATGCTACCACAAACAGCTCTAAAATTATTTCATGAGCCTTTTATATGAGGCTGTTTGGTGTAAAAGCCTCTCATTCAGATTAAAAAAATGTATATTGATCTATGGTAATAATTCTGTAGATAACTTATATACAAAAGTGCATAACTACAAAAGGGTTCTCTGGTAATACTGAAGTATGATTTCCACCCCCCGCCCCCTGCTCCCCTTATTTGGGATAATTTGGAAATAAAAAGCTTACCATATACCTTATAAGTTTTTATGTATTTGTGTAGTATATATTTAACATGCTTATCTACAGCTAACAACTCATCTGACTTTCAGCCATCCCAGTTTGAACAGTGCATTATTCATTCTTTGCAATCTCTTAAAACTGTGCTGGACTGCAAACCTGGAGAAGCCAGTGTAAGTTTTGATTTACGCATTTATTTTTGTTCTTCTTCTGAAACCCAATAGAAGTTTACATGAAAAGAACTTTAAGAGAATGATCCAAGGATGTAACTTTCCTCTATTTTTTTCCCATGTACACCCTTTTCACTTGTGCTAGCATTTAGGCTTCTGTTTGTGCTTCTTTTGTTAGGGTTAATTTGTGTGTATGCAGCAGATTGAACCTATATTTAAACCTTAAAAGCTGTTCTTGTGAAAAAAAAACGGCTACTCATGTAATTTTCTGATAGCAGTAGACATGACATTGCATCTCAAAAAACCAAAAAAATGAAGAGGCCATTCCTAGGAGTTACTCTTCACTTAGTGTTGGATCCAAACTACTTTTGGAATTTAAATACAGCATTTTATCCCCATCTAGTCGGTACCTTGAGGCCCTGATTGATTGCAACGCTGATGTTTTCTTTCAGGTTTCAGTGTTCTAAGGGAATTTAACACTTTACCAAACTCTCTTGGGCCCCTCTGTATAGGTACTGTTTCTCTCTCCTCCGTTGTTTTAATCTTTAAACTAGCTCATTTCTTAATGAGCATTACTCAAAAGAATCTGCTGTGAATTCACCCTAATGATGAATCCTTCTTTTTAGGATGCAAAGATCTTTGAATATCCTGGGAACTCTTGCTGCAATTCCATTAGCCAACAATGACATACATCACATGTACTATGACTTCCTTCCTTTTACTGTGTTATCTCCTCATGCCTATCAAACTGTTTACTGGGACTTGTATTCTCTCTCCCATTTTTTTGGATGGGGAAGAATTGAAATTGATCCGTAAGAAAACACTGGGTCTTAGCAGCCATTCCTTTAATAGTGTCATCTCTTTAGGGATGGGTTACTCAGGCCTTCCTTGAGCATAAGGCCACATGGAGCTGTTCTGCTGAAATAATATGCTTGCATCCTCAGGTTTTCCAACAGCAGAAAACACAGGAGGATGTGTGCCAGCTGAGCATTGGGATCATGCAGGTAACTTGAGCACCTTGAAGTATGAAATTGTCAACACAAGTGATGATCAAAAGTGTGTGCTTTGTACCTCCCAACAGATAGCTTAAATTGATGGTGGTGTTATTCCTCTGGTACACTCTGGGATACTGAGAAATGTTTGACTTTAAAAGTAGATAGAGCTTATTAGCTAAATCTGGTGATGGCAAATCCTCAGCGGATAAGTGACATATTCAAGTATTTTACGGGTTGTGATTGTTCAAGGTTTTACTGACAATTGACACTTGCTGAAGTGATGTCATCTAACATCTATATAATGTAGTAAAAGGAGATGTGCTGATTTTTATCAGCTGAAGATCTGGCTTTTAATTTTTGTTCCAGAAACCAATGTTCTTTGTAACAAAATCTGATTTTTTAAAAATTGATTTGAAATTCGATAATAGCATTCCTTAGGTCTTTGAACCATTTTAATAGTCTTCTCAAATAAGAAGTCATGAGCCAAAGCAATAAAAGTATTAGAGTGAGACTTCTGCAATTTTTACTTTGGATCCACTGTTCAAATTGAACACATGAAAACTATTCACAATGTTTTCTTTGCAAATCAGCAGATTATCACTGCATAATTTTAGATTAAAATGACTTATCAGGATTAAAAATTCCTGTTTTCCTACAAGTAAACTATGATGCATACAAAATAGAAAATATGCATTAAGAAGTCACAACTGTTACTGTATTTTGGTAGGGTTTAAGAACAAAAAAGGTGATGATGACTGTTCTGTTTTATTGACTGTTATAAAAGTGAACTTGAGAATTTTTTTAGCAGAAAATGTCGATCTTGCTTTATTGTTTCCTAGGGCTTTATAGACTGTTTGGAACAACTGAGCACCAAACCTGATGGTGACATAGACACATCACAGTAAGTAAAAAGAAATAAGATTTATGTGTAGTATTCTGAAGTCATGGGTGCAAATCTTACATTTCAGTGGTGGTGTCGTTTTATCCTTTCCGTATTTCATATTTCTTGTGATTACTTTTGCCTCTGAGTAGTGATTCTTTGAAATAAGAGCAGATACTTTTTTTTGTCAGTTTTGTGGCGTCATGTAATAAAGATTGTAAAAGATAATTAATATTACCTTGCTTATACCATTTAGTTCAGTGACACAAGTTGTGTGCTGTTGAAGCAGATGTGTTGTTTTTGACACGACTTTACATGGAATCAGTTGTACTTGTCACTAAGTAATATCTAGTCATGGTGAAACATTCCCTGCCTTTCTTTTCTTCCCTTCTATTTTTCTACTGATTCTATTCTGCTAAGTTCATGAAATTTTGTTTGTTCAGTAATTGCTCTTGAGGCACTTATTTTAGAGACCAAAATAAGTCAGAGTTGCCTCAGTTTCCAAGAGTTACAAACATTTATTTGTGAAAAGCCAGAGACTTGGCAGATATTGCAATATGTATTAGAAAAAGGCAAATTAAGTCTGTTTTTAACGGAATTTTTTTTCTTCCTATTCAGATGACCATTGGCTGGATAAGTATAAAAACAGAACAGAATCTGTGGCAAAACAGAGAAATTATAGAAACGTAGAATACTGTAAGAAGGAAAGAAAAAGTGTGTAGCTAGAATAGTACTGTCAGTCCACCAAGCTCCTCCTGCAGGCTTTGTGGGCACCTTGGAAAAACTGAACAACATGAGCTACCTTATTGTTTGGTGTGAGGGGGTTTGAAACAACATTCCATTTCATTCCTGTTCATTTGAATCCACCATGTATCAAATGATCAAAAGCACTATACTACTTACTTTTTAAACAATATTCCTAGTCTTTCAGTTGATGTTTCGTCTCCAGATTTGTTTGGAAGCATTCATGAAGAATCAAGTCTTTCTTCAGTAAGTTTGGCTTCTATTTCTAAAAACTGATACGAAAGTATTTCTCAAAGATACAGGAATGTGGTTCATTTTTTTGATGTTGCAATATTGTAAATACTGTTTATTTTGTTTTCCTTTTTTGTAGAGAACAATTTTGTATTCTATAGGCATTTCCTGGATACATAAGCATGAGAAAATACAAGGATGTAAGGCTTGAATATAAAGCTCTTATTAAAAGTACTGAATATAAAGCTCTTATTAAAAGTATTGGGGTTTATGGTATCTTAGTGTACCATGTTAAAGTGACAAATGAAGATGATTTTTGAAAGTGGGTCCTCAGAAACTAAAATGGCATCACAGAAATCAGTGCAAATAGCACTGGTGTTAAGTCAGCTGAGGATTTGACTTTTGATTTATGACCTTGTTTTAAATTCAAACCAATCTGATTATTAGTTACTTTTTAAAACCCACAAAGATACAGATACTCAGTAATGTAGTTTTCCCCAGAAGACTTACTGAGGGTAAACATAGGTTATTTGCTCAGCTTGTTTGGTTTTGGTTTTTTAGGAAATTGGAAAAAAGATTTTTAATATTCTTGAGACTTTGGTTAATGTACTTTCTTCCAGTTCGGCAGCTGATGAAAAAATAAAGGTTTCACCTGCAAAAAACATAGTGAGATCCTCTTGTGAAATTAATATTCCTTAGTACAGGTTTTAAATGTTGACAGAAGGCCAGCTTTGCCTAATTTACAAGAGCAGTAAGCATTCCTGCTACAATAAAGACTCACAGATTGCCAAACTGGGGCAAGTTTCTGAATTGTAGACTATAATAACTAGTTCTTGATATCATTTTATTCTTGCAACACATAGATTTTGAAGTTAATTGCTAACTTGTTCCATATGTCATAGGTACAAACACTTGGGAAAAAGGGAAGAAATCAACAATTTTAGACAATTTTTGGCGTCCATGGTATCATTTTTGTGTAAATCACAGGACATTTTATCTTCTCATTCTTGAATGAGAACAGAGAAAGTGAGTGATCAGAGTAAGATTGGTCACTGTATTTTTTTAAATTCTCATCTTTTGAATAGTCTGCATACTAACCAATTATAACTTAAAGTAACAGGCAACTGCACATCTAAGTCCTAGTCATTGTATTACCAAAATACAGTAACAGGCAACTGCACATCTAAGTCCTAGTCATTGTATTACCAAAATACAAAACTGTCAGGAGTTCTGAGTCTGAAAACCAATACCATTTTTAATCAGATCAATGCTGTTATGGTGATTTCATTGTCAAATAATTTTGTTTTCAAAATATTTTCTGGGTTGATTTTTAACTTGGATCTGAGGTAGAAAAATAGTTTGCAATTGGAAGAAGGAGATGGGAAGAGGGAAGACCCAATCTATTTAAATAGTAGTTCTGTCTTGTTTGGTTCTTTGTTTGGACACTACACCTTGCTAAATCAAAGTCAGGGAAAGGCAATTGTGGTATCTCAACTCCGGAATGTATTTGACTCCCTTGTAATTAAAAAAATCTTTGAAAAACAGACATCAGTTATAACCACCTAGAATTTCTTCAAACTGCTGAAAGTGTATTATGTACTTCAGAACCTTCTAGTATTTTGGAGTGTGTGCATGCATTTGTTCAGTACCTGTTTTGCTCCCCTTGCTTTAGCCAGCTTCATATGAAAGTAAAGGTGATCTTCAGTTGATTTTATGATGGTCATAATTCTTAGCATACGTCTTGAAACAAAGTAAAATCCAGAAACAGCTTCCTGGAAAGCTGTCCAAACCTAATTTTTGTAAAGAAGTCTTAACCACGGTTCTGTATTAGTCACAACTATTCCAGTGAATGCTCCGGATCCTATAAGAAAAAGCATGTTCAGTCATCATGCCTGATATTCAGTTCTCAGTGGTTTATTGGCAAAAGTATTTGTAAAGTCAACTTTATTTATGAGCATGTTTATCATGCGCAGAGTCAATAAAATACTCTATATACGTTTACAGTATTGATCATGCTCCTATTCCTTTTTTTAACTATTATGCTCTTTCTTCTCTTAAAAAAATTTTTAGGAGCAGAGACTTCTAATTGCACTCAGTAACTGCCGTTACCTGGAACGTCATACCTTCCTAAACATAGCTGAACATTTTGAGAAACATGGCTTTCAAGGTGTTGATAAAATAACTCAAGTAAGTGAGAACACTGGAATGAAGTATTATTGCTTGAAGGAAACATATTTTTATTCGGTTTACTTTTTGTGGAAAGTAGATACAAGTGTCCAAATAGCCAAAAGGACTCTTGGGTGAGCCTTCCACAAATGTTTGGGACTCCAAGCATCAGTTGGACACACCAACAACAATGATATTGTTGTGTGTGTTCATACAGGGCTTAAGTAGCTGGTATAGAAAATGTGAGTTCTTGTTCAGGACTTGTGTGTTCAATGGCAAAGCTTATCAGATTTCTTAGTAAAGATGTTTAATGTCACTGTGTTCTCTCAATGCAGAGAGTAAAAGATTGTTATCTCAGGAATATACTTGATAAATTATTTCATCTGGCAATCTACATTGCTGACAGCTGTTGTTCATAAACTAGTTCGTGTTTTTTTGTTGTGTTTTGGGGGTTTTTTGTTGTTTTTTCTTTTTCAAAGAACGAAAATGTCAAAGTGGGTGGCAGTAGCTGTCTCATTTTCCTGCCTTTTTGTAAAGATTAATCACTTCTTATGAGAAATGTTGTGACTTAATCCTTAGGACCATAAAGCTAGTTAATTTCCAGAAATATTCGTTGGTTGGAAGTAAAATGTTATCTTTTCCAGTACACAGTACAGTACTTCACTCAAACTGATCGTTCTACTATGTAGTACATCCTTAGTCCCATTATACCTGAATGTTGCTTGAATTTCTGTGGCTGAAGTAATTTTGAATAGCATTTGGATGGGGTTGCTGTGATTTGTATGGTTAATACAATATAGAAAATTACTCTGGATATTGCCATTTTTTGCTACTAAGAATTGAGCTAGGTACAGTTAGTGTTGTGTATGTAAGCATCTAAGACATCTGTTATGTGTGTATTCAACACTCTACCTTGGACAGCCACATCAAAGTATTGGTACGTTTATCAATGACCACATTCAAATGTTGAAGTGGCAGATTAATTTCCAATCTGCATTAACCCTTTGAAAGCGCTGAGCAGTGCAAATAGTGCGACACAACAACGGGTAATGCCAGCTGGGAGGATTTGGATAAATAGATAATCATTGTAAGAGGGCAATTTTTGAGCCCTTTATTAATTTTAAATGAGGATGGAAGTTCACAGATGTTTAGAGGGGTGGGTTGATTGTTTCTGTTTTTTGTTCTGTCACCTAAACTTCTGTATGCTTTTTATTTATTTAATTACTGGATAAAAAATTGTGATAAAGAATTGGTAAAGTATTTTACAAAATAGAGTTAGTTTTTATCTGAGAAGACTGAAACAAAACTATACTTTTAATTTCTGTCAGCTTTTATAAATTGAATTTTAAAGTGAATTTTGTAGTGTGTTTTGGTAAAAAATTATCTGTTCTTACATTGGATTAGGTTTTTTTAAGTTGCCTTTGTTAATAGGCAAATAATTATTTTCTAATACTCTGAAACTACAGAAATTATAACATCTAAAAACACTTCCTTACATTCTACATGGTTATTTAAATTATTTTTCTTAGTGTGCCAAATAACAAAATTCCATAAAACAGCCAAACATTGCACTTTGCTTTAGCACATGCTACCTTAGCACATGCTTATGGTACTCACCTGTAATTATATTTAATTTCTACATGACTCTTTTTTTTCTGTGGAGATTCTTTTATTCAGCTTTTTATCATCAGTTTAGTTAATTAGGAAATGGAAAAAAAGGTGTATCCCATAAAATTCATCCAAGCTTATTGATTAAGTTTCTGAAAAAAATTGTTTCCACAATTCTGATAATTACATAAGACAGAGGGATAGAGGCTCCAAATGGTTTTAATGCAAGAATTGAAAACTGTAGTTTACAGGGATGTTCACGGCAGAAAAGCAACAATGGGGGAGTTGTATATTTGTATGAGCATTTAGCCCACTTGAGAGTCAGGAAAATGGTATACACAGTGGATATTCAGGACTACTACTCTGTTTCCCTCCCCCGTCCTGGGCTCAAAATGACCCTCAGATTAATTGTTCATTCTTTCTTGCAATCTTTCCACCAGCTGAAAAAACAGGTTACTATCTCAATTGTGCATTGAACTTGAAACAGGTTGAAGAGAACTTGTACGAAATAAAAAAACCTGAATGCAGATGATCTTTTGTATTGAATGACTGCAGAAATGGAAGGGGGAATTATTTAATTCTAAAACACTTTGCTAAGGAACATTGAAACAGTTCTTTCATGGATTCTTTGAATGGGTTTGTATCTGCAGGGACTTCCCACTGGACCTTTTTTTTCCCACTAGTTCAAAACTAAATAGGAATGGTCTAAAGATTGTTATTCTCCCTAATCTTAAGAAATTGAAGTGAAAAATGTCTTGAAACCTGTGTAAAAGGAAGAATGACAAATATTTCTGTAGGTTTAAGTGTTTCTTTTTAAAATAGACTGTCAAGTAGAAGGAAAAGAAGAAAATAGCCTTGATCTTCTCATGCCTTAAGAAAACCTTGCCTTTGAGATAGGGATCCTATTGTGACAAATTAAAGGAGGTTCATCAGCTGCAAAAGCAGGAAAGTTGTGGTGTGTCTCGTTTCTGAGCACCAACTTCACCATCCCAACTTTCCTGACAGCAACTTTGACCTCGATAATAACAAGTATGTTTTCCCTTACACTTATTATCTCATTGCTGAAGGCCTCTCTTCCTTTGTTCCCGTCTCAAATATTGCAGTTCCTTTTTCTCTTCATTTAACAATGTAGGTATGCCAGAATAGAGCACAATTTAGGGACATCCCTGTAGTGAATAAGCTTCTGCAGTTTGCAGTATTAAGTCCTTAAAAAGGAATGATAAGGAATCTTTTATTTCTTCTTCTGAATTCCCAGTCTGATCTAGAGATTTGCCTTCTTCCTCACTTTTAAACCCCTTTCTTTCTGGAAATTATTATTCATATATAATATGTGTGTGAATGTATGTGCGTGTGTGTGCCTTTTTCTCTAGTGGTTGAGGAAAAATGAGCACTAATTTGAAAGCTTGACTTTTGTATTGCTTAGGATCTTATTTATGAAGGTGGATACATTTCAGTAGACATCCCATGATATTTTCATCTTAATTTTAATTTCATTTTATTTGCATTTAGCATCCATTACTATGTTTAGATACTGATGTTCTGCTTCAACATTTTATGATACACATTGTGTTCTAGAATTGTTGTAGAAGTTATTATTACAGGGGATACCTATGTTTAATAAAAAGCCTTGTATAAAATTTAAAGTTGTTCAGATATAATGTTCATATTCCTGTAGCTTTCAGTGTGGCTAAGTTGTGTGAATTGCTAAAAAGTGCATGGAGAGCTGTTAAAGAGAAGAATTCTGCAGATGTTAATGAGCTGCAGCTTTTGCTTCTATTGTACAGAAGTGCCTTGAAGTAGAGAAGGGAAGTCCATATATTCAGTTTCAGAAGACGGAGACTCTTAAATAAATCATGTATTTTTCAAATATAGTGAGAAGTTTTTAAATTAAAATTGATAAATCTAAAGTACTATACAAAAATCTTCATGTTTAAGGATAGACATTTTTATGGGCATATTTTAAAGCACTGACAGAATTCAGTTGTTTGCTTTGCAAGATAAAGACCTCCTGACATGCAGAGAAAAAAAAGCATGCCAGTAAACAGTTACTGAATGATCTGCCTGCTTTGGCATTCCTTATACTTCTCACAAAAATGTCTATTGCTGAATACAGTCGGAAAAAAAAATTAGACTAGGTAGGATGGACAGATGATACGGAAGTTCTTAACTTTTTAGATACATAATTATGAATTGAAGTGTGTCAGTAATTGCTACTTTTTGCTGAAATTAAAGAAGACATGAGGAAATTTTTTGGGTATGTGATTAAATTCTTTTAGTTAATGACTATTTATTATGTTCTTACTCTCTCCTTTTTTTGTTTTATTTTTTAGGTTAGTATGGAATCCTTGAAAGAGCTGGATCAAAGACTCTTTGAAATGTACATTGAATTCAAGGCAGATCCAATAGTTGGGTCCTTAGAACCCGGCATTTACGCAGGATATTTCGATTGGAAAGATTGTCTTGTTCCAACAGGTAAATATCTGGTTATTAAACTCAAATTACTTTAACAGTGATTGATAGGAGCTAAAATATACTGTACAATTAAAAACTTTTTTCTAGTCTGTGTTTTTAACTTTTGACAAGTTCTCATTATGAGTTCTTTCTCACAGACTTTACTTAATTCCTAAATCATTTTTCAAATACCCCCAAATGATTAAAGCTGCTTTCATTATTGATAATTTCTTTAATACTTGTTTTTTGTGATTATTTTGCTTCATTGCTTATATATAATAGGAAGAATTATAAAAGCCATCTTTGCAATTTTCTTATGAAATTCACTGAAGTAGTTTGGGACATCTTCCAAGAGAATCTGGCTACTTTGATAATAGATGTAATTACAGTTCTGAGAAGGTAAAATTATGAGAAAATACATATTATAACAGTAGTTCAGCAGAGAATGCTGAACTGTCAAAGGGCAGGTATAAAGTATTTAAAATGACTGAGCTGTTAGTCATTATTTAGGTGGTTTAAGATCCTCTGTTTTAAGGAAGCATAGTATAAATGAGTCTGTCTTTTTTTCACAGTAGTGAATACTGTGCACACTTAGGTGCATTGAATATGTAATTTGTCATATCTAAAACTGATACATCTAAATCCCTTATCACATGAATGCCTGGTTAATACCAAATAGAAATTAGTTGCAGTGACATAGTACATGTCATTTTGAAGGTGATCTTGTCTTAATCAATTTGTACATTCTTGTTTTGTTTTTTTCATAGAGTTGTATATGGCAGACTTAGTAAAAATTCTGTGGTACTTAAAAATTTAATATGGAGGTAATTACAAGAAGCACACTGTTAATCTGTGAATCAAGAGCTGCAGGTGCTTGTTTGCTTAAAAGCACAAGAATCTTAGGGTTTATTACTTTAGAGAAAAGTATCTTCTATCTCTTGTTACTACTTTTGTGCTCACAATATATGCTGTATTACAACGTAGTGCGGAAGTAACTTAGATATTCATCTTGCACGTTCAAATATGTGTCTGAATAATACATAACTTATCATATTTGAAGCCTGTTTTCACTTGGCATGTTTGGGTTCCCACCAGCTGACCAAGACAAAGAAGTTGTGTCAGCTTTTTATATGCTCATTTCTTAATCTAGTGCATTGGGATCAACTTACTAGGCTCACATTGCCTTCCGATTGTTCTGTAGTATTTTTTTTGTTTAAAGGGTATATTGAATTTCTAATAGAGGTGGGCCTTAGCCTTCTTGTTGTCTGATTATTGTTGTGTTTACATACTTTCTCTGCAACTTTTTGGCAAAAATCAAAGTGAAGACAGTGAATATTAGAGACTGCTCTTCAGGATTGCATATCATAGTGTTGGCCAATTCAAAATAGTAGAAAAGTTGTTCGGATTTTTTCTTGATAATCCCCAAGCTAGACATGTTAAAAAGAAACATAGAGGCACTTCTTCTGTGCTTCTCCACCTTGATGAACTACCTTTCTTATTAATTAACTTCTGTCAAATGTACTCTGTTGACTATTGGCGTAAAAGTATCATGATCTAACATCAGTCAGCAACTAAGCGTCATACATCTGCTGTCTCACTCCTCCCCTGCTCTGGTGGAATGAGGGAGAAAATCAGAAGGGTAAAAGTTAAGAAAACATGTTGAGATATGTACAGTTTAGTAATTGAAATTAAAAAATAATAAATTTTAATGAAAAGCAAAATAACAAAGGGATAAATAAACCCTGAGGAAAAAGAAGAAAAACAAGTGATGTAAATGAAAAACAGTTACTCACCACCAACCTACCGGTGCCCAGCCTGTCCCCAGCCAGCTTTCCCCCTAGTTTATATACTGAGCATGACATCATCTGGTGTGGAATATCCTTTGGCCAATCAAGGACAGCTGCCCAGCTGTGTCCATTGCCAGATTGTCATGGACACCCAGCCCACTCCTTGGCAGGGCAGCAGGAGAAACTCAGAAGTCCTTGACTTAGTGTAAGCATTGCTCAGCAGCACCTGAATCATGGACGTGTTGTCAACTTTATTCTCATACTAAATACAGTACTATACCAGCTACTAGGAAGAAAATTAACTCTATCCCAGCCAAAACCCAGACAAGGAGTAACTTCGATGGCCCGCAGTTTGTTTGATTATAAGCAATTGTTCGTTGACCCCGGTGCTCTGAAGATAAAATTAGTAGTGATTAATAAGTAACCTCTTGGAGAAGGTAGAGGAACTTCATTATTGAAGAAGACTGGATGAAGAAAAGCCTCTCTGTGGGGCATATGAGAATCAGACGTTTTCCAGTATTCAATCAAAAAAAAGAAAAAAGGTCACCCAACAGCCATATAATTTTTTTTTTCAATAAACTAGGATTCACAAACAACTTTAAATTGTACAAGAAGATTTTAGTTGAGAAAATATGCCCTTACATAACCTAAACAATGCACTTATTGCTGCAGTACACATGCTATCGTTTTTATTTTCCTCTTAGAAAAACCTCAAACAAACAAAGCTCTATGTTACACTTAATCGCCAACAGCATGAGAAATACCTACTTTATTAAACTGAAATAGCATGCATGTGACTGGGAGTGGGTCTAACTAGAGTCAAACACACTGTTCACTCAAGGATTAGTTAAAGAGTGACACATCGGTTTGTTAAGAAAAAAAAGTATTTGTATGTTAGAAATTATTACCTGTTTTCAGTAATCTGTATAACTGCAAAATTTAAAGACTTGATTTGTTTCATTTGCCTCGTTTAGATCTTGACTTTTATAGCTGTAATTTCAAAAAAGAAAAAAACAGTAGATGGCAATGGCAGGGCAAACTATTTAGGCCTCAGTTGTGTTCCTGAGTGGTGCTATCAGTGATTTGAAGTGTTGCATCCTTACTGGGATCCTTAGTGGGACTATAATGTCGCTTACGGGACATTATAGTTTGGCACGAAGGATTTTTTGGTGCTGTTTCTGCATGAACTTTCAAATAGTACTAATGACAGTAAAAAGGAAAATTTTTACAACAGTTTTTTTTTTGAAGGGAAAGAAGAGGTCAAAGCATCAGTTTGCCCATCTTTCAAAGATAAGGTAAAAGACAAATAATTTCCCTGATGCAGTCTGAAACTTTCAACCGTTCCATCTGGCCATTGAAAATCTGACCAGAATTGGTCATGAGGCCATGATATATTTTTGCAAAGAACATTTTTGAAAATACTCATGAATTGGTTAGGAATAAGATTAAGAATTTTTTGGTTGTAAATTTCCTGTGTTGGTAGTCCAGTCCAGAGCTTCAAGACTACAGCTGTTTCTGAACAGTTCTCTGCAGGGAACACCTGATCTGGACTATTGGAAGATAATGCTTTTGGGTAAATGGGATTATTCATGGGGAGGATGTTAATGATGATGTAGGAAATAAGGAAACTGCAAGAGAAGGAGCAGACTGGAACAAAAACTTTGTGATGAAGAGTGGTATCAAGCAAGGAATGGAGGTGGAACAAGGCAGGAAACAGGGACTGGATGAACAAGTTAAAAGCATAAAATAGGGTAGGACTTAGAAATAAAATTAAATAGAATTAATCCATTTTTATTTAGAAATATAAATGGATTGCATGGGATTATTCAAACAAGAGACAGGCTTGAAGTGCAAATAAAAAGGTCAGAGACATCTAATACTCACTAGACAAGTGAGCTTACCAGAAGCTGCTTGAAGAAATCCCCTCAATCTTGCACTTTTGCCTTCTAGGGACGGCAGCCTATTAATATTTACTGATTACTTTCTTTGCACAGCTTACAGAAGGTACGTATGCATTACATAGACTTAGAGTAACACTACAGGCAATGCCATACATAGGCAATACCAGTGAGTAGCACAGCAATTGCCTAAATGTTTTGCCTTGTCAGTGCTATCACCTTTGTTTCTTTTGGAGAACCAAGGCTACGAAAGTCAGGGTCTACATCATCAGCCAAATTAATCAAATCCACATAGATTTTACAGAAATTACATGTATTGCCAATCCTGTTGTTGAGCCACATAGACCAATGCAGTAAGAGAATTTTCTGTTTTCCAGTCTGGTTTTTTGTTTGCTTTCTTTTCCATGTCAGTACAAATTGTGTACAAAGAAAAACTACACAAAGACAGTAATTTATAATTCAGTCTTTAAATAATACTTTTTCCCACATGAGTACCCTTGACTTGCCTCATAAAATTTGGCAGCTGATTTGGAGATACAACTGGTTTTTGTATTAAGTGGAACTGGTACAGGCAAAAATCTATCCTGAGCTCAAATTACAGAATTTGAGAAATGAGTGAAGCATAATCTGAGTGGGGAAAAAAGGTGCAGGCCAGTTTCTGTCCACAGGTTTTGCTATGTCACATTAATAACTCACTTAAGCATTTTTGTCTCTATCTTTAAAATGCCACCCTTGAATTCTGCGAGTTTAAACATTCATGATTCATGGTTAATTTGACTAGCTAAAGTCTTGTAAGGTATAGAATATTCAGAAAAATCTTATCCAAAAACCTTGACACTGTTTATCACTGGCAGCTCTGCAGACATCTGGCTGTAAGTATTGTACAACACTTCCTTGCATCATAAAATTCATAGGAAAATAAATGAGAAGAACTGTATTAAATGAACAGTTCTGAAGAAGAATTTGGAATGAAATTACATGGCTTGCCCTTTGAGCAAACTTTGAAAAATATCTAATATTCAATTGTGGTACCATGTTTCTGTCAGTGTGGAAGAAGCATGTACCTTGCTGACTTAGGCAGTTGTCCTGTAATTATCAGATATTTCCTTATACATATGCTTTTCGTTACAGTTTTAAATATAAAAAAGGATAAATTGTTTGCATGGGGGAAATTTTCATTTAGCCTATGTGCTAAAGCTTTTACTGTTTAGTTTTTCATCGTGCATACTCTTTTCAATATGAAAGATCTGAACATCAGAAAGAGATTGTGTACAAAGTAATTTTACATTTGGCTGTTTATTTTGATCTAAGGTGTGACTGCTGGTGTTAGAGGGCAGTTTTATTAACTTAATTAGTTTTATTGTTAATAAATAACTCACTTAAATTTTCATTTTAATTTCAATGTAGACTTCTGAGTCTTTACAACACAACTTCAATTTTAGCATGCAGCAAAGGTGAAATCTATTTTAGTTCTTGTCTCTTGTTTGAAACATTGTTCTAATTTATTCTGTAGTATTAACAGAATTAAAAGAGATGAAAGGAACAATAGGGTACATAGTGTTAGTAAGTTGCCAAGTATGTTTTTAGATTATTTTTTGTGTATACTGGTCAATCTGATAGTTCAGCATATAAGGGTGTTTTTTGTTCCTGTTCATACTTCTGGTTTTTGGTAGCAAATTGTGTTTTGGTGTGAGTTTTTTATTTCTAGTTTAAAATGCATATGTCACATCTTAGTCATGTGACAAAATTAGACATTCTTTAATTTGTATTTTTACATAATTTCTTTATATTAAAAAATTGATCTATTCTAATTTGCAAGCCTATAGACTTTTGGAGAGTGAATGAGGTGGTTGCTCTGAATTTGGATAGAAAAGATTTTTGTGTATTAATGTTTATGCAATACAAGCAAAAGTAGTTGTAGTATGTGGGGTTCAGTCTTTTAGTTTAATAATGTGAGCTTTTGCGTACAAATTTCAAATTACTTTTCATAATGTGGCATGTTTGATTATATTTCATTTGTTTACATATGTCACTACTACATAAATTTGAGACTGTAGTAAGTGTGGATTTGTTTACCACACGAAAGGTTGATGTTCATTTATTTTTCTGAGGAATTCAGATATGATGATCTCACTTCATAACCTATTTTTGAAATGCTAGCTGTGCAGTCTAGCCAGCATTCACTCAAAGTTCACAGCATACAGATTTGCAGCTGCTATTCTAACAACCTTGTTTATCTTCTGCGTTTCATTTGTGCTGTCAGATATTGGGGGGGGTTGTAGTATTTAAAATTTCATGTTGCTTTGAAAGTTCTAGGTGATTTTGCACTTTCAACTGAAAGCCGATTGTGGTTTTTAGATATTCATTCTGTACTTGGCATAAATTGAATATAGCAAAGTTAAATCTGAATTTCTTCTTCTTTGGCATGTTAAGGGATCATTGTTTGAAACATTTCAAATATCTCAAATGCCGCTATTACAGTAAAAGAGTAAGTGCGTCAGATCTGCTAAATCAGATTTGTTATACTTGTCACATCTCTTATCTGTTATTTGTCTAATTTAATAATCTCATAAAAAACTTCTAATGGCAGTAGCCTGATGAAAAGGTACTCAACAGTTAAAAATTAAATATCAAAAGGCATGTTTAATTTGTAGTTGCACAGCGACATACTTGTCAACCCTAACTTTCCGTTTTTTGTTTAACTTGGGGCACCAGCACCCTGCTTACATGAAAGATGACAAGTGCATTTACATCTTAAAAACATTTGGATATAGTACAAATCATTTGCTTTTTCTTTCTCTTTTTTTTTTTTGGGTTAGAAATAGGCAATTACTTTTTGACTGAAATGTGCAGAATAGTTTTGTTTGAAATCTCTGTAACCCTTTAGATTTCTCCTAACAGTTCAAATGAACAGCTTCAGAATTATCTTACTAGAGGTATATGATTTTGTACTCCCAACAGTCCTCAAACTATTGATGTCCTGTCTTTAGGAATTGTCTGTCCTTTGTGCTTTGGTAGGGCCAAATTCTGGTATTTTGATGCAAGAATATAATGTGCCATGGATGTGAATGGGAAGAATGCAATGATGCCTTTGCAGGTCTATTGCATATAATGTTAAGGAAAAAGAAAAGTCTTCTGCACTGGCAAATGAAGTTGCTAAATGACTTGTCAGTTTGGGGTTTTTTCTTACAAAATACCAATAGTTTGTTTATGACACAAGAGTGTTCTTACACACAGTACTCTTTAAATAGTCCAGTTAAAATATCCTATTTTTCATTCAAGCTAACTGCACTTGCAACATGCATTAGTAAATTGATGTTTTATCCTTCTAGTAAGGAAATGCTAACAATGTAACAATCAAATTTGTATTAGAATTAGTTGAATTCATTCATCCTTAAATGACCTGTTCAATCAACCAGTGTAACAATCCATAATTACAGTCCTTGCATTTGTTTTACTACACATAATTCTTCACAGAGTAGAATCCTGTACTAAAACTGCAAAGTCAGGAGCCCTCATATTGTAGCCTTGCCATTACTTCTGTAAAAAAAATTATTTGCTGCTTGAAATATAAGCACAAATTCCATTGCATGTTTCCAAGTACCTTCATTTGTGTCATTTCATTTTAACCTCAAATTTTTCTTCAATTTCACTTTCAGGCATTCAGGTTTCGTTATATTTTTCACTTTTGACAATAATATGTTGTCATATTTATATTGGTGTCTGAATTATAAGTTTTAATGATCATTCTTGCTGGTGAAATGGAATGCACATCGTACCCTCCATGTCCTTGCAAAAGATGAAAAGAGGAGAAGGAACTGGCCCTCCAGCTTCCTGTAGTTTCTGCCACAGTTTATCTTTAATTTCTGACTATTGTAGAAATGCCAGTAGAAACAGTCCCAGAGAAACACTGCATTTTCCAGTTCCTGCCTGCCACACACTGAGTTGCACTTGCATGTTGACTTTATTAGATATCTTTTTGTGCTTCTCCATACTTCTTGCTTGCAAGGTTTTCTGCTGCTAATTTTGATTCAAGTTTTTGTTGGCTGGTCTCAGCAGACTCTAGATTTTACATGTGCAAGCATACAGTAAAGTTCATATGCAACTTACCTAGTTTATACCTTATGCTTCCTCTTGCTTTGCACGTCTCCATTCACAGTTCTGCTTTATAGTATTTTCTACTATTAAGCCTACCAGTAGTTGTTTGCTAGACTGCCATCTGTCTATCACTCGTCCAGCTTCGCTCTGGCTTTACCTGTCAAACTTGTTGCTGTGATACCTTGTGGCATTTCTATGCATCTATGCTTTGCTAAAGACTATTAAGCTCCATGAACTAAGCTCCAAAAACATTTTGTCTTCTATATTTTTTCATTAAAATTTGGAAAACCTGCATTCTTCTCAAACTACAAAATTAAGTGGTCAGCAAATTTGAAAATTGCCTGTTAAAGCAGGGTGTGTTTTAAAAAGGGAAATAATGTGTCTGGGAAAAGAGTCTATCACATTTGAAAAATGTGAAGACCTAAAACAGACTTCATTTGTATTGCTTTAGGGGTGGGAAGAACATGAGTGCAAAAGCCTTGTGTCTCTAAAAAGAAGCATTGCTGTGATTCCTTGGTCAGACTGCAGCCTCGTTTTGTAGCTTGAGAATTGTGTCTGCTCACGTACCTTTTCTAACTGATGGTATTACGAGTCACTCTAATACCTGGACGAGATAAGTTACTGCAGCTTCAGAGGATTTACTTACCAGACGTCTGACAACTCAGAAATCTCTTCTGTTGTCTAGCCAGTTGTAGGAAGTTGTATCATACTTGTCTCTGGTTTGGCATTTCAAAGGCCAGTGTGATCTTTACCTGGGATAGTTGTCATCAGTTCAGCATTTTCTGGTTCATGCAGTGTCAGTTCACAGTCCATCTCTGGGTGGACGCGTTAATGTCAACAAGCTTTTGTTTTAGTTTGGTTTTGATTTTGTTACACGGAGGCCTAAATTTTTTAGCCCCTCAGTCACACTCTTTGAGAAACATTTAAGATCTTTTAATATTATTTAGTATTTTTATGCCTGTCTTTGGTAGTAGGATCTAATCTCTGCATTGCTCAAAGCAGAAACCTAATTGGAGATTGGAATCAATGATAATGAATAGAGGAGAAAACTCAAACATTCTTCCCCCTCTTCCAGCACCCCTTATTACAAGCATGAATGAAGGTATATCCACACAAGTTTTGTACTGCCTCAACCCTTTCAGTATAAGTAGTAATAAGTTGTGTCAGCAGCAAAACAACACTCAGTGGTCTAACTTATTGGGATCGTGAATGTTTTCATGTTTACATTGCATTTGATAGGCACAAATGGGATCTTAACGTTTCCTGTCTGGTTTATTGATTACTTTGGGTGCTGCAATGTTGTGGAATGATGCAAGAAAGTTTTGGAGCACTGGCAGGTTGGGTTTGCAGGTTAGATAAGTGAGTAGAAATGCATGGATGGAAGTGTGCGGGAGTAAGGACTCTCGGGTTAGTTCAGATAGGTTTGGAAGCCAGAACTGAAGACGGGGGAGGTGAGAGAGGTCAGATAAGATCATAGGCCAAAAAGCTTAGAACTCCAAGTCAATAGTCACCATCACTGCTATTTGGTTTTATTTGATTACTAGCTGGGTTATAAGCCACAGTACATTAAAACCTTGGTTGTGAATTAGGTCTTTGAGTGGGCTTTGTGTTAGACTGCTCCTTCAGTTGTTACTCTTAGAAACAAGAATTTTATTATCTTTGTAATGCTCAAGGTAGTTTCTGCAGCAATCTTTAACAAACTGAGGTGTAATGAAACGAGTGGGGAAAGTAAGTCACACGAAAAGTAAAATTACTTGTAGTCCCAAATGGTGGTATCAGGTCTGTTCTGGAGTTCCTAGTTAGGCTTTTTAGCTTGCATTTATTCTCTTTCTTCAAAGATTTATTTCCACAGGTGTGCTAGTTGTAGGTGCTTTACTCTTTCTCTCAGAGTATCCAGTTGGGTATTGTTAGCTGCTGAAAGATCTTGGGACTGCTCTCTTGTGTGCAGAACAGTTTCCAAGTTCCTTTGGCAATCTTTAGTCAGATCATACCGAGGGTCATCGTCACAGTTTCAGAAGACAGTGTGCCTGGAAGCACTATGAGGTATAGAAGCATTTACAGGTCATGGTGACTATTTGGGAAACTTTACTGTGTTGTTGTTACCTATTCATAGTTGAATGTGGCTCTCATTTAAGGTTGATCTGTAGTAGAGCTTTGTTTGCTGCTGTTTGTAGCTAAGTCATAGTTCTCCAGCTCAAATTATAAAGGATCAGAGATTTGTGTATGATAGAGGGGAAGTCCCACGTTAAAACTTTGCTCTTGGTCCAAGTAAACTCTGCTCCATAAAAATTACCAGACTTTTGTGTGCACAGAGCTGCCTGTAAGGTTCCTATAATTCACACTGCTGCGCTTAGAGGATGGTGTTGTCTTACTAACCTTTAGCATGTAGGTACTCATTAGAAACAGTCCATAACAGGGAGTGTTCCCCCCTGAAAAAGGAGCTTCATGTCTTGTGGTGGAGATTCTTCAAGGGCCATATCAAATACAGCATTATACTACCTCCTGTGCAGATGCAGAGAATCATTTTAAAACATCTGGAATTTGCCCCAGACAACTCAGCAGAGGAGGTCCAAAAACCTTGATGTCCTTAATGAATCCACTGGTCAGTTCACATTCTTGGTTATGGTTTGAAGTGTTGCCTAAGGGGTTATGGTCAAACATAAATCTGTACTGATTTCAAGAGGGAAGAGGAGTAATAAAAGCTATTATTTGTTAAACACTGAATGTGTGCAGTAGTTAAGGATGCTGTCATTTTTAACATTTTTAAAACACTGTGGAAAATACAGTCTCCAAAATGAACCTTGTCATTGGACAGACTGGCAGAATCCTACTAGCGGAGTGGGAAAATAGCTGTCTTCTCAGTAATTCATAACACTTTCTGCCTAGGGGTGTCTGCGTGTTTTTAAGTTTAAAATTTTGGTGGACCAATAAGCCTCAGCTTTCTATACAAAATTTCTATACAAATTCAGCCTGGAGCATATTCTCTCAGTAGCCAAGTTATCAAGCTCTTGAACTCTTTTAAGTGGGAAAATATGATCAGCTTCTAACAGTACAGCAGAACCATTGTAATAAAAACCATTTCATTAGCTTAAAATTTCTTTACACAACGAACAGCAATTTAAATTTAATGAAACACTTAAACTTTATTGATGTGTGGATGAAATTATAGTGTTGGACTTGTTCAGCAGTTGAAGTAATTCAAAATTATTAAAAGCCTTTACTTTGAACTGTGAAAAATCTTAAGCTTTCCAGTTATTGTGGGTCACTCCTGAGTCAAGATAGCTTCCAAATGTTGATTTTGGATTAAGTAAGTTTTAAGGATCTATTGTTCAGGTCATGCAAAAACATTCTTCATTTCAAATCCATGCCCTTTTCAAAATGCTGTAGGGATTCAGTGAAGCTTGGAAGTGAAAAACAATTAAATAGTAACACTGGAAGTCAGTGTAAGTTCTCACCTTCACTCTAATAAATAGGATTAACATGGTATCTCACTGAATACTGTATCTGTCTTGCAACTATTTTCTCTCATTTTCTCCTTTTTCATAGCAGAGTAGAAGACAGTAAGGTGGAGTGAGCTTTTTGGTTTTGTTTGGTTCTTGGGTTTTGGTTGGGTGTGGTTTTTTGGGTTTTTTGGCTTGTTTTCTTTTATACTGCAGTAACATCTCTAGAAGCTGCTCTTACCTGGTTCCAGTTCATTGGTTATTTAAGCAGACAGAGAAATAAAATCACACATAAAATTCAATTTATGCCATTTTTTGCCATAAATTTAAGATATGCTCTAGTGAGTAATTATTACTGATTTGCTGATCTACATGCATTGGAGTGAAGTACCTGTTGCAGTTTTAAATACATACATTGGTAGAAGTAAGGACTGACTGAAAGTCGAAATTATGACTTCCTCTTCAAGGTCATCCCAAGTTGCCAAGTCTGTGGGGAAAAAAAAGCGCCAAATAACTAGATTTTACCATAGAAATCAAATTTGAGAATTAATTTGGTGAAATGAAGCAGAGCACAGCCTCCTACCACATCTTCCAAATAATCCACTGTATCTCTAATCAAGGTCCTCTTCTTCAGTCAGCTTTTTCCCATGACTTGATACCTCCACTGTGCCTACAAAATACAGCTCCCAATTAGTGTTTGTAATACAGTGGCTTTGGTTTGGTTACCAATTTGCTGAATTTAGTTACTAAAGACAAAAATTTCATGTATACATGTTTGGTACACAAAGCAATTAGGAAGAAAGTATGTAAAAGTAGTAAGAACCAGTTCTGTGGTTTCTTTCAGTGTGGTGACTGCTTGCATTTTTTTGAGTTAAGAACATTTACAGACCTTTGCAGAATCAGGTTCCAGAAGTATTGGGGTTTTTATATTATGCATGTGCCACCTGCTTCTTATCATTGTATGTTCATATAATTCAATAGAAATAGCAACTTCCAAAAAAATCATCGATGTTAATAACTAAACATACTGTAAAAAATATGAATATCATGCGTCTTAATCCTGCTCATAAGCTTCCTGCTCAAAGCACCACTTTTGAAGTTGCATACTTTAAAAAAAAAATCTTTTAGAAGGTCCATGCTCTACTTTCTCTTGCCAATTTTGCCTTTTCTTTTACTTACCCAAGTATATCTGGTTTAAGTCACCGTAATAAACACAGGACGTGTTTTACTAGTAACTAAATTTTTTTTCAGTAACTTGAAAGTTAGAAAGATGCAGAGCAAAGCTGGACACTAAAATTATTAGTGTCTGTATTATTCCAAATACTTTATTTGTGAAATTAGTCTCTTTTGGATCAACTGACTTCAGTTTTCTCATTTCTTATAATAATAATATTTGAGTGACAACCAAAGTAAATTCATAAACATAGTATATCTCTAAGCCCATTCTTCATTTATGAAATTGCTGTCATTTTGCATTTGACAGGCTATTATTACAGTACCAGTGACTTCAGGAATTATGAGAGGAACATACAGTTTCCTGAGTGAGTCTGTGTTTTGAAAGGTTTTAATAATTTTAGGTTTTATAAAATCATGAAAGGACACCTTCAGGGTGCCTTAAAAATGATGTGTTTGAAAGAAATAAATGAATATTCTTACAGACTATGCTTGGTTTGTGTTAATGAAAGGAAATACTGCTTGAGATTTTTGGATTCAACTGTTCTCATTTTTGATAGAGGTGTTGATTTTTAGTATACCTTACAATTAAAGAAGTGACTTGCTTTTCCCATTGAATTGGTCATCCTTTATCTTTATGGGGTTCATATAGCTACACTCTTTTGTATGTGAAGCACCTTTTTAAGTTGACATTTCTTGCCATTACATAAATCTTCGTCTATGGGGATCTCCAGGGGCAGTCTGAAGGGGTTCATCTGTGTTGCTGACTTTGACCCCCACTGTGTGACCACAGTTCTGTAAAGTGAGAGAGGTGTCTGGGAGTGACAAGAAACACCAAATATGATGAGTTATCACACTCAGGCTTTTGGAAGCCTATGTCAAAGTTGTCAAGGGGTACAACTGGTTCCTTTTTTCTTAAAAGACTAATTTGTGAAGAATTTGGAAAATAAATGGCAAACAGGTTACAGTACTGGAAACAATGTGAGTGCCAGGCTTCAGAAGAATGTAGGCACTAATTTTACAGGATGATGATGCTCTTCATTTGTCTACCACCCACCAGCTGGTCTGTTTCACAGTTTCTCAATTATTAAGACTTAAAAAAAAAAATAGGAAGAGAGCTTTTAAGCAGCAGAGTATTTTCTTGATCTGTATCATCTAACTTCATTTCATGAAAAAACTGTTGATGCACATGGTTATTTGAAAATGTGTCCAATACGTATCAAATATTTATATACACTAAGTAGTCTGTTCCCTCTTATGTGCAATATTGTGTCTTACCTCAATGTTTCTTCTGCTCACAGGCTTTGGAAACTTAAGAATGTTCTTTGACCAGAAAAGAGCGATTAAGTTTCCACTCAGCCACATTTCCTGGATACACACAGAAGGATCACAATCCTGTCTTACAAACTGCTAAAATCAGTGGGAACCTAGTCATGACAGGGACGTGTGCCCTGTTTTCAGCACCTTACACGTTGGTGCTGAAAGTCTCTGCTTTACTGAAAGAAAATCCTTCAGCATTGAAATAATTCTTATAGTGGAGATCTAGAGATAGTAGAACTTAGATACATAATTCTATGTCTGTTATATGCTGAAAATCAAGGGGGGCAGAGGGCGGGAATTCATCGAAAAATTTTCTTCTGGAAAATAAAGCAGCATCCTACAGCTAATGGATTGCTGGTAGAAGAAAGTTCAGGTAATACTGAGTCATCGTTAGATGTATTCATTTTTGTGTCAAGAAGGAGGGTTTGTTATATCTAAGTGTCTCACACATGAATTTCATTCTTCAGAACCTGTTTTTTTCCATTCAGGAAGAAAAATGTTATGTTTTAGTTGGGTGAAATGTCTTTTCTTGTAGTGCAATTTTTTTTTTTAATCTACCTGAAACCACGTACTTTAATAGTTGTAATTAATTTATACTTTTGGGTTTCCCCATAAGTCAAATATATAGCCGCCTTGATTCATCAGCAACAAAAGAAAAAAGACTCAGTGTCCCCAAAATGTTAATGCTGAAGTAGAAATGGCAAGATATTTTTCAGTAATGCTAAATCTTTAGGGCAGTACACTGTGAAGTGTTCGTATTCTTGTTCTGACACAAGGTTGCTTTTAGAGGCTACAGCCACAAATTGGTGGGCCAGTTGTGCATGTAGAACACTGTGTAACGGCTGCTATTACCTAAATGACAACAACAAAAAGACAAGTTTCTATGGATCGTGCATCTCAGGTACTGAGTTCATCTAAGGGTCATTGATGCATTTCTTTACAAGTGGTGATTTGGGTGAGCTGATACTTGTGCATGCTTTGATGAAGAGATATGAATGGCCGTAATCTCTGAAGTAGGTATTTTTTTACATTCATGCGTTTGGGGTTTTGGTTTAAAGGGCTTTGGAGGATTTTTGTTTGCTTTTCTTTCCCCATTTACATTTCTCGTTATCAGATTAATGGGTTGAAATTTGGCTGATTCTGCAATAATTTGACTAATTTGAGAGTCTTAATGGTTCAATTCTAAGTATGATATGCAGCATCCTTTGCTCATGACATTCAGGTCTACATTGGTAAAATGCCCTTTACGCTTTGTTACTATGTTTGGTGGAAGAAGTGAAAATAAATCCATCTCTTAGCAAAACCCTCCTGAGAACATGCATACAAATCAAATTGGCCTTCAGCTACCTGCACCTCTTTTAAGTATTTGATGTTAGCAAACACCTCTTCTTCCCAAGTGAAGCAATACTGGGCTTCGCATTTCCTGTTGTAGTCTTTCACCATTACAGATTTTGCTCCTTTTCTTCTTAACAATAAAGCAAAATATATTGTATCGCAGAAGCAGTGGGGTTTAGTGTGTATGGAAAGGAACAGAAAGCAGCAATACTGTGTAGACCTCTTGAAGTGTCCCTCAGATCATTCTGTGGTTTGGATGGGGTAGCAGAAAGTTCAGAACAGCCCCAACATCTTCTATTTGAAAGACATCTTAGTTTGGGCTATGCAAAAAGGCCCAGAACCAGTATTATTCCCTTGGTGTTTCCTTCTTGTAGTGAAGTTCGCGCATAGACAAAGGTATTGATCACAGTACTGAAAGACTTTAGAGCTCTTGCTACTCCAAGGCAGCTGAAACACAGAAACTTTCAGGTTCTTTGAACATCATAACATAATTTGTGTTGCTTGAATTAAAATAGTTCAAAAACTATTCACCTTTGTACAGGTAACGTAAGTTTGGAAAGACTTCATGTTTAATATTTTTAGAAAGTAGTTTTATGGCTACTTAAGTCAAGTCCTTCAAAAGACATTCACTGTGTTAGATCAGCATAGTACCATGGCTGAAAATAAGTGCAAGGCAACTAATTCAAAGATGTAGCGCTCTGGCCTTCAGATCTCAAAATATTTAGGAAGGTTCTGACTTTCAGTGATCAGCCTCTGTCTTCCCTTGCTTCAGAATTGTACTTTGTAAAAGGACTTTCCCACATAGATTACCAGTAATTTCTTCATTAAATTTCAATTATCGATAGCTATTTTTTAGGTCACTATTAGTTCTTGGGAGTTTTTCTCAGATTCCTAAGATTACCCTGAGTTATGCAGACAAGAATTTCAAGAAAACATTAATCTGATTCACAGTTTAATTAGTATGGAGTTAGTAAGAACAATAGATTTATCAAAACATTTTCAGTTTTACCAGAAAGACCTGCTAATGAACTATTTATAGCACACTTGTATCTATTTTTGTCAGTAGTCTAAGGACTGACTTAGGACAAATGGGTTAAAAAACAGGAAATGTGGTTAAATAAGTGGGTAATCTCTCCAGAGAGTTTCCAGTTTGCCTACACGTTCACATTTTCTTCTTAATGTACTTTCAAAACAACAGTAAGTACAGTACCTTGAAATCCATCTCTGTTTAAAGGAGGGAATGTTTCCAGCAATAGCAGGAAGTGGCCTGGTGAGAAATTTTACATTCTTGGCTAAATTCAAATGAGGTTCTGGAGTCCCTGTTTTTAAGTGGGTTTTTCTGCTTTAATAACAATGGAGCAGTTGTATGACATTTAACTTGGCTCAGGTGTATCGTACGGATCCATAAAACTCTGTGAATGCTGTAATTATGTCTTTGTTCTAGACTGGTTTTAAATAATAACTTTCCTCCAACTTTCCTTTGTCTTTTACATGAGGCTGTATCTCTTTGTTAATATACTGTGCACACATTCTTAAAAATATATATAATCATGTTTGGAGGCTGTAAAAATAGTATTATTAATCAGACTGCATAAATCTTCCTGTGAAGTAAGTAATTTACTGAACGTGATAATGTCCATTTAATTCTCTAATAGGTGGTGTCTGTATTTCTTTCGGCAAAGCAGAAGCAACAAGTAAATGAAAGCCGTTACTTACACTGCTTATTATTTGGTTTTTGACGGCTACTAATTATTAACTTTTTTTAAATCAATTTCAAAAATATTAGTGAGTCAAAATGAGGAGGGAATATAATAAACAAATAAAGCCACTTAGGTGGTAGTAAAGGTTATGACCTGGTGGAGCTCCTGTATCTTTAGAATTTCTGCCAGATACAAATGTTTTGCTCTTAGCATCCTGCAAAGAGTTTTCTGAAAATGTTTTTATCCAGGGCAAACAACAAAGCATAATAGCAAATATATTTTTAGTAGTTAGGAAGAAACAAACAGGCTTGTCTAGGTACCTTAATTTAGAAAACAGGCCACTGGTCGTACTGTTATCTGAAGCTGATTTCCTATCAACTGCCTTTGAAGGGAGAAACCTTTGTGCTGTTGTAAAGAGCAGAGGTGAGCTGCTTTGTTATGTCCATGGGGAAATTCCAAATCACATCTCTACTTTTATTTTTTAATATATATGTTTTTAAGATCTGTGGGGTGTCAGGTTAGATGATATCACTGTGTGGGTGGGGGCGCTTCAGTAAAATAGCATGACAGTACTCATGTCCCAGTGCTGTAGTTCATGAAAGGCTCATGTCTGCAAACAGGTTAGGTTTCTGTCTATTCCATGGTTAGGGGACCATTTTGAAAGGTGTAGACTTCCTGGAAATTAAAAGACTACTTTTCTAAATGGGGTATTGCATTTACTATAGTAGTTGCAAATAGTAGCTAGCTTTTAAAATAATTTTCAGAAATATTAAATAATTTAGGGCATTTTCTAATGAAGCAAGTACAGTTTGTTGTTCTGGAAACATACAAAATTAAACAGACTGTCAGTCACATTAAACTTTCCCTGATAATAAATGTTATATTTCTAAGCAGTTTTGGGGCCCAACACCTTTATGCAAATGCATTTAATGTAGCCTCAGGCATGCTGTGCTGTTGGTCCCTGTAGATAGCAGATGTCACCCTTTTTTATGTCATCCTGGGTGGTCAGTTCTGAATTGTGTTCTAAAATGTTTGGTCTTTTTCAAATCCAAGTTAAATGCTCTGAAAAAGTCAAGTAATAAGTTTATTCCAAGTACCTTCACAATACCAACACAAAACTGTTTTTTGCTATGCGTACTTCACAGTTTGGTAGCCTGAGTCTCTGAAGTATTTTACATGTAAGGTACATTATTAGTCATGTTTATTTGGAATGCTGCATCCTAAAAATAAAAATATTTTGGTGTTCATTTGAATTTTCACTTTTAGTCTGTGCTGCTTCCTGTTCATTTCTTGGGATAAGATAATTTATAGACCTTTGCCATGCACTGTAGTTGTCAGGCAGTCATCCATAAGAATGGGAAGCATGGAGTTATCTGCAGATCTCTTAAGTCAAAAATTTTGTACCAAGGCATGTCTGCACAGACAACTTTAAAAAAAATTGTTCTAGCAGCTTCTGCATGGAGACAGTACTGACTGCTCTGCTGACCTGCTGTGACCTCAGACAGTGTTTTACTCTGTAGTGCCTCTTCCCCCTCCCACCCGTTCTGCCTTACCTGCTTATATTTTTAGTTTTCAGAAAGAGATTATTTCAGTCAGAAGTTATTGTTTAGGTTAGATTGAAAAGTGAAATTCTATATTGTGTGTTGGGCAGGTTGGTTTGTCGAGGCATCCATCTAAGCTTGAAATTCCCAAGTAGACTGCACGAGGCAGGACGGTGCTCACTTGGTGTGTTGTGGAACACAGGCTGCCTTTTCAAGAGCTGCAGAAATACGAATCTGCCATCCCACAAGGAATCCTGCTCACCTGTAGTACTGCTTCTGTCACAGGACTTGCATTGAGGAAAAGAGTGTGACCACACTAGAAACTGTGCCAGGCTAATTGTAGTTAAAGCAGGTATAAATACTGCTATTGCAGCTGCAATGCAGCCAGAACCTAGAGGAAACTTAACAGTTAAAATCAGACTGTTTAAAGAAGTTACATGGCTTTGCGGATACCAATTCATTAGTTTCTTTTTTAATGTGCACTACGCAGCACTGATTAACGACTTGCAGTAGATGTGTGCAGGTTTTTTTTTCCAGCAGTTTCATATAGCAGATTAAAAACTTACAGAAGAGCTGCAGGAGCTTAACTGACAGTTCAAAAACACTGTGTGTGACTTGCTATAAAGTTTGGTATAATATATCTGAAGATTGGAGATGAACATTTCCAATATCAATTCACTTACATCTGGCAATAGGGTGTAATGTAACTGTAAAGAATATATATCAAAAAATTTTAAAAGCCAGTTCCTTCCTTAGAACAGAGCAGATCAAATACTTTTTTCCATTTTCCCTCCTCTAAATTTACTATCAGAATAGCAAATGAAATGTCCAGGAACAGGCAAGTATCAGTGTTCTGCAGTTAGGTATGAAAATACTAATTTCTTTGGATCACCACATCCTGTATGTTATTAATTTTTAGGAAAGTTTTCATTAAAAAGTAATCAGGAAAAATAGAGGTTTCAGACTGATTGACTGTTACTGGCATGACCCACCAAACAGAACAATAAATTGTAAAAAATATTGCATACAATTGGATGTGTTTTAAAATGCAACATTTCAGACTCCCAGGCATCAGTTTTCCTATCTTTACCAAGTCATGTTCAAGCCTCAAGGCCAACAAATTTAGTGCTCTCTTTTCAGAAGCACTAAGAAACATTGCTATAACCAGCAGCAGTTGCTTGCCCAGTTAAGTACTGACCTCCTACAGAATGCTCTCTGTTGTTCCCTAAATTGGTGGCTCTGTGCCTACCCCACACTCATTTCTGTTTCAGACCCTCAGAGTTTAGGTTTCTAGTAAGTCAGCCAGCGCAGTCTTGAAACAGGACTGGTACCTTGGTCAACATGTTTAAGAACCATTCAGTCTTCTTTGCTTTATGTAAAAAAAATAAATAGAATGACAGCTGTCAAACTGTAAAATTCCCCATGTATGGCTTTTCTAGCTCCTTCACAGAGCAGCAGTAGCTTTTAATATTCCTGCCTGATTTCTATTTAACCAAATTTGCCTCAGAACTTTTTTCGTTTCTTTTGACCCTTCATAGCCTCTCATCCTCATGTCTGGTTTACTGCTGATAAGCAGAGGTACCTGCTGACATCACCTACTTTTTCTAAACAGTTATGTGTGTTTATCTTCCCCGCCTTCTTTTTGCACATCAGGCAAGCTAAAAGGCTGGTTTGGTGAGAGGCAGCAGCAGGGTTATATTCCCAGTTGTCCATCTCAAGTGAGGTTCCAATCTCACAAGACTTAAAAGCGTGTCAAACCCAGGCTGCCTACGTTAAAATTTCCTGTGTGTTTCAGTTGTCCTCACTGAACTTAGATCCATCCTTTGAACTCTTGAGTTTGCAGAAGGCTTAAGAAATATTTTAAGCTCATATCTCCCCTCCATCAATTTACTGTAGAAGGACTGGGAACATTTGAAGACCAATGTTAGCTTCTGACACAGAAAAAGCAGCCTGATGAGTTCAGTTTTACTCTGTGTGCAGCCTTTGCTCTTTTTGCACATGCAAGTTTTTGTAGTCTGTCTGTTTTAGAATTACACATGTGGTCTTGGAGTTCCAGCTCTTGCATGCTTATTCAGTTACTTTGGAGGTTTCATAGCGTAACATTGTCATATAAGTACTTGGGGGAAACATATCTCTGAGAACTACAAGTGGGACAACTGGTAGCTCTACACCATCTGAAGATCTCCTGAATAACTCCTGTATTGGCAAGCTAAAAGTTTGGTTTCTGTTACTCCTCGGAACCACAAACCTTTTTCCCTTCTGCTTTTCCCATCGTTCACACCGTCATCCTTGCCACAGCTTTACAGTGTTGCTAAAATTGCTTATAAATGTAGACTATATCTGACACATTTAAGTTGCAAAAAAAGAATAAAATTAGTAGGTGATGTAAACTGGAGCTTAATGGATAATTTTGTTATATGTTTCTCCAGAAGAAAGTACAGTCAACGGTCCAAAATTGGAACATGCTATTTTAAAGTTTCTGTCAGCCATTGTGATAGTTGATGGCTGAAATTGTCCTTCATTTTTATGTCTTAAGTCTTCCCATCCATTTTTCTTTAGAGCAATACTGGGGCTTTGTTAGTGGCAGCTAGAATTCCAGCAAGTCAGTCTTTGGTATTAAGAATAGAGTGGGAGTGGAATGCATTTATTCTGTAACAGAATAATAACATTTTCCTCAGAGAAATTGCAAGGGCTTGTTGAGACTTTCTTTAACACATTTCTGTCAGAAGCAATGGAAAGGCATTGTATTTGTGCTTCAATATGCTAAAAAAGAGGTATTTTAGACTTAAGAATGTTATGTTTCACTTGATTAGTCTAATAGTTGCAACCTACAGTTACATGGTGCATTAGCTTTCAGTGCTGTATAATAGGACTGGCAGCATGGTGTCCCAAAAACTGTAATTGCGTGGGCTGCTGAACAGTTGTAGAGAAAGCTGCACAAAAATTCTATTCTAGACAGAATTTTTTCATTTTGAAATGAATTTCACAACAAATTCACAGTTGGATGCCACTGCTTGTATTTTCAGGGAATCATACTCCAGAAAAGTAATACTTTGCTTCAACAAAGCCTGCCACAAACAGTGCAGTGATATAAATCAGAAATTGGATATTTTTTAATTGCAACTTTTCAAAATATAGTGCAGTTATCCACTATGCCTGCAGGTCCTGACATTCAGATATGTTTGTCTTTGTCTACACATCCAAAAATTAAATCCTTCACAAATGAGGCAAAAAGAAGGACTGGGGGGAAATACCCTTTTTACTTATGTTCTATTCATGGTAGGAAACTGACTCCCCAACAGCAACGGTTGTCATAAAACCACTTATTTCATAGCTTAGTTAGAGCAAACCTGTGACACAGTGACCTTTAAATTTCAGCCCAACTTCACTGATGGTCAATTCATTTATACCTTTCTTTCTTCCTTGTGCCTATATTATTCTTCACCTTGCATAGTTCTCCCTTCTTTCGCTGTCTGGTTCCACTAACTGGCGTTTTTGAAGTGCAGTTGCATCTTCTTTCTGACTTTGGCTTGTTTAGCTTACCAAGACAAGGTCTTTCAGGTTATTAGATGCTGCAATTACATCACCTACGGTTTCATATACATGGGCTGTCTCTAAACTGCGCAGCTTTGCACAGTTTGTGCCAAATTACCTGCTCTTAAATTGTAAAACCTGTCTAAGAAACTGAGGAAATACTTGTGCTGGTACTGAGCTTCCTGATCTTGCAGTCATGGCAGAACCAAGCTTTCTGTGAAAGGTCAGGAACACCTAATAACTGCTATTGTGAAAAATAATCTCCTTTAAGTTCTCAGTTCACCCATTTGTTCTTGTGTGTGGTACAAGGATGGAAGATAAGATATGTCTGCTTATGCCCTTTCACTGAGATTTAAGTTAACAATTTTATCATGTAGCTGGGATAGGCTAACAATATGCAATACTAAGCTACTCTCACTTCACTTTTACCATAGGTCCCATCTCCAAACCATTTAGTCAATTCATTCTGAGCTCTTCAGCTAGAAGACATAAATAGCCATTTCATCTTAGCTGTCCACCACCAGACAATGGTGTTCAACACCTGGAGCTAGTGTTGCTGACATTAATATTTCATGCTTTTTGAAATTAACAGTAGTTACGTAGTTATAACAGTTATGGCAGCTCAGTGGCTAACTCTTTAAGAAATGTGTTACGGAAGGTTTCTGCAGACACAGTGATAGGCGACTTTTACAAGCTCAGTCAAAAGTTGTTTAATTTGGGTGCTTACAGCTGCAGACAGAATTAGCAGCTCCTATTCTGAGCCAAATTGCATGAATGCATGAGAAGAGGCACACTACCTTGGGGGTTTAGGTGGGATAGGTGGGAAATGAGGATTCTTCCTTGGAACCACATCACCCTCTTACACAACCCACCCACTTCAGTCTCTATCCACTCTGGCTTTTTACTCACCTCCTTAATAACACTTCTTCCCAGCTCAGCCTCCTGGCCACCTCTGCAGGAGACGCGTGCCCTCTCTGTTTGACATAGCAGCCCCCTTTCTGTACTTTCCTTACGGTTCCCCAACGGTAGCAGGGTTTGAGTGAGATATTTCGTATGGGAACAGTCAGTTGGGGCAAAGAAATGCTGCTTAGGTCGTGAGTGAAATTTTGATTGACTGAGGAATGTGCCATGGCAGCGCTCAGGTATCCCTGGAGAAGGGAGTCAGTCAAAGTCTTAATCTTGTGCAGCATTTGTACAAAAGTGAAATCACAGTTTCCACATAAAAGGTCCTACTGTCACAAGATGAGGCTGGTAGGCAGCTAAAAGCTGAATACCGCATAGGTTTGCAGACCAAAAGCAACACTTTGCACCCTGAGGTTAACTGCAAACCAGCTCCCCAATTCACCCTGTACCTCTTGATGTCATTTGCATACCATCGTTCAGTGTCTGGTCAAGTTGTAATTGCTTCTGGGATGTGATAGAAATTTTGTCCTCTGTGATATGAAGCCTGTAGAGGATTTCAACAGGGGCAGAGTGAAGTAAAAGGAAAACAGTAGAAGAGTAAAAAGGAAGGGGGTGTTGCGTTTCCACATATACCTGTGATCTTTTGGTGTGGTTCAAGTATTGGTGTGTAACATTCTTGCTTTGTTTTGCAGGGTTGCAGAGCAGGATAAAAAAAGTCAGTTTCATGAAATTTCTGGTATTGCTTTATTCCTGCCTCACTTTCTTGCTAAGATAACAAGAAGTTCTACATTTGTAACCTAGTATACAATCCTGTTTGACTTGTCACTAGGTTAATTTAAATGGAAAAAAATTACTGAGATTTTTCAAGGAAAAGAATAACAGTAAAGAGAAAGGCACTAGAGATGTTTTGGAATGTGTAGGGAAAGGCTTGTATTTTTCTAACTCCCAGGCTGCATCACATCGCACATCCTAGATGTTTGCTCCTCATGCAGAAGGGTCCTGTCTTCCTTGTGTCCTGCTCATACAAAATGTTTGTCCATAATTGTCCAAGAAAGAAAAAGTGTTACCTTTTTAGATCTCGAGGCAAGTTGTGGGACCAATGGTTAAAAATATGAGCGTGACTGAGTAGAGTTGTGAGACTCTACTCTTCTCCCACAGAATAGCTCATTTTGATGATCTCGGGTAACCCCTTTTAAAGCTGTTTTTTGTAGCAGGACTAAGTTGCTGCATTGGTGTTATCTGAGGAAAGGTGGAGCAAGTAAGATGAACTGATTAAAGGTTCACTTTGTAATTTTTATAGCAGCAGCCTTAATCACCCTGTGATCTCTGAGCTATGTGGTCTCACCAGTCTTTGTCCATGATTCTGATATTTTACTGTCGATTGAATATATCAAAGGGAGTCATTGCACTTTCTCTGATTCATGCTGGTTTAATCAAAATCAGAAGTTGAGGTCATGTGGGTCACTAACCTTCTCTCATTACTTTGTTTGTACTTCCCGCATTTATACATACTCTAATGAGTTAAATGCTTTCTAATTTTCCTTTGCTTACAAAGTGAAGTGGCCAGAAATACAAATGAGGCAGTTTCCAATTTTTGCCTATTTTAAATGTTAGACAACTGGAGTACAGGTCTGAAAAGTTACTCCAGAATTGCAGCAGCATAGGATACTAACAGCCTGTCCTAACTAAAGCACATCCTGCTGGATGTCATTCTGTTTAGAATTCACTTCTTAGAATAAATTGACAAGCATTTCACATGCTTGGCAAGAAAATGCTTATTTAACTTCACCACCCTCACCAAAAGGAAATTTCTACTAAGGCATGACATCTCCTATAAACTGCCATGAGTAATATATTCTGAACCACTTTCAGAGAAACAAGAGTCCTTGCTATTTCTATCTATAATAATAATTTACAGATTAGAGAAGATGATAAAACAGTAAGATCTTGAAGACTGTTACACAAACAAAACCTCTTGTCTCTTCTGTTCTTTAGAACTTCTCAACCTGTAGTGCGTATTCTGGGCCATGGTTGTGTATTCTAGCAAGACATCCGGAATATATACTTTTAATAATGCTAGGTTTTTATTAAATTGCAAAGTTGGTGAAATTATATCGCTAGAGACGAATACTGAAACAGGAACCTACTGGCTTTTTTTAACCTTATGCTGTAAGGAAATGTGCCTTTCTTCATTTGATTTGAAAAAGGAAATAGACTGGTGGTGTGGCTATGGAACTTTCTCTTTCTGCCTCTGATTGCAAAAGTGGTAGTAAAAAATGAAAATAAAACGTACAGTATTGAACAGCAAAATATTATGGTGTTGTTGAGACAACAATGAAAGTAATTATTTTGTTTGGTTTGTTTCAGGTGTCAGAAACTATTTGAAAGAAGCATTAGTGAATATCATTGCTGTGCATGCAGAGGTAAGGAGAAACTTCAGATTGTTTCATGCTTACATTAATAGGATTTCAGTGTACTTTTCTGGTAAATCCTGGCTTTCACCAGGGTTTTTCACCCTTTTATTGAAGTGTCTTCATTATAGAAATATTTTAGATTAGGTTTAGCCAACCAGTTATGCAACTGATAATTTTTTTATGGGCAGGAGGAGATGAGCAGTTCCTGTTTATCCTCACTAACACTCCATTGCATCTTTTTGTTTCCATTATCTGATAAAGAGGAAAGCCAAATTCTAGACCTAAATTCCCCCTTTTCATGCAGATAATATATAGATATATAGCTAGTTATTATGCTCCTTTTCTCTGACTATTTTCCACAACATATGTAAATGAAATTGTGCTTCACCTTGAAAGAAATGTTCAACTCATGCAACTCAGAGTGAAAAGCCAATATATGTCAGTCTTGTACATACGATGAAAATAGGAAACCTAAACCCAGAAAGTTTTATAGTCTCTCTACACCACAAATAGTGTTTGAAATACTTAGGTAGGTGATGGTTTATGATAGGGAGTGCATGTTAAAACATTACTTCCAACATAATAACCTTGCAGGAGCTGCAATTACTTAGCCTTTTGTGTTAAAATGCAGGAATTTTCTATGGTCCTTTAACTTAGAGCCTGTGTTTTACATAATTATTCCTTCTAATCATCAAGAGTGTCACCAGATTACTGTAGCTCCTGGTAGAAGCACTGGTAGTAATATCACTCTTACCTTCCAAAATACCACAAGTATAGCTGCTCTATCTTTTTCCATGAGATTAAAATCTGATGAGACTCACTTGAGACTTCTACATATTTTATTCCCTCTTAAATTACAAGTATTCATATAAATTTAAATATTTTCAGGAACCTTAAATTTAACTGCAGTGTTTTTGATACAATTCCAGTGTGAAATTATAGCAGAAGCACTTTCACAGAAGCACCACTGATTTTACCAAATGCTTCCAAGTGAGGGAAGAAGCGACACTAAAAACATATACCAACATGATATTCATTTTTAATGTTGTTTTTCAGTGTAGTAGAAATTGATTTAAATGGAAATTTGAGGTTTTGCTTTTAAAAATTCAAAGGCATTTGTGACTTACTGAGCTAGTCCTGTAAACATGCATACTTGTTAAAATGCTGCAGCAGAAAGGTGTGCTGCCCTGCTCTCTTCATTGAGACCGATACTGAGTCTGGCCTAAATAGCAGTGCCTCGTGAATTTCTAGATGTGAAATACTACAGAAATATGAGAACCTGTGTCAAGACGAAACTCCCATTTCCACTGGCGAAATGCTGTAAGCTGGGTCAGGTTTAAGTTTAGTTAGCAAGGCTGCAAGTTTCTGTAGTTTGAAACAGCAAAAATTAACCATCAGATGAACAGTGAGGATAGACTGAAGTGGAAAGAAGATTGTTTCTTTACCTTTGAATTCAAATGTAGCTGAAATCAAAATAAGGGCTTCTTATTGCAAATTTGTGATGATTCACCTCTGCTGAGAATTTTTTTCCTGGATTCTGTAAGTAACTTCAAGAGTACTCGTTGCAGGCACAAATATTCTCTTCTCAGTAGAAGATCTTTGGGCATGTTCCTGGTATGTTTGTGTTGAATTGGTCAGCAATGTTTGGTGCTGAATAAGATGACCCCTTTCCACATTGTTACTTGTTGGCTTTTTATTTACCCTACAGCTAAGTATGTCACATAAGTATGTCGCAGGTATGTACCTGTTTTGACCCAAAAAGGTGAAAACAGGCAGTGTGTTTGAATCAGCACTGGTAACAGCTGGTAGCTGACATACATGTGGTCAGCATACTTGGCCTATGGTGCAGACCTGCCTTTTGGAATGATCAGCCTTATAGGATCCCTGGCACATAATTCATTCTTTAAATCACTGAAAACTGTAGGAATCTTGCTTTCTCCCCCCCTTAGTTTAATTTTGCACATATGTATTAATATCTTCTGTCAATTACTAAATTTCCTTGTAAGACATGAAATCTAAGCTTCGCATAAAAGCAGAGGTATTCTAGCAAATCATTCCACTACTTAATTCTTTAGACTATTTTAAGGCAAGAATCAGGCAAGTGTTTCAAAACTTTATACAGTTTGTTTTCCTTCTTGCACCAACCCAGTCACATAATCTTCAGCTCCTTGTGTCATCTTCTCTCCCAGTCCTGTGCACTTTAATGCAGCTTTATCATCACCTTTAAGTTTTGACGCAAGTTTAGTGTCTCCAACCTCTAATCTCACTTCCTTCTATATTCCAACCTCTTGGCTTGCATTTTCGCCAATTTTGTGTAGAAAAATCATTCTTTTTTTTTTTTAATCCACTAACAATTTCTCACTTCCTTAAAGCTCCCTTTAAGGAAGATTGGTTTCTCCATACTTTCTTTCAAGCATGGATCTAATAATTTGTGTTGCAGTTGCTATTCTGAATGCTACCTCCTCAAATGGAGGATCCAAGTACCACTTCAAAAAGTTATACAAATACAGTTAAAAAGATGGTCTTGATGCATGGGAAAACCAGTAAGGCTTTTTTTTTTTTGCCAGAGAACTAATAAATGACAGCAGTGGCAGAATCTAAATTAAAATCCATTGACACCATCATACCCTCAAAGCCTGTCAAATGTTCATCTCTGCCACAGAGTATAAAGACACTAACCATTGAAAATGGTCAAATGGAAAGAATTCTAGAAGAAATAGGAAAATATATGGGGAAAAAGTGGCTGAATGTGTAATTGTGTCAGTCACTCACACCCTGAATTAAAGGTGCAAGACAGCGTTCTATGTACAACCACCTGACTACCTGCACCCATCAGCCAAGAGCACGTATTTTGAAGTCTAGGTGCTTTTTGGCATTGCAAGAAGGCTGTTGTTATCCCATATCACATAGTCAACTTTGCTATTACCAGGAGTGGTTGGTCAAAGTGTGGGGCAAGCAGCAAAAGACATCCTTCGTATTCTAGTAGCTTTTGAAATTTTTTTTGTGCATTAATAAAAATAAAGGAGTCCTTTCAGTCAAAGTGGTTATGTTTTTTATTGAAATGTTACTATTCAAAATATTTCTGTTAATGTAGGTATTGTACTTACAGTTCTTCTTTCACGAAATTTAGGTGTTCACCATTTCCAAAGATTTAGTTCCTCGGGTAATGTCAAGGGTTGTAGAAGCTGTCTCTGAAGAACTGAGTCGACTGATGCAGTGTGTTTCATCCTTCAGCAAAAATGGAGCTTTGCAGGTACCTGAATACTTTGTGCTGTTCAACATCTGAATCTAGAAAACTGAGAATAACAGACAGAGCTATCATCTGTGTATTTGATATATTGTAGCAGTGAAAGCAAGGAAACGGAATGGATTAGTATACAATCTATTTCAGATTTATGGATGAATACTCCTTGGCATACTGGTTCATGGGTTTTATTATATTTTAATATTGTCTTCGTGTCAGACAGCATGAATGGCTACCTGTATCCCATGAGATAAAAAGCATCATAATGGTATCGCTTTGAAATGTTGTTAAATACCGCCTTTGGCCTGACATAAATCACTTTAAAAGAAAAAAGAATGTTTTGATATTTTGAGATTTTAAAATCTTGAAAACAGGATGCAGTAGGATCTTGTAAGACTTTGCAGAACTAGTCACTTGTTGGTTATACAATTTTTACAATACCATGTTTTTGTAACATGGGTAGAATAGATTTGCTTTCTTCATTTAAAGCTGAATTGGTAGTTGTACTTGCTATTGGATAAGTTTTAAAGGATTCTAAGAAAAAAATCTTTTGTAAAAATATCCTGTTGAGTCAATGATTGCTGTGGCTGTTACAGAAGAAGAACAAACTCCCTATTTTCATTGTACATGACAGCATTCTTGCATTATGATGGGAAAATAATTATCCAGTTGCAAGCCTTATTTTCCAGTTGCTGGTAGTAATGGCATTGGACAGAGAATTAATGTAGGAAGATCACAGCCAAGTAAGGTTGACACCCTGTTTAAAACCAAATCCATGAATAGCAACAAAACTACCCCTTTATCCCTTTTGTCTGACTAAACAATCCACTGTATGGACTTGCTGCCTAAACCTGTAATTGAAAGGATTTTCTCTTCTTACTGCAAATTTGTTACTCATGGTCATTTTCTGTTCCTCTAAACATAGAAAATCCTATCTGACACACAGCAGCAGCATGAGAGTGATCTGAGCCTTGTCAGGCTGAAGAAAAAATACCCATTCAAGCCTCACTCTGTATTCCCACACCCCATGACCCCATAGTTTTGCACGGCTTGCCCTTCCACCAGCTTTGCTTAGACTGTGGTACTTGAGAATGTGACACTTTTCCATGGTACTGCCATCTCCTAAAATGTAGAAAAGACTCCAGAATCTTATGTGTAGGACTTCAGAAAGTCCAGGACTCTTGAGCTTGGAGCACTGTACAGAAAGAGGTGAAATATTCTGCAGTGAGAAAAGCATTTCTTTTGAGTATAAAATTGGTGGGTGGCTATGTCATATTTTGTGCCCGAAAGTTCTGGCTCTAAAACAGCATAAATCTTACCTGGTCTTCCTACCTCGGGGAGAGGTGAGGGAAATACCTAAAAGCTAAAGGCTTTCATTAGAACTTGAATTAGTGTCTGTGTTGCATTGCTGTAAGTTTTGTTTTGAAAGATTAACAATATTAGTTGTGTCTAAATGTAGATCAGTTACTGTAATGTCTAACTGGATTAAATTTTATCTTTATGAGGAACAGGAACAGAATGTGAATTTTGATACAAGTCACTTCATATTTTTTAATGAAATTACTTAATGATCACTTGCAGAATGCTTCTATTTCACATAAAAGTTGTGACGATAATGAATGCTTTTCAAAGACTAAAGGATGGTCTATGAAGTTTGTTTAATCTTTGAGTCAGCCTCCACCATAGTTTGCCTAAGTGAAAATTAATACCTGGGCACACAGTACAGTGCAGGAGTAAAATCTCCAAGCTCATGTGCCCACCAGGTGACACACAAGAAACAGAATACAATCATTCTACTTCCTCATATGATGGAAAAAAATTAATTCAACAGAAGTACCAAGCATAAAATGTGTATTGACAGATTTTGTACTTCCATGTTTCCTTCCTTCCTGGCCAAACAGTGCTGTGAGAAGTTAAGCTCACTGTATTTCATTACTGAAAAAAAATAAAATAAAAAGGAGTGATTGCATCCTTCTGTCTTTCTCTGACAATACAGAAGAGGTGGAGCAGATTCAAAGATTTATTACTGTTACTGAAAGACAAACCAATGTTTTTAGACTGCTACATAGTGACCCTGCAAACAGTTTGACCTGAATCAAAAGTACGAGATTGTTCCTTTTAGCAGTCTCCTGACAGAGCAGTGTGGCAACGAAGAATACAGGAAATAAACTGATAAAAAGCAAGGCTGCTTACAACTGCAGCATTCAATCGTATTTGCTTCTCAAAAAAGTGAAGCTTTGGGATACTGGTATACGCTTGTTGAAAGGACATTGTGTCATTGTTTCAATATTTTTACTTCTGTCTTTAGGCCAAACTTGAAATCTGTGCATTGAGAGATACCGTGGCCATATACCTAACACCTGAAAGCAAGTAAGATGTGCTGTAAAGTCACTTTTCTCAGTGTAATGGAATCCTTGGTAAACATGCAAAAACACAGTGTAAATTAAGAATTAAGAACTTTTGCTTCAAATGGAATGTGTGATCTACTAGGTAAATATGTGAAAAACAGACAACTAGCAGGGTTTTATCAGTTGAAAGAAAATAGTTGCCTTTTTGTTGTTTTTCACTTGGACTTTTAGACACAAACTAGTATTTGCCACAAAAGCAAAAAAACTTGTTAACAGCAGTACAGCTGCTGAGGATAATTATGCTAAAGCCAGACACAAGCAGATGTTGATAAGTTTTATCCAGTTGTTCACAGCAACCCCATAAAACATAAATAACCTGCCAGATGCATCAGAGAGGTTACAGATCCAGACACTGACAGGGTCCCCTTACAGGCATATGGAGAATTAGGACTCTCCACAGGTTTATATAATACCCTACTCCTTCTTCACACATCTAATCAGGGAAAGGGAATTCAGCTTCACACTGTGTCTTAAAATCAAAGCCTTCAAAAGGCTTTCAGCAATTTATCATTTCTCTCTGAGGTGCAAGACCAAAGATAAATAGTGTGGGTCACACTCACACATCAGTATAAAGGGAGAAGGAAAAGCATTAGCAGCATCAGCGGTTGATGCAGCCGTAAAAACAGGCTATGGTAGATGTCAGCAGTTTTGAGTAAAGTTGATTGATTGCAATCTCTAGGTGATTGTGTTGGGGATTGGATAGGGGCAGATTCATTCATTTTTTTAGTTACCTACACTTCTTTTAGGATTGGCACTACATGTCCCTGCAGGTGGCAGTTTGGTCATCTTACCTAATCAAGAGCTTTATAGGAGACACTGCGGGGCTTGAGGGACTAATGTGTCTTCATAGAGTCACAGTTAGTGTCCTATGGTGTCACTGCAGTCCATTCCAAAGTACTTACTTCCCTGTTCTGGGTGTCTGACAGTGATGAAAGCCTCTAAAAGAAAACTACTTGGCATTGGCAGAGATTGGATAAAATGGAAATGATAATGTCTATAATCATCATAGGACAAAGCACAACGAACTCTGAAAGATGGAGCTTCATAGAGGCTTTTTTATTCCTGGACTTGTCACTAGTAGTAGTAGCCACAAGTCACCATATTACTCTTCTGCTGACAAGATTCTACCTACTGTCTTGCCCAGAGTGGAGTGGGAACCCCACCTTTGGAGTTACTCAAAACTTGTCTGGATAATGGCCCAAAGAAACCTTCTCTAACCCTGAAACTGGTCCTACCTGGAGAGCAGGGTTGGACCTGAAGACATCCAGATGTCCCTTCCAACCTAAATTGTTCTATGAATCTGTGTTACCTCAATGCAAACCTTCTGTAATTCTCTTTGTAGGCACCCTTCTGTAATGCAGAATGCAGTGACCTGTCTCTAGAGCACAGAAAGCCAAAATCAGTGTTTTACCTGTTCTTCATACACTGACGGTCACTTAGTTTGAGGCAGAAGGCAGGCTGGCCACTACTTGTTAACTCTTGAACAGTCCAGAATGTCAGGCACAGTCTTAAATCAGCCACTGATTATCATTTCCTGTTGATGTATGGTGTACATCACATTAGGTATGTCAAGAGACCTGCTTGAACCCATAACTACTTTAAGGTCAATTTGCACATGAATATCAGGTCTCAGGTAAACATTTTGTCAATTTATTGAAGAAAAAGAATGGATAAAATGTAGCACCTCTCCACAGAATTGAGAGAGAAACTGTAAATGATGAGACTTATACCAGCAGAATATGAGTATTTTTGTTTTCCTTGCAGATCAAGCTTCAAGCAAGCTTTGGAAGCCTTGCCTCAGCTCTCAAGTGGAACTGACAGAAAGTGAGTACAATGCACCTTCTTGTCTCCTTTATGGTCCTTGGAGCATTGCTTTTTACTCTTGTAAGAGAACTTTGTTCCAAGAAGGTTACCTCTGACTGTATTTGACCCTTCCGAATTACAGAGCAGAAGCCTCTTTGGACAGAGTTAAGAATAAGCTCAGTCCTTGCCTTGTTCATGGCCTATTAAATTACACAGAAGAACCAATGGCTTTGTGACATATCCTGCTTACCCATCCTAATCTTATCAGTTCAGTGTAGCTTTTTATTTATCTTGTAATATCAATCCACTTTAACCTTCCTTGTTAATCTTAGTGTTTCTGTGAGGTTCATTATATTGTCTTACTGAATTTGGCAGCAATTAAAAAAATGGCCAAGAAGAAAGTCCAGGCTTTTGCCAGCTGATGTATGGGTAACTCTCAAAACTGGCCTGCTTCATTTTAAAAACAAATAAGAAGGGTCTTTCTTAACATCAGGAGGAAGAGTTTGGGGTTCTTCCTTTTCCACCATAACCAGCTTTGACAAACAGGCTGCTTTGCTGCATCTAACCTAGAATTTGGTAGTCTGCTTTACAAGCACAGCTTAATAAAGAGTAGTATGGTAAAACTAGGATGGGTTTGTAAAGAGTAGTGTAAGTATAGATGGTTTGAACTTGAGACTGGTTTTGTTGTACTTTCCTGCATCAAATCAGTTTGCACTTAGCAGTCAGAATTTAGAATATTTTGTAGACACGTGAAGAGACTGTTTGTGCAGCCCATAGTCTGTGGGCTGTGCCTTCTTCCAGATGTCTTCTGCCTATTTATTCAAACCTACTCTTGGGTAGCCACAAGTCTCAAGATACCTCCTCATCTCACTTAGCTCTTATGCTTTATTCAAGTTAGAAATCAGTTTTGAGTAAGGAGAGTTCTTTCAACTCAAACTTTCCAAAACACCTGTAGAATTTTTTTTCACTTAGTCACAAGCATCTGAGCTACATGAGACATGAGAATCATAACTGCATCATTTTTACATCCACCTCAGAGTTCTGAGCCCCAGACACTGCAGAGCTTGTTCTGTTTCCCAGGTCACTGCGTGACAATTGTCATCATTCCAGGCAGCTCATTGTAATCTACATGTATTTGTGTAAAATAACACATTTGTGCACTGACAGAGAACTGGTTATGTCTCTTCATTCACAATCATTACTATGATGCTGAATGATGAATGTGGACATTGTCATCTTCCAGAGGACCTGCTGAGGAAGCAGATACTAATTTTTTGGTTGAAGTTGTTGTTCTTGGACTGGTTTGGGGTTTTTTAATACACAGTGTAATTTTTTTTTCTGTTACTGGCTGTTCAACAATTGCAACATGCCCAAAAGTTCAGGTGACCCATGTCTGCCCTATATAGCTTGTTTTTGAAATAGGGCAGAAAGTTCAGAGATCACATTATTCCCTAGAATATGGAGAAAATACAACACACACCCAAAAACATCATCATGTATCTCCACTGTTACAGTAAATATTTTCTACAATAGGCTTATCAACACCATTGCTCTGACACCTCTAGTCTGTGGATTATACTAAATATTAACCACTGCATTAAGTGCCTTCTTGGCAGCTCTGTAAATGTAAATTAACCATTGTTATGCCCCCAAATGAACTTGTACATAGTTTGTTATCTGTAAGGGACAAAAACACATGGTTGGGGGTGAATTAGTGTTTCTCCTAGAACAGTCATACCATCTCTGATCTTTCAGCCATGATACTTTAGAGAAATACATGAAATACTTTCCAAGGACAAGGCTGAGAACTGAAATTTGCAATTCAGCTACACAAGAAAAGCAGACAGTGTACCTGAAGTCACAGACAGAATAGTCAAAACTTGTGGTAATTGTTCCCTTTTCAGAATCTCCTAAAGTTCTAACTATTTTCCCTTTACAGGTTACTAGAAGAGTTGCTAAACAAATTCAAAAGCAGCATGCACTTGCAGCTGACCTGTTTTCAAGCTTCTTCATCAGCCATGATGAAAACATAGACAACAACATAATGCAGAGAAACGTGCTTAAACATCACTGGGTTTTTTTCTGGACTACTTCAACTCCATTGAAGACTCTAAAGAAAAGGAATTCCACTGGAAAATAAATTCAGATACAACTTTTTCAGTAATGGTATGGAGTGTCCTGCTGAGTGAGACTTCTGTTCCTACATATTTTGATAAAATGTTTTTCTGTCTACTCTGTTTCATTCTGTGGAGGGAATTAAGTCAATTTTGTTTACATACACTTTTTCATGAAGAAATATTCATCGGTGTTCTGCACTCTCAGTTTCACTTGTTAAAAATACATTTAAATGTATTTTTAGCAAATGTCACCTTAAATTTGAGTATTACTCATGTTGTTCAATGTATCAATCTGTTAATTTCTAGATGTAAAGCAATACTGAAGTGACTGGAAGACTCAAATTGTATAAACTATCAACTATGTAATAAGCATTGCCCCCTAGAGCTGGCTAATAACTGTCCAGATACCATATTGAGTACAGTGCTTCTTTTGCATTTACAAACACTGGTTTTTTCTGTTATCATCTACAGTTTTAATGTTTGTAAGTCTGATTTCTTGGGGTACTTTTATTTTCGTGCTTCTTTTTAATTAAACATGTTGCTGTCTCTCATGTTTCTCCCTTCTGTGGGAATATTGATGAAAACCTTCACATCTGAAATAAGCTCTGCTTTCATTGGCAATTAACAGAAGAGCACTTTGAAGTTTATAAGATCAGTAGAAAAAATGTTCAAGTAAAATATTATTTGGTGTTAAGGAGTAGAATAAGAATAGTTAAGAAAGAGTACATAGTAAGAAAGAGCACAGTATGTCATGTGTTTTGCTTCTTCCTTCTTACTCTTCTTGCCTTCCCTTGTTCTTACAGGCTTACTACCACTGTCTTCCCCGTGTTAGTCAGTCCTCTTTTCCTCTTTTCACCACTAGTTATTGGATTTGTATGGAGGGAAATAGAGATTCAGGAGAAAAGAACAGTTTTGCTCCCATTGTTTTGGAGGGTAACAAGTGGGCTTAATTTTATAACTGATATCATGGCTTGGAATTAAATAACTCAGTAATAATGTATTTTTTTCTGTAATTACAGTCATTTTGAGTAGGATATTTCAGAAATAGTGCATAGTTTTCAAACAATTTTTTAATGTCAGCTCTTTTCTTTTGCCAGTTCAATTTTTGCCAGTTCAGTTACGTGCTTTAAAAATACAGCATACAGGTCCTATCATATGACACGTTGGGGAAGGTTTGATGCACGTGTAGTTACTCATTAAAAAATTCTGTGTAAGTAGTAGCAGCATGTTGAATGCAAGTTTGAGACTTCAAATACATGTCATTATCATTAAGCACCTGGAGCAATGTTGTTTTGTTAAATGTTGTCCATTCTAAGCTGGTCATAGTCTCAGCAGCTGGTATTAACCGAAATAGTTATCCAGTTAGCACATTCTGTAAAACATTTCACTTCAGAATAATAAAATATTAAGAAATATAGTCATAAGGTCTTCTTGAATTCCTCACTTTCCAAGAAATGTGATTTCTTTGAATTTTGCCAGTCTACAATTTCTACATTCATGTCAGACATATTCTAAGAAAATATACCCTGTCGTCTGTACTGGATTAACATACATTCAAGGATCTCTTAATTGTGATATCATTCTCTTCCTCATCTTTCATTACAACAGCTTATTGCTTGTCTTTTTAAAACCTGAAGTCAGACTTTTGTTCAGTTGCTTCTCTGAAGTAACTTACACTCAGAAGTCTCACTGAAAGCAAACGAGAATAATGTGTAACCGATCAAAATGTTCCTTGAATTCCACCTGATATGAAATAAATGTTCACAACCAAGTCAGAGCACTGCATTTGAATAAATCCACTTTGTGGATTAAGGTAGTCAGTGAGCATCATGCTGCAACAGGAGGTGTTGGAATTCCTTTGCATGGAAGGAGACTTGGAACTGCTGAGACTTCACAGCCAATGTACAGCAGGCTGCAGTTCCTCTGAAAAGAAGATTACAAAAAACAAGAAGTGGTCAGTGTGGGTTTTGCAATAAAAAAAGCTGTTAAAAGATACAATTAGGTTTAAAAAGTGTTGTTGAAAGTGGGAAAAGACAGGGAGACCACACCAAAATACACAATCGGTTACAGCTTGTAGAGGAGAGACACAGCAAGGAAATCAAAGTAACAGAAGTGAAAGGCTCTGACATTTAAAGCAAAGTAATTGCTGAAAACAGTACAAGAGAAAATAAAGTGAATTATTACATGAACTTTGAACCCCTAGATAAATCTAAAATCAATACAAACAGGAAAAATTGTCATTGAAATAAAAACCTAGAGAGCTTTATTTCTCATACAAGAGAAAAATTTAGAAAGTAATAATTCTAAAATGCATCTTACTAAAAGTAGGTAAAGACTTAAAGAAAAATTCAACCATAATATGCTGTGTTGAGATATTCAGCCTCTGGAGATGTTGAGGCATTCTCCTATTTACTGTGTTTTGACATTTACTTTAAACAGTCACAAGTAGTTGAAAAGGTAGGCAAAGAGGAATGAAAAACAAATGCTTCATCAATGTAATTGGGGAACAACACTATAAAAAATATTCCAATCCCCCAGTAAGGTGAGGGGGGAAAAAAGGCAAAAATCATTACATATCTGAGTCTTAACATAATTGAATAGCTCAAATAAGGAGCATGAAACAATGAAGAAATACCATTCCTTCTCACTTACAAAATGGTTTTTTTTAGTTTATATTCTTTAGAAATTGTTTAGGAAGTGTGCTCATGGTGTGTCATTATCAAAGTTAAACACCTTACAGCTTTTTAAAAACCACTTAATAATATGGGAAGAAACATAGTTTTGCTACTTTCCATGCCTATGCTGAATTTCAGGGATAAGAACAGACTTGAGATGACTTGAGGATCATGCAGGTTGTGTTCTGTGTGCTAAACCCCTTGCATCTTCCCAGGACTAGGACTCCAACCAGTTTAATTTCACTGTATGACAACAGAGTGGGAAATCAGAAATCCATGCTGGGACTACTGCAGAGTTGTGTTTTACAGGGGCATGGTAAATGTGAGATTTTTTTTTTTATTTATTTTTTTTTTACCCAGGCAGTCTTACATCCAGAACCAAGGAAACATTTCTGAAGCAATAGCGTGTTTTCCTTGATAAGGAATGAGATGCAGATAGACTAGGCCCATAAAAACTAGTGTAATGCTGTACAGAGCATGAGGCTAAAAAGAAAAGGTAAACTTAATTATTGCTTATTCTGATCCTACTTCAGTAAAAAATGCTTTTATATTTATTCAGGAAAAAAAAGCAAGCATAAGAATTGATTGTTGATATAAAGGAAGGTGTAATGGCAATTAATGTTTAAAAAAATCATAATGGAAGAATTTCATGGAGCTCTTTGACTACTGAGCCTACTAACTGACATGCAAGAAGTCCCTCACCTGCAAAAGTCTAACACTTAGCTATGCAAAGCCCTAGGAAATACATCATAAAAATATTCACAAACTCAACTCCTTTTTAACATTAAATGCATTGAAATTCAACTCCTTTTTAATGTGGAATGTCCTGATAGACATTTTCTGCTTCTAATCTAAGAGAAGCAGAAGATTGCAGTTTCCTAGATACAGTTTTGGCCTCATGAAGAAGAAAGCTTCAAAAATCTTGCCATGGTTACGCACAATCATCAGAGACAGTGCTATACAGGGGATTTGTACTTCCAGATCTACTGCCAGACCGTATTTAAGTCAGCTCCAGCCAACTGCTTTGGATGTGTCCAGCTAAAATACTCTTGAAGCGCTGTGTTTTTCCTGAGGATATTGAACAGTACAATATTGATCGTGTCAGTGGATGCAAATACTGATCTTTGTGTGCAAACTGGTGGTCTGTACTCACTAGCAGTGAGGGGGTTACGTGTTTTACACACTATAAACGTAACTGCTATTTGACTCATTCTACAATGTCTACAAAAATCAGAAGGAAAAGGTCCTTAACCTCATCAGAACACACTGAAACTGAAAATTGAATGCAGCGCTCCTGCTGAAGCCTGAGATTCAAAATTCCCATCTGGATCTTTAACCTTGGAGAGCTTTGGCTCTCTGGATCTGATTGATCAGGTGCATCTTATGCAGAAATAGAAGGAGGGACCTCTGAGGGTATACAGCATGTGCAGTCTGTTTCTGGTTCTTGGGAACTGTAGTTTCTGCATGGCACTTAAAATCTTTTCATCAGTCAGGAGTTAGTAATAGACTCTGACTACTGTCAAAACAGGCAACAGCACATGCATTATTTGACTAGTAAGATGCAGATAGGATTTTAATTAGTCAGGCTTTCAGACAGGTTGAAATATTTTAGAATTGTTACACATGATGATAGACCTCAGATAGGACTTTGGTTTTTTGACATTCCTGATCTAGCTGTGTAACTAGGGGACTTCTGGATGACTACCCTCATCTGAAGATAAAAATAATCGTAACTTGTAAATTCGTTTAAAAATTTTTTAGGAGAGAATCTGGTGTGTTTATCACTCAAGGATTAAAAAAAAAACAAAAAAATCCTTCTTGAGCATTTATCCCTAGTTACATTTTGACCTGTCCATAGAGTAATAAAGAGATGGTTCCATTTACCTGCTGTGTCCTCACTAGCAGTTTTCCTTTTCTGTATCAAATGTTGGTATGAAGTGTGCACACATGAGGTTGGCTGTAGTTAGGAATGTGTCTGCAGAGTTAACACAGGACACCGTTTCTTTCAACATTCTTAAAGAAAGCCATGAAAAGAGCTGGGTGGTTAATTATAGGCAAAAATAACTTTGCAGAAGCTGTGTTACGTGTTAAGAGTATTTTGGCTTCATGTGGTTGACAGCCTGTTTTCTGACTTACCATCACTTACTAGAGTTTTTGGCATGCTATGAAAGGGAAAACTGGGAGTAACAGGGAACACAGTTTCATAAGGGAACATGATAGCCATTTCTGTCTTCACCTTTTTTAAGTTCTAGTTTTATATAATGCTGACAAGGGTTAAAGGAGATTTGTGCAATTCAGCTCCCATTTCTCTTGTGCTGTTTGAGCTGCAGAGCTCTAAAAGTTTGTCTTTAATGAAGGTATTAAGCAAGCATGTCCAAAATGGTATATTTATTTCAGAACAAGGTGTTTATCATGTAAATTATATACTCCTTTCAGTATTACTTGACAACCCAAGGGGGCTTTCCTTTGGAGAGTCACCAGTGCAGCCTTGAAGTCCTTTAAAATAATGTGTCTTGGTGAGTAAGGTAAATGACACAGTTTGCAACATTTAGCACTGCATGGAACGGCTTTTGGTGGAGCAGCAGTGACAGATCTGCTGCGGGATTTTTTGGGGAACAAATGGGGACTGGGAGGGCTTCTTCATAGCACCCAACTACTTCTAGTCTCAACACCCCAGAAGACAACTGGATTCCTTTCCTCTCATACCCCTCCTCTTTTAAAGGCTTGTAATATATTTTGTACAACTCTTCTGCAAGCAGCCCTCCTTGAGCTCAAGACCAAGTAAGAGAAGTCTTCAGCCAAATTCCTTCTGAATTGGAAAATTTAAGCAACTTGAGGAAAAAGGAGTAAGACAATGGAAAGTGGAATCCAGCCTTATTTGTAACAGATGTTATTAACACATGCTTAGTTTTATAGCCTATTCTGGCAGCCTTTCACCTCTTTCTTCTGAAAAAACTTGAATATTAAAAGTTCATTGCCAGTCCCAGGCAAGAGCGCACAAATAAAATGGGTTGATGGTCTCAATATAGCTCATGAAGAATGCATTAAATGCAAGTTAAGGATTAAGAATTATCTCTTCCTTTATTCCTGAAATGGGGCTGGGAGTGCAGGTAGGGGAACGGAGAACTTTGCTTCTGTGCTTTGATGACACCTGTGCAGTGAAATTGCTGCAGTTCTGATGTGACTGCAGATAACCAGGAGGCTCGGCGGCGACTCAAACCTGAAACCCAGTACACCCAGTTATTTCTAAATCCACGGTGATCTAGAAACAACCATGAGAGTCTTCATTTTGGTGGCACAGGGTTTCATGCTGCAATACTAATGCAGCAAAATTTTTGCGGCCACAGATTCTGCTTCAACCAACTGTAGCACATGCCTCACTTTTCTTGGTTCATAAGCAGATTTTTAGCACAGAATGTCAAATCAGATAATTTATAAAGTAAAATTAGCAAAATGAGACAGTCTTTCTCACTGCTCATTACTCATTTTTTCTGATAAATTTCACTCATTTAACTAGATTGTACTTCTGCTTACAGAGGGGCTTCCCGTTCCAGCTTATCTTTTTAGATATTCAACAGATAATTAAAATTCAAAATGTTAACAGTGCTACTTATTTTTAGAACCTGACATAAATATGGGCAGACATAGGTTTGAAAATAAATTAGTAGGGACCAGAAAGCTCTGAACCATTGGGGTAAAAAGTGTTGGTAGACACCTGTGGTGGCCCTCTTTGGTACAGCCTGCACAGGAAAGGGAATCTCCGTCGCTGTCTCTTCAGACATCTCCACCCACACGTGCTGGGGAACAGGAGAAGGTGGTATCTTCATACAGAAGGTGAGATGATTCTCTGTAATAATTAAAAATTCTACCAAACTGAATAAAACGAGCCCCAGCAAAATTTTCTGTCTCACAAGGATAAAATCTATTCTACATTTTGAAATTTCCAAAATCAGCAGCACAACTGGACTAGTTCTGGTCCAGTCTCTGAGGAGGACATCTCTCATTTTACCCTTGTGCTGCAGCAGTGCCCTAAGTTGACATTTTGGGGCCATTATTTAAGTGTTGAGTCAAACAGGAAAACTGATTTCTAGCTCATGTAGTCAGTGATGGCTTTACAAACCCAAGCGGTTCATGGATTAGCTCATGAGCAAAATGCACCATTTTTCTTGGGGTCCCATATATGTGAATGTTGAATCTCTTCATAGGCCTTGATCACCTCCACTCCCTTGGGACCCCGTGTGCCAGTACAATACATTCTCTGTGGGTGTAGTTTTCTGCTCCTGAGAGCACTCACTGCACAGGCCCACCTGAATTGTGTTAATCCATACTGCGCTGCAGCCTCCTGAATGTACTTGGGGACCCACTCCACAGCACATCAGAACTTGTGTGTTTACTTTTCCAGTACCCATCATTTTATGCACCCAGCTTCACAAGCAGGTTTTGACTCCCAAGATGGGATGTAGGCTGCTGGAGGTTGTGCCAGGGTAGGGAGTCCCGATTCCCATGATTTAAGCTGTGCAGGAAGGAACTGGTGGACAAGAAGCTCCAACAATGTGCACTCGCAGCCCAGAAAGCCAACTGTGTTCTGGGCTGCATCCAGAGCAGAGTGGCCAGCAGAGTGGCCACAGAGCAAGGGAGGGGATTCTGCCCCTCTACTCTGCTCTTCGGAGACCCCACTTGGAACACTGCATCCAGCTCTGGGGTCCCCAGCATAAGAAAGACGTGGACTTGTTGGACCAAATCCAGAGGAGGCCCACAAAGATGGTCAGAGGGCTCCTCTGAGAGCACCTCTTCTATGAAAACAGGCTGAGAGATTTGGGGTTGTTCAGCCTGGAGAAGAGAAGGCTCTGGGTATACCTTATAGCACCTTGCAGTACATAAAGGGGGCCTGCAAGAGAGCTGGAGAGGGACTTTTGACAAGGGCATGTAGTGATAGGAGGACAAGAGGTAAGGGCTTTAAACTAAAGAAGAGGGTTAGTTGAGATATCAGGAAGACATTCTTTACTGTAAGGCTTGCACTGAAAGAGGTTGCCCAGAGAGGTTTTGGATGCTCCATCCCTGGGAGTGTTCAAGGCCAAGTTGCATGGGGCTTTCACCAACCTGGTCTAGTGGAAGGTGTCTCTGCCCATGGCAGGGTGGTTGAAACTGGATGATACTTAAGGTCTCTTCCAGTCTAAAACATTCTATGATTCTAGGATTGAATCTATGAATTTGATATTTCTTTGATCAGTAAAAAAGACTCAAGTAGTCCTTTATTTTCTAAAGCAAGAATTGAGGATAGGTGAAGATCAACATTTCAGTTTTGAAGACTGATGAAGTGCTGCAGCTAATGATTGTTTGAAGGTGAACTTCTGACAGCTTGTGTAGGTGCCTCTTCATGCAGCTTATGTGCTCCTGAGACACCTTTTTGAGGTGTTCTTGTTAGGATGTTCAGAGTGGATTCTGCTGTGGGACTGAGGCACTGCAAAGCTGGAAACAACTCATGGCTCTGAGGAGCTGAGTGAGGCTGCTGCATCGCCAGCCTGGCCAAGTCCTCAACCTTTGCCATGAATTCATCATCAGTTGCATCAGATCACTGAGCAGATGGTTGCCAAACACAAGGGCTGGTGTGAGGAGGAGGGTAGGGACAAGGAACATATGATCCAGAGCTGGATGGGTCAAAAGCAGCCCCGCTTAAGGTGGGACAAAGTTCCCAAAGCTTCCCTGCTGACGTGAGACCTGGTGCCTCCCCTGTGACCAATGCATTGGTGCAAGGGCAGAGACATGAACATGGAAGTTCTTCTGGAGCAAAATCATGGTATGCCTGGTTGGCTGCCACCCTCACACAACACCCATGAGCATACTGAAAACTCCATTTACAAATCCAGCGTAGCTTCTAGTGACACTCCGGGCCTTTGATCCCTGACTCCTGCAGGTTTTGCAGGGACAAACACCAAAACCTGTGAAAGCCAACAAACACTGCCCATCAGCTCTGGCAGTCCCAAAATCGTGTGCCTGGCCCTGGGTATCTCCAGTAGCAGAGCTGTCCCACCAGGTATCCACCACCCTCCCAGGAGATGCGGAGCAGGGATGTGACTCACCCCCGGCAGCCAGTGAGTCAGTGCCAGCAGCAGGGATGGAAGTGAGATACTCAAAGCCCTGGGCCTCTGCTCTACCCAGCAGACCGCACCCTCCAAGGTTTCCTGCCTGTGGTGAATTGTGTCAAGTTTTATCTGCAAGACGGGTTTAAAAGGAAAAAAAAAAAGAAAGAAAAAAAAGCCCCCCTGAAACAAGCAAGCAAACAAACAAACAAAAAAAACCAACCCAGTTCTCATGAATGAAAAACTATCCAGTCTTCAAAAGATTTCTCAGCCTTTCAGGGAGCAAGCAGCATGTCACTCAAATAACTGAAGAAATGCTGTGGGTTTCCTCTATTTCTTATGACCCTAAGTCTGACTAGCTTTTACCAATGACAGTGAGTGATAAACACTCACTGACGAAAATGGTTCCGCCTTTCTGGGGAGCCTTTTTATCACGTTGACCATTTTGGGAAGAACAGCTCACAGATTTTGGTCTAAGCTTGACAGCTCCATTGTGCTACAGAAATGAAGGGCAAGTCAAACACACACCCCCTCTTCCCCATACATGCTTATATTTTAAATAAAGTAAAACTAATGCGCAAGGGCTGTAATAATCAGACATGGTCAGCCATGACTGACCACAGGGTGGTAAACACTCATCTAGAAATCGGTGTTTGAGGCTTGCTGGGAGGTGTTATCCATATTCATAGTGTCACATTCTCTATAACGGAGTGTACTTCCCATCAGCCAGATACAAGATGAAGTGTGTTTGCAAAATCAGTCTGGTTGCTTTACCAATGTTGTTCATTTTTTTTGTTGTTGTTTCAGCTTATACAAATATGAGTGAATCTCACTAAATGACTCCCCTTTGAAAGAGGCTGATGGCCAATTTGCCATCGAACATCCTTCCTGTGCTTTTATCATGCTGCAGAGAGCAGGGAGGAGAACAAAGACACAGTGGGCTGGTGGAGCATCATCTGAAGTGACTCACACCACAAAGTGTTGGACTTTTTGGAATGATGCCCCAAGTGTTTATTTCCTTCTATTCTTCATCTTGGGGTTTTCTTTGTGTTTTCTTCCCACTTCCCATATCTGCATTTTGTTTGGGTTTGCATCTACTCAGTCTACCATATTCCAGTAAAACCCAATTGCTGTCCTTTTGTCAGATTCTTTGGGCTGGTCAGTCCTTTTGGGGTTTGTGTTTCATGTGTTTTGCTTGGTCTTTTATTGGGAGGGGGGTTTTTAATGTAATTGATATATTGGAGGGGGGCATTACTTGAGGAGGATTTTGCAGTGGCAATGTCTTTTCTTTTTAAAAAAAATTTGCACTTCTCACCAATCTATCATTTCAGCTTAACTTTAGCAAAATGAAGGTTTTTCCTCTGGCAAAGCAGAATCTATTTTACACACTCTGTTATATGTCATTTGAAATTGTGCCATTTTGGCCCTTGGAAGGAAGAGGATGTGTGGTGGGCACAATGCCAGCAGGAGTTAGATAGGGGTGAGCAAAAAGGTTCAGCCTCCTCAGACCTGTCCCTTAGTAGATCTACTCTTACTCACAGACACAAATACACATCCTCTTGTTTTAATGTTTGTCCCGCAGGATGAAAACTCAAGCTAGGGCTGCTCTAAAAAGCAAGATGCCTTCCTGAGCGTGAGGAGGAGTAAGCGCTCCGGTTTTACAGGGCATCATCTGCCCTTCCTGCCTATCTGGAGGAAGACTCCACTGCAGCATCCCTGCAGCTCTTACCACCTGCACAAAATTGCAGCAAGATGGTTTTTCCTCTGCTGGACTGCTGTGCTCTTCCCATCAGCCATACAGACAAAGGCCAAGGGGGTGACTTACCAGGCTTTTAATATTTTTGTGGAGCTTTTTCTTCAGCAATGTTTTGTGGCAGTGGGTCCACAGGTTAGAGAGAGTGAGTAAGTTTGGGGGTTCTTCTACAGATTTTAACTCCTGGCCCATGCAACAGTTTATCATATACAGTTGCATTGCTTTTTCCATGGAAGGGAGAGTTTTGGTGCCCACTGTATTATCTAAATGTACTGTGGTGCTGCCATTCCCATGTCGGAATCTTCCCTCACGAGTATCAGCTGTTCCTAGGCACAGCCACAGTGACCTTGGCCCACAGTCTCCAAAACATGCCCAATGTCTCCTATCCTGTCACTTGCCCAGGGGGCTCTGCAGGTCAGGCGGCATTTCTGGAGACACTTGTGTTTTCTCGTTCCAGGGAAGGAGACTCCTCACTGCTTCCCACCCTTCCCAGTGGCACTTTAGGCGAGTAGCTGTTCATGGGAAAAGAGGGACTATGACGCAAAGAGAGGTCATTGAAGAGACAGAGAGAGTAAAGACCTGGAGAAAAGTGAGGAAGATGAGTCAGAAAGCATAAGGAAGGGCAAGATAGCCAGCAGCACCCAGGGGGAGTGCAGGTCATTCCTGGTGAGCAGTCCAGGGACACCTTCCCCTCCCTGGCTGGGGAAACAGAACCCTTTGGTGCCCAAGTGGCATGCGTGATGTGCCCAGGCAGCCAAGCCTTTCCCCAGGATGTCATGAGGAGGGTGCACTGGCTGGGACTGTAGCCCCGTGGTGTGACAGGGATGCAGCCCTCCTGCAGCCTGTGCCTCCCCAGGTGCCCAGCAGGCCCTGAGGAGAAGCACAGGTACATGGGGCTCGACTCTGAATGTGGGGGTAGACAACCAAGAGAGTGACAAGCCTCTCCTTGGGGCTACCCAGAACGTCCTCAAATGCCCTGTTGGCCGCTGCCTGGCCACGCTGACCAGGACAGGATGGTCGCTTGTCACTCCGCAGCAAGTTCAGAGATAAGGACAAAAGGCTCACAGATACATTTCATGGAAGCCAACTCAAAATAAAAGGCAACCCTTCATTTCAGGAAACCTCATTTTTCATTTGCAAAACACTTTCATTCAGAAAAAGGGAGGCAGAAGCAAAGCAGGGTGCTGCTTCTTCCCAGCCAAAGCAAATGCACTGCATAGCAACTTTCAGTCTTTGAAAAAAATAAAAATGGGGCACATGGAAATCAAGCAGTTGTCTCTTGCTTCCTAGTTACAGTTGCTTGTAATTTTGGGCTAAAATATCCCAGGTTGGAGTCTGCCACAGAATATTTTCTCTGCCTGGAAATTTTAAGTAGTTGCTGATCATTTAGCTGGAAGAACATGTACTCTTCCTTCCCCGCTCCATGCTTCAACAAACTTAGTGACCTTTTCCTCATGTCCCCAGGCTTTGGAAAAAGGATTTGAAATGTGGCAGGATTTTGGCTTGTGTGTCAGGAATGTGCTGCTTGCCTGCAAAAAACCTCCATCCAAATTTTGCCGAGTTCTAAGCCTCTGAGGAAACAAATCATCTTGCTCACAAGCACTAGCTAAAGCTGGACAGCTAAAAAAATCCTCCCTAGCTTTATTCCAAAACCAGAGCTCACCATGAGCCCCCTGGGGTCTGCACCTGAGCCCCCCTGCATGCAATTCAGTGTTGCTGCCCCAGGGGTTGGGTCCTGTTGGGGTCTCACCCAGCAGGAAGGTCCCACCACCGCAGGCCCCGACCATGCTGGCAGCAGCAGCCTGAGCCTGGAGCTGCTGGTGGCAAAGCAGGAGCTGGAGGTGGAGCAGAGGGCAGACGTGGCTTGGGGTTGGATGAGGGAGGAAAGATGGACAGAGAAATTGTGCCTTAGGGCTGGCGGTGATGGGAAAGGGAAGCAGTGAAAGAGCAAGTGCCCGGAGCATATCGCGACATCCTGGGTGAGGACTAATCACAAGGATGGCAAGTCAGAGTACCTCCAGGAGGTCTAGCAGCAGCCTACAGCCAAAAAGGGTCCAATAAAACGAATCCCATCTTGTTGCTTAAGTTTGCTCTCCCTTCTATTTCCTAAACTTAGGGAACCACATACTCAGGCACACAAACACCACAAAGACAACTCAAACACTGACATTTCTAAAGTTTGCCCAGGTGGCCTTCATAATATTCTCCTCTGTCTGCAAAACACTGTAAGTGAAGCACAAAACAGGAATAAAAGAAAAACCAACCCAAAGCAAAGAAGCAATCTGAGATTTCTGTGATTAAAGAGGTTTCCTGCAAGAGTTCAAGGTGAGGTACTTTTATCAACAGGCTCTGTAAATAAGTGGGCTTGTAAGTCATGACTGGGTTTGTAAATAAAGGGTTGACTTTCTGACAAGCTGAACACCACCACTTCAGACAGAGCTACAGTGGTGACCAGCACCCCTGAATCACAGGCCATGAGACCTTTCTGTATTCTGAGACCTGTGCCAACACCATCCCTTTTCTCTGCTCTTCTGTCCTAGCTTGACAGAGAGGCCTTTCATGTGCTACACTTTCATTCTTCAACTCCTTTGGGCTCCTTTTGCACACACTGAGGCACCTGCCACCAGGAGGAGGTGGTGGATAATCACTCCAGTCAGTCCCAATCCTTGTCCAGAATTCCGGCCTTTCCTTCTTAATTAGGATAACGGATGCAATTGCTCATAAAAATAGATTGTTGCAGTTTGGGGTTGGTTGGATTTACTTTTGATAGGTTTTGATAGTTGCTCTGTCCAGTCAAAAGCAACTTCTAAGGTAACCCTGAGCCTCCACCTGCCTGTCAGTGCCACCACACAGCCACCAGACACCATCCACCACCAGTGCAGCCAGCACCTTGGAGTCCTCGGGAAAGCCACGGGCTGTAAATTGGCACCACAAGCTCTCCACCAGCACCACATCTCTTCTGGACACTGTCTTGAGACCTCGAGTGTCAACGCAGGACTGAAAAAGCATCCTGCCAGCCCTGCCTGCAGCTCTGTGTGTGTCCGGTCCTTCATTTCACATTTGCCCGTGGGCATGGACAAGCCAGGAGCAGCATCAGCTCCTGGAAACGCTCCCTTCACCACCAGCTAGGACAGCACTGTGCAGGCAAGGGAGACATCTGAGACTGTGAGCTCATGAGGGCAAGTTATGGGGCCTTCCTGGAGCTGGGCACCAGCCCTGAATACCCTGCGTAGATGCAGGTCTGGTGCCTAAGTCTGTAAAGGGGTCCATGGTGTGATATCCAGGTCTTGTAGGCATATAACTCCGTTCAAAAAATGCCATACATAATCCCTTTTTTCAACAGTCAAAACCTTAATATTTTTATTATCAACCCTCTCATTGTATCATTTTTTCAAAAGTGGGGAAGTGGGGGAGGGATCTAGTTAGTAATGTTTCCATTCTCCTGCCCCTTGCCCCACTGACTTAGACAGGAAGCTTCTGAGGGCAAGAAATGTCACTTATTAGAAGCTACTGCAGCTGCCAACCTCATTTTGGTTTGGTGTCTAGACAGTAAAGCAGAGGAGAGCATTAATAAAAATTGAGCTCCCAAATGCCTGCAAGTTCTTGTTTGATGGTCTCAAGCTTACCTTCACACAAGGTGAAGTCAAACCTCTGAGTTTTTTGAGAGTTTCTGGTAGGTTTGGGTACTTTGGAGTCTATTTTGATTTTGACTCCAACTTGAAGATGACCTCATTTTTGTGTGTCTTCTGCATACACACGTGTGCTGATCATGCCCTGCTTCTATTGATCAAAGTAGCAAACTTCAGAGAGGACGTGCTGCTTTTTCAGAAGTTATACTGGAAAAAAAAAAAAAACAGGTCAATTCTTAAAAGTGACCATTATGGAAAGATGTCCCTTGCTTTTAAATTCCCTAACTCCGAGTAGGATAGCCTCAGTGTTTTAAAAGAGACATTTCTGTTTATCTCTGCTTATAATCATGTGGGCCAAAGACTCATGTCTAAGTGAATGTTTTCTAGGAAAATACTTCAGACTGCTCCAGTGATCTGTCTTTTGGCTGTTATGAATCCCTGTTTACGTTGCCATAGCTTTGTAAAAATGCCAAGAGAGAAAGAAACTGGTCCCCCATTTACGTGTGTTCTGAATTGCTGTCATAAACAGAAGCCTTGATTCATCAGTTTGGGAATCCTTGAAGTGAAAGCAGCACCAACTTGCATCACCACGGCGTGTGCTGGGAAAGGGCAGCAGGAACGCTGCGACTCCTCGAGACATTTGCTTGGTGGATGTGGGGATCTCCTGAGCTTCAGACAAACTGACAGCAGCCTATTGCCACCTCCAGCGTCAAGCTGCCGGGAGGTAAGGTCAGACCACCACTGCTCTCTTTCCTTCCCTTTGAGCACTGGTTTTGAGCTAATGTCCCTCTTGGCATTGGACACCTCCCTTGGAAAGACTGGAGGAATAATCTAAGTGTTCTGCATTGTCCCACATTGCAGGGAAACCAGCCTCTTAGTTTTGCAACTTGGCTATGTCTCTTAAAAAAAATTGGGGAGAAAAAAAAGAAGAAAAACAGCAACAGGAAGGAAAACACTAATGAAAATGCTCTTTGTCTATCCCCGGGGAAAAGAAAGAGCCCCCAGTTTCTCTTAAGGTGACATTAGCCCCACACACCCCCCAACAACCATCCGGAGGATGAGGTCTGCTCTCCAACACAGCCCTTGCAGAGGGAACTCCCACATCCAGGAGCAAACCAGCAGCTCCAGCTTGGCCAGCAGCACTCAGTTGTCCCTGCACCCCCCCTACACACAGTTCTGAGCTGCGATTCATACAGTGACTGCTGAAGTAAAATCAGGAGAAATGGGGACTATATATAAAAGAGTTGGAGTAAAGGCAAGTGGCACCTCGATTCTGCTTCTGAGTAAGTCTCCTGTTTTTAGAAGAAGCCAAAGGTTGCACACGCAGCCCCTGAGCGACTCAGCCCCGCTGAGCTGCCACGAACGCCTGCAGTGGGGCTGCCAGGGGCCCCAGCTTGCAAGGGAGCCTCTTCTCCTTCGAGTTCAAACCCCCTTTTCTTGGCCCTGGCTGCTGCCTCCAGGGATAGAGCTGTCTGGGCACCTCACTATCTCTGCTGAGTCACCTGCACCCGTGCATGGCACAGGCGTCCACACCAGAGCAGGCAGGTGACTGGGGAGACTGGACTGGACCAGGACCCTGCTCCAGATTTTAAATTTCCTTGCTGGAGTGAAGTACTTTTGAATTGTTTCCCTTTATTTTATTTTATTTTACTTTTTCTTGTTTGTTGAAGGTTTTTTTCCCCAGGAAAAATCTTAATGATATTTTGCTTTCCCCCCAGCCCTCACTGAATTAAAAAAAACAACTAAACAACAAACAAAGGCCCAAATCCCAAATGTCACCAAACTCACTGCTTCTTCTGCAAAACAGAATTCTTATTGTTCAGCAGCCCCAACTTACTGACAGGCAGAGGCAAAGCAGACAGACCTGTGACAGCAGTGGGAATAAAAAAAACAAACAAGAAAGAAGAACCACAAACACTTCCACTTGGGATGCAGCTCAATTCCCAAGGTGCTGCTGCTATGAGCATGGCCCAGGCTGCAGAGCCATGAGGTGCTGGGGAGCATGGGGCCAGAGACTTTCCCATCACTCAGGACAAGGGCTTTCCACATCCCCTGGTGCCAGAGAGGGGTTTAACTTGGGGTAGGGCCATGCAAATGCCAAGGAGTCTGTTTTGCTGTCTCTCAAAGCCAAACCAGCACAGGCAGTGACAATGTAGCTGCTGCCAAAAAATGAACACCAGCGAGCCACCTTGCCTCCCTCCTCAGCCAGTGCTGCTGAATTACAAGGAGGCAGAAGCAGTAAGTCAGCATAAATGAGAAGTGAGGGTGGAGGGAAGGGAGAGCGGGAGGTAGCCCCATTCAAACTGGGTAAGAGAAAAAAACAACTTAAAGAAAAAATCACTGGTGTGAAGTTCCTGATGCCAACCACAGAACAAAAGGAACTGCCCTTTTGTGTAAGTAAATGTGGTCAAGTAGCTGTTGTCTCTTCCGGCTGGCTCACAACAGCAATAAGGGTTTTACCTGCAGGAGAAGCACCCTGGTCCCTCCCAGCTGTGCCCAGCTCATGCAATCCCCATTTCTGAGCAGCAGGACCTGCCCTTCCCAGGGGCAGCTGGAAATGGAAACCATTTCAGACAACCAAAACATCCAATACCATGAGCTGTGAACATGGTTTGAGAACACAGAGCTGCAAAGCCCTGGAACGGCTGGAGCTGTGCAGCACAGGCATGTGCAAAACATGGCCATGCTCTAGTTAATTTTGCTTTGGGCACATCCTTAAATTATGCTGTTGTGGGGTTTTTTTAATATCTTCCAAGAGATTTGGGGGCTCGTTTAGTGGTATCAAGGCATCTCTGATTGCACAGGAGACTGTCTGCCACTCCTCTCACTATTTCCTGGGCATGCCCCTGCAGCTGGAGATAGAGAATGTTGCAGGACATGCTTGCAGGCTCTGTCTTTCATGGCACCCAGCATGCCCAGGATGAGTGCGCTCTACAGCATGTCAGCAAGTGTGTGCTGGTGCTTTATGTGTTGAAAGATGTGCTCTAGCAGCTCCAGTTCTTGACTGGATTTGTTATACCCACCTTGCCACCTCCTGCTAGCCCTTGTAGTGTGGCACCATGCAGAGTTCCCAGCTGGGCCTCTTGGTTCGTGGTGCTCAGTGATGGAGAAATGCCCACACATTGTGGCAAAAAGCTTGTAGTCTAATTTGAACAAAAACAAGACGCGGACAAAAGCATCACCAAAGCCAACGTGGGAAGATCAGGATGGGCAGAGGGAGGCCAGAGGTAATGCCAGTTCATATCCGAGCTTTTCCAGATTTACACTACTCTGTACATTTTTGGAATGAGAGAGGTAAGTCTGGAGCATATTCCTTCTGTTTCAATTCCCAAAATACGTTAGCTGGTTTGGGAGGGGAAGAATCTATATATTTATTTTATTTTTGCTGTTACGATTTTGAGGAGAAACAAGACCTATTAGAAGGCTGAGCCTGACCTACAGCGAGAAGTTTGGTACCAGCCAGGGATGACAGATTCCAGGCCAGGGTAAGAATAGGAGGGCAATGCTGTGGAGGAATCCCTGCTCCAGTGCCAGAGGCAACATGTACTTGGCAGCTGGTGCCTTGTCGAATACAGCCAAACTTCTGTGCTGAGAAGCTCCTGCCCCCTCCCCTGCACACATGTACTCAGTTCTTTGTAGATGTGTAGCAGAGGCAGCTACAGCCCCGACTGCCCTTTGTGCTGCTTCCACAGGGCCCCCAGGGATGAGGGACTTGCTACCTGTTATTTGTTGTTCCCTCACTGCTGCAGTAAGTGGTGAGAAAGGCTCAGTCTTCAGGCCACTGTCTAGTTCTCCCTCCCATGCACATCATGCTTCCCTCCACCACCACTTGCTGTCACACAACCCCATGCACCATCAAACCATGCTTCTGCCAAACTGAAGGTACCCACTGGGATTCCTCCAGGCTCATGAAGGAGGGAGACAGTGCTTTGAGGAGAGGAGCACACCAGGAGTCCAAAACAGCCCTGTGACAGGCAAGCGCTGCCACCCCTGCTTAACGCCACCCGCCCGCAAGGGGTGGGTTGAACCATCCCTCTCCGGGCTGCACCTCAGTTCTGTCTCTCTCTCAAGACACTGACTGAAAGGTTAAGCTGCTGAATGGCTGGAATTAATGATTTATGGGCAATTTCCTTTTAAAGTGAGTTTTGGTACAGAAATATTTTCTCCTTATGCAAAGTCATCTGAGGTGTTCAGGAGGGAACGAATATCCTATAGACTGCCCTATAGAATGGAGCACTCAGAACTAGTACAGGTGGCCTTCTAGTCTTAGTAACAAGGAAAAGATGAACACAGACAGGCAGAGACAGAGGAAGGTGCTATTGAACACTTTTGGGTTATCACGCCTGATACAGCCATCAGGCAGAGTCTGATTCACTTCTGGAAACACTCTGGTCCAACAGCGCAGGCAGACTGCTGAGCCCATGGCTGCACCGTGGGCCTACACACGCTGCAAGTACGGAGTGAATCAGCCACGCCACGGGCACACTTCTTCCAGGTGCAAGCCTCCAGCTGACAGCAGGCGGTGGGAGCCTGGCTGCCACAGAGAGCGCAAGCGAGGGCAGCTCAGCACTCCCGGCAAGCTCAGGGCGCTGCCCGCGTGCCGCAGCCATTCGGCACCCTTCCCGTGGAGGCCTCCTGTCTATTCTTGTAAAGGAACAAATTCAAGTAAATTCTGACTCTATATTCCCACCTTTGCTTGACAAACAGAACAGGGAAATGCCATTAACACGCAAGCCTTCCTCAAACCACCTTGTTTTCGCTAGTCGCTCGCTGCCAGTCACAGTGGAAACAACACCACTTCCTCCCACATGCTGTCAGTGCCTAGACTGTAGCTATTTGCTTTTAATTGAATTAGCCAGCCCATTGCTTTTTTGTTATCCTATACAAAGCAGCTACGTTCTGCAAACACCTTGCCGGAGTGACTAAATCAGACAAGTGAGATAATTATTTCCACCACATTGGTTGCTACAGTTCCAAATTGGCCATCAAAACACAGGCAGGCGGCTGTGAGGTTCATGGGATGTCCCCAGCAGTCAGGTAAGATCACAGACCTGCTCCCAAGTAACTGAAGTCATCTCTGGATTTAAAAAAACCCAGACTTTACTCTCTGGGGTAGCACCTCAGCCCACAAATTCAGTGGAATCAGGATTTGTAGCCTCTACCCCAGCTCGGTCCTACTCCAGATTCTTAGACTGTAAGTGTTTCACCAACACCTCAGTTTCCACTAAAATAATACTTATTCTGTTGTTGTTACTGCTGTCATTAACATGATTGAACATGTAACAGCTCACAATATTCTTTAGAGAGAAAAGAAAACCTTTGCTTGAATCACCAGCATAAGAAGTGATAAATGGCACATTTAGTGTTTTGTGTACTTATCTTAAAACTCACCTACTTCCAGTGCATTTAAAAGCAAACTTAAATGATTTCTCACAAATAAGCACAGGACTATTTCAGGAGTGGAAGGATGGCTCTGGGTAACCTTTAATCGTGGGTTTACTCTGGACCTACCCCAGACTTCTATCTGTCCTTTAGCAAACCTCACCAGTGTTTCCCCACGCACATCGGAGGCAGGTTAACTTCCCCTCTTGCCAGGCAGAAGACCTTGCCCCATGTTTGCACAAGACCCAGAATGCAAGGCTGTGAGCTTGAAGAGGTTTTACAGGCACTGCCATCAGCATGAATCCTTCTCAAGCATCAGGTGGACGACCTTTGCATTTAGCCTGGTGCATTTAGCCTCTCCCCTCCACCCATGGCTCCCCCAGCCCAGCCCACAGAATGACTGCAAAGGGCTCAGGGGGGAGATGGAGACACTCGATGTGCAGGCTTGGCTGCATGCTCACAGAAAGGGAAGGGCCACCTCTGCTGGACCGTCTGGTTCAGAGCAGTTCTGTTCAGAGCTGGGCACACGTGGTTCCTCACACCCATGCAGCTCACAGCAACACCTTCTGCCGGGAGCATGGCCATGGCATTGCCAGTCCAAGGGGCTGGACTTTCTAGAAAAGAAGTGTTGACTAGCAATGGCAGCTGGTACTTCTGCATCATTGGCAAAAAAATTAATGATTAATTGAGCTATTCACTACTTCAAATCAGCCTTCTTGGCCCATTAAACCCTTGGCAGGGTTGACGAGATTCTCTGGTGGAGTGCACAGGAATTGCTGTCTTTGTTTCAAAAGTAATACTCTTCGCTTTCTACTTCCAAACATGGAGCTGGAGATGGCTGGGCAGGAGCAGAACACGTGGATGTCTGTGGGGAGATGCTTACCTGAAGCCAAGGAAGCTTTGCTTGGCTTTGTTGAGGAACTGAGGAAATATTCAACATCCCACTTTCACTAAGGCTTCACCACATCAGGACCACTTGCAAACTTTCACTCCTCTTAAAAACGTTCTTCAGGCTATGCTCTGCTCCTTATCTGATCTCTGGGTTCTCAGTTCCTTCTCTATGGCCACCTTTGTCTCTCCCTCAGCATCATCTTCTTGTCTCTCCACCTGGCCTTGTCGTGACCTCGGCTGTATCACTGGCCATGGCTCTGATGCTTTTTTCAGCCTCCCCCTGTCTCTCTGCACAAAATTACTTCAGGACCTCCCCACATCTCTGAGTGTCCCGATTTTCTCTCTCTATAGCACTGAGTTCAGTCTGTCCCAGCTCATGAGCTGCTTTTCCCCCATTCTCCAAGTGTGGATTAAAGCCTTCTGGCAAGGCCTTCCAATAATCCTCTCCTCCAGCTCTAGACCCGGGCACAGACCTAACATGGACTCCTCTAAACACAACCAGATTCTTACTTCTGACCATCACCATCCTCCTTCCTCTTCCTCTTTGCTGGCCTCCCTTCCTGCTGCTTGCCAGAGCACCAATGGCTGCAATATCCCTCTTGCTCTGCCTTCTTCTGCTCCTTTTGTCCCTCCAAGCTCTTCCTGGAGCTTCCTTTGCTATTCCAAGTACTACTTGCTACTCTTTTTTCCTCAAACTCCCCCTTGACCTCCACTTACACCCCCACTTAGCAGCCCCACTGTCACCTTCCCTCACAGCCAAGGCCCCACTGCTGCCCCTTGGGGGGCCCTTTCACTCCCTGTTCCCTCCCCCATCCTCCCCTGGGGTGGTCTCCATGCTTGCTCCTGGCCCACTCCCTCATGGTATCCCTCTCTCAACCCTCACAGAGCTCTTCCAAACCTGCCCCATCACAGCTCCCATTCCCCCCAGCCTGTAAATGACTTACCCTGTGCAGCCAAAAGCAGCAGCTCATGCCTGGCCACCTCTCTTTCATGTCAGTTTTAGTTTCTCTCTTCCTTTCTTTTTTTTTTTTTCTGAGGGGGAGATCTGTCCTTATTCATTGATTTTTCACTTTCTTTTTAATGCCTTTTCTGCTCCCAATGTCTGCACATTCTGCCTTATTTCTGAGAACTAACTGACTTCTCCTCCTCCTGGCCAAAACCCACTTCTCCACTCCAGACCCTCGTGAAAGGCAAAGCTAATTCACCTTAGCAGAATGCACTAAATGGCCAGCTGTACCTGGCAGCTGAACTGTCCTCAACCCGCTGTCCTCCTCCACACTTTTCTCCTTGCATCCACTGGGTCCATGCCTGCAGCCACCCTCCTCTGCCTCATCCATCCAAAGATGGAGAGCTTTTCCTGGGGAAGACACGGTTTGACTGGAATATTAAAGAGCAATGCTCATAATCCTTGCATCCTGACAGACTATTTCCGGTAGTAGTCCATCCACAGGGGTGGGCCAGAGGGGCTGGAAGGAGAAGCTGCACACAAGCACTCACCTGCACAAAGTCAACTCACCTCCCCAAGCTGGTGCCAAGGGCTGCAATCTTCATCCTGGGAACACCCAGCATGTGGAAGGAAGAAAAATGGGTTTATTTGGCCCTTGGAGTGTGTGGTTTGTTTTCAATAAAACCTTGCAGGTAGGATGGAGCTCTGGAGCAGCAGAATTAGCTGGCCGTGTCCTCCAGTGCAGCCTCTGGGGCTTAATAAGACAGAAGACATTGATGGGCACTCCTCCTTAGGTGAAGTTTAAAAAATTAAGTGCCTAATATGTGTCAAGGGTCTGCAGCAGATGCTGATTTGCACTTGATCTTTCTTCCTCTCCTCTCCCCAAGCCAAAAGTTTCATAAAGCTTCGAGGGAGACATTAGCACCTCACTCACATGGGAACAAGCCCTGCCAATTTTGTAAAACATTACTAAAGAGGGGTGAGGGTGGCCTGCTAAAGAGGGGTGAGGGTGGCTTGCTAGCTGCACACATGCACACACACACACACACACACTCTGTATGCAAAACCTTCATGTTTTACTTAATGATTCTGGCTTTGATATAAACTTTGCAAAGAAAAACATTAAGCCACCTTCATCATAAAAAAATTAAGGCAGGCCAAATAACCTTGCCAAATAACTGCACCGAGCAGGCTGCAGGAGGGTAACCAGCATAGAAATCACGCTTCAACTTCCTGCGTTCACCCTCCCCGCACGCCCCTGCGTGCTGGAGCACCCCCCACCACTGCCCCCCAGAAACCAACTCGTTAATTTCCAGCAAACACCGCCCCGTCCCCTCCCTGCGGCACGGACCCCCGGTGCCCGGGGTGCCTTTGGCTTTTGTGGGGGTGCACGTGGCCCCGGGGCACAGGTCGAGAGCCGTGGGCGGGGGCCAGGCCCGCAGCGAGCGGCGGCACGTGGCTGTGCGTGCCGGGCAGCCAGGACACGGCGGCCGGGGCCGGCCGCGGGGTCACCACTGGAGCGGATGGTGAAGGTTCGGCCGGGTCCCCCGGCAGCCGGCAGCCTATCACAGCTCCAGGCTGATTTCAAACTTCCTTTTTGCGGTTTATGCCGCCTCGATTTATTCATTTCCTTGTAATTTACAGATAGACATCGATGCTTGCTATATTTAAACAGTGCCTGTAACTGTGTGGGGATTGTAGGTAAGCCATTTTATTTGTAGAGTGATGGTTTTAAAGGAAAGTGAGACTTCAGAGTCATCCTTCAGGCTGGCGCTGTCTGCGGGTATGAGTGACCTGCATCACACCCAGTGACACCAGGCAAACCCCTCCCTGAGGCACAGCCCCTGGGACACAGACGGCTCCCAGCTCCTCCACCTTCCTGCCACCAGGGCCGAGGAGGCTTTTCCGCTTCTGTCCCACCAGCTGCACAAAGCTCAGCAACCATACCGGCTAATTAGTTCAAATAGCAACATTTTTTAAATGGTGCAATTAAAACTTCCAGCATTCAGTTATACTGGGGGTAGAAGAAGGTCTAGAAGAAAAACACTGTGGTTTAAAAGGAAAAAAAGAATTTGCACCATTCCCATGCAAACATCTGTCATTTATTTCCCCCTTTCTTTTGGAAAGTCCATGTTTGGCACTGGTACATAGGATGGTAATTATGTTAAAAACCACAGAGCAGCCACTTCTTTGGATGGAGAGTCACCAGACAGTTTGGGTAAACATGAGATAAAGGGTGAGGACAGCAAGAACTCTTCAGACCCAGTCTGGGTTTTTCAGCTGAGTTGTGAAAACCCCTTGCTCTAAACAGCTCTGACCTTTCCTATTTCTTGGAGACTGACGTCTCCACAGCAGATACATGATGAGGTCACTCACCCTGTTTTTGAAGTCTTTCACTACTCCTTGCACGGGTTTTTTTCTGTGGGAGGGGACAGTCATGAAGAGGTCTAAACCTCTTGATCATGCGTGAAAAAAGGAAATGAAAATGAGCTATTGGAGATTTAACAAGACCTAACCCATAACTTTGGTTTCTGAGGATATAAGAATCATGAAACCCAGAAGCTTAAAAGGAAAAAAGTAGGACATCTAGGTCTAAAAGCATTTTATTGGAGGTTAGTTGCTCTATGCTGGAAACTGGAAATGCTCAGCATTTGTTTTACAAGAGAGTTATGAATGGCTCTGACAGGAGCGTGAGAAACAATTGATTCAATCACCTCCTTGAGAAAATGTGATTTGAATGTGGTGGCTCAGGTTGAGAGAAGCTGCACACCAGCTCCCTACAGGAAAGCCTAGCATAAATGATTGCCATGATTATATTCTGTTGAGCAGTTTATGGTTTTGAGGGTCAGAATCACGACTGGGAAGACACAAGAACTTCCTGCTTACAATTATAGGAATTGTGGTGTTGTCTAGAGACTAACCTTCAAAAGTTGTGCTCCATCACGCTTGGCATGCATTAATAATGAGGCACTCTCTGCCTTCAGATCTTGCTGTCAGTGTAGAGGAAAACTGATAGAGGACCCAAGAGAGAGCCAAAAGGTTTAGCTAGACCCACGACAAGGTATTCAGCAGTGCACATTGCTAGATGGCTGCAAACACCAGGAAAAAAGGAAATTTCTTCATGACCATGTGCCAAGCCATACCAGAATAGGAGGAGAAAGCGTAAGACTATACAAGATAAGCAGTCCCTGATATATGAGTAGGACTTACCCATGGACAGGCACAGGCTAATGCATTTTGAAGACTAACAGCAGAAATGCTTGTACCTGAAAGAATCTGACCACTGCCTGTGCTGTGCTGGCCATCCCCAGCTCAGAGAGAGAATCTGCATCTTGCAGACCTGCAGAAATCAGGGTTTTCCTCTGTCTGCCTAATCCATATTTAAACATCTGCTCTTCATGAAGGAATTGAGGAGCACAATGAGCAATATGGTGAGGATGTGATGAAATGTGCTTCATGCACATGGTGATGTACACACTGCACTAGCACTGACACAGCTGAGAGAGCTTGGAAAGCATATTTCAGGTAAGATGCCAGTGTCTGCTCTAGCCTCACCGGGTTCACATGGACATTCCCAGAACTTTCTCTGGTAGGTGGTTTTGTTGATACTACACAGACATCATTTCTGCCTGGCCAGGAAAGGAATTAAAAGCTGGGGTGAGCAGACAGGACAACCAGAGTCCATAAGTTTTTGGATTTCAGACATTTCTAGAGCAAAAATTCAGAAGCTGGTCTCAAAACCAAGACAGAGCGAGCCCAAGAGTCAAAGATGAAAATACTTCCCAGGAATATAGAAGGCACACATTTCACATTGTCTGTGAAAAGAAGTCACCTGAATCTGTCTGTTCTCTTAGCTTAAAAGACAGAATTTTTGAATAATTCATGACCCATCTTTTGAAGGGAGGAGGAAATGATAGCTGAAGCCTGGAAGACTGATTTGAGAGAAGTGCCCAGCACACCATCCCAGGTCTGGCCTCAGCTGGCAGCACTGTAAGCTGGAGTGGCAGGACACTGCCAGCTGCCTGCAGAGACATGCAAGGCAGCTGTGCTGAGCAGAAACAATAAAAATTCATTTGGAAAATGAAGTCCTGTGTTTCATTGTTTCCCAGGGTATGAAGCTACTCCTGTCCAAGAGCTGAAAACTTGGACTAGGCTCTATCCATTCCTGACAACTGCCTTTTTGCAGAACATCACCCTGCGCAGAGCCACTCAGACATCAGCTTTCCAGTCAGTCTCTGCTAGGGCAAGCAGAAAAACAAGCTCAAGCCCACCAGAACCAAGGCATCTGGTGGTTTTTCCATTTCCACTTAGGCACAGGTGATTGCCTTTTTATCTTGCCAGTTGCCAAAAAGACAATGACAACCCATCCAGGCAGCATGTTCATAAATTATTCAACGTCTGTGGTTCAAAGTCTTAGGAATTCTGAGACACCTAAGCTCCTCATCTCTTCAGAGCCAACCAAACTCACAAGCACTCAATCACAAATCAGTGACTCTTAGCCTGCTACCAGCCAGATCAGAGTTCAGATAAAAACCACCATGGCAATCTTTAATATCTTGCCACCCAAGTTCATCTAAATTTGACATACAGTTCGGCCTGGGAAAGGAGACACGACTGTTTCAAACTTCTTGGCCTTTCTGGTGAGTGCTCTTTCTCTTTCTCTCTTCCCTCCCGCTTCCTCCCCCCGCCTCTCTACAAGTACACACACAGTGATCTGAGAGCGTGCAAGAGAAAATGCTTTACTTTTTCCTGAAAGCCCTCTGCCGAGGGTGGTGTTTCCCCACCTCCACGCTGCTGACAAACGCTGATGTAAACATGCATATGCCCGCCTAAAAGGCCACAGGGGTTTTCACGTGAATCCTGTGTTTTTTCCACAAACCCCATTACACTGTACTTCAGCTTAAAATATATCTCCTTGTTTCTGGTTAGCCTACAACCCCTCCAAGGCTAATACAGTTTACAGCAGTAGGCAAAAGTACTCAGCAGAGCCAAATTTTGAGTATAGGTGCTTCTCTGGTACAAAACCCTTTCAAGAAACTGGTGCAACTGTGGCCGTATTAAAATCAGAAAAACCAACACCGACACAAATGTCATTTAAAAAAAAAAACAAACCAGCTATGCATTCGGTGCTGACAGGAGTAAAACGTCATTTACAACACCACCGAAATCATAACAGGAAGGAAGTAGACCTCAGAAACTATAAACAGAATTTAACAGAGGTAGGAAGTACTTCAAATGCTTTCACGTAGTGACTGTAAAAAAGATACTAAAAGGAGAAAATGTTTCCAGGTTTTTTTCTTGTTTGCATTTTGTTTCTTCCCCACTTTAGGTACCTGTAGTTATTTTGAACAGTAAAAAATGGTCACAAAAATAAATACAGCTTTAAAGTCCTCACATGCAAAATAATTTATGGTACAAATCAATAGCTTGATTTTCCTTCCACTCTTCCCCCTGTACCATCCCTCCAAGAGAAATGTCTCAACCTCTTTGCTCAGTTAAAATAAGCCTTTCACCTGCACCTCTCTGCATTCAAACTAAGCAAGTTGTGTTTGGCCATAAATTAGATGGTGCCCTTCTCCCTCCCTCTCCACAGCTGCTGGCTTTACTTCAAGGAAAATAATTAAAAGCCCATTCCAAAGCCAAAAATGATGATGCACCTCGATAGTCAACAGAAGTCACCACAAAAAGAGAAAATGCCGTCCGCCCCATCTTCAGACACTTTACAAATCTCGTAACTGTATTTCACACCTTGCTTGCTCAGTAAGCTACTTGCACCCAAGGAACCCTCTCAGGACCCTGATTTTCAAAAGAGAGGGGCTTCCTGGTGAATTCATTCCTATTTGCTACTTCACTACTTTAGTTCACTTTGTCATCCTCCTTTTCACCCTTCCCTAGCTTTACTCACTCGAAAGCTCTCTGGAAACGACGGTGCCCAGTAACTAAGTGGCAGTCAGAGGGTCCCCATGTCCTGGGCTGGGCAGGGGGGCACCAGCCTGGTCCCCAGCTCCAGAGGCCCTGGAGGGGCAGGGGCAGAGCCTTCAAGTGCATGGCAGCACCAGATCCCCAGCTGCAGGGCTCTGCTGCATTGTCCGTGGGCCTGGAAACCAATAGCCGAAGGGTAACCTCCTTTTTTTCCCTTTTTCAACTACCTGTGGCTAATATTGCAGACATTTCTGTAAACAAAAATCCTTACCTTTTGACCTTTCTCTGCACTTTTGGCTTAGAACTGAGTTCCCCATAGACAGCCAGCAGCGCTGCCCAGGTTCACAGTGCAGAACCACACATGTTAGATTTGTCCCACTACTGAAAACAACACATACAAACCGAGTTGGTAGGGAAATAGAACTTTATTCTGAGACGTGAGCTGAAGCAATGAGCATATGAAGCAACGACCACTAGAAGAAAGTGAAAAACACATCAAATACTTCATATTGTACCAGTTAAGTTTGAACACAGAAGTCTCTTTCCGTAAAATGTATGCACAGGACAAAAGCATATGCGAAGCTCTGAAGGTCACCTAGAGCATTGTTTTTAATGTCTAAGAAAGAGGTCTCCCCTACAAAAATCTTTAAGCCAGGAAAAAACCCTTCAAGTAACAAAGTAGAAATGATCTGTTCATTCTGCTTGGCACTGTGGAGAAGGAGAGGGATAATATATCCCAAAAGAGTATGCATCTTTAAGATGTATAAATTCAAAGTCCCTAGAACACAAGTCTGCTGCCAGACCAAGTACTGTTTTTTCTTCCTCATTTAGGAAATCAAGTGAAGTATGTCTGTTAAGCATAGGGGGATCATATTCTGGAGCTAAAGCTGCTAAGATCACACAGTCTGCTCACCAGTGAGGAAATTTCATTGACACACATACCCACCCAACAGACCTGTTCTCTTTGTCTCTTTAATGGTACCCTATCAATAAAGCTGCAAACTGCATCAAATTCTACAAACATTCCAACAAGTATTTCCTTGACTGTCTAACTACAGGAGGCCAAATGCTGCTCTCTTTGAGCTCTCCCTTCACATTCATTTCAGTACCATTGGAAGAAAGCTGTGAGTGCACACAAACAGCAGAGTTGGCTCTGTATAAGTCAGAGGTGGTAGATATTTTAACCTGGCTTATGCATGTGACATCAAAAAAGGGGTAGCTGGACCATTTCTGTGCTATTTGCAAGGTCTGCCAACTCTTCATTCTAATGCATACATACATATATACATATATATGTATAATGCATGCATAGTAGCTTACAATCATAAGAGAAATGTCATTTATTTATAAACCTGCTCTTTGGGACTCTAGAATTTTAGTGGTTAGTCCACTAAATTCACAGGCAACATGAGTTGAATGGTCACTTTTCTAAACACAGTACCATAAATGCATCACTTTAGAAACTGCTATCATGGAGGCTAATCCAATAACAACAATGGCAGCAACAAAACTGTCAGGACAAATGTCAGTCAGGCATTAAAAAAATATGTCTCTGAAGAATTGCATTGTTTTCAAAAAATACACTGAAATATTCTATACAAGAATATAGGCATTACACTTATGAATCTAAATTTATAACCACTTACATGTATTAGCTATTCTCGATAAACCATCTACATTTGCTACCCATCTACAGTAGCTACAGTTTCAAATTGGGAACACTGCAAATTTATGTACTTTCCCTGAGCTCAATAATCCAAAATAAATAGCCCTGCAAAGGTAACAGTGTAAACTCTCAATTTAAGACTTCGGTAAGCATCAATCCTCAAAACCCAAGGAGAACATCAAGCAAACGTAAACACAGCAATCACTTTGTCAGTTTTGAGTTATCTCAGTGACAGTGGAACCCTATGTGAGATGTAGCATCCAAATGAAGACCCATCATTTTTATTGTACAATATAATTGTCCTTTCCTATCATTGAACCCCTGAACACATCCAGCTGTGATGTGGATCTCCAAATCGTGACCCAGATCTGCTCTTCCACTCTGCACAATCTACAGTGCCTTTAAAAACACTCTTTCTGGGGATTTTATTCTTGGATAGAGGAATGGCGAATAGATCTGTGATAATCCTCTGGACTAGTCACAAGTTCTGGTAAATCATAGCCTCTCAGCAGATGTCCACTGTTTTGTTGAGCAAAGTAATACAGTTGCCTGGCAAACATTGGTTCAACCTTAAGAACAGACAAAATGTTAATCAGACATGTGACAAAACTTCACACTCCTCATCTTAAGTTATTTACAGTGGTTTTAAGTTAAAAATGAGATGGGACAAAACAGTTCTGCTTACCAGAATAGGAAAACAATTTCAGCAGTCTCACTAACCTCTGTTTTAAGCTGGGTCTTGTCTGGCCTAGCCTAGCTCTGCTGCCAAGCGCGTTACTACCCACACACACTCCTTACCTTCACAGCCTTCATTTAGAGGGGCATGTACCAGTGAGACAAATAATGTATCAAAAATTGCAGCCCCTTGGCCAGCCCCAGGGTGTGAGCGATGTCCACAGGACACACGTGCCCACGGCCACTCAAGGTGTTTAAATACGTATTGAACACACCAAAACTCTTGTCTGCTTTGCAGAGTACTTTGAGGACTTGAAGTGCTGGAGGCCTCAGGTGGACTGAGATGTGTTGCCAAATGACTGTGTCTGAAGTTGGACTTCAACCTAACGTCAAGATTACTCTTGTTTCTGTGCATGCAAGCTCTGATGAGGAATTTGTTCAACCACCAAGTGGGATTTGTATGAGTTAACACTGCCTTCACTTCTGTCTCTTCAGAAACCACCATTCCCTCTCAGGGCTTTGGGCTCTGACTGCAAATATTTAAGCTGTACACTGAGAACAAACACCTGAAGCTCTCCTTACGCTCGGGGGAGGACAGGCTGGATGACACTTCACAACCCTCTCCTGCTGGTCAGCCAGTTCCTTCATATTAAAAGATACAGGCAGTGCTTTGGAGGAAATAAATGCCATGGAGGAGATGGGAAGGTAGTGAGGCAGGCGAGCCAGACAACTCTCAGTGCTTGACTGTTTGGTGGGACGGCAGAGTCCCACCAGCCCGTGAGTCAGGACAGACCAAGAGGCTGAACAGGTTGAGCAATTGGTAAGGGGGAACCAGAGTTCTGGAAAGAGCAAGGAGGTACAGACTCACAAAAATGCCAGAACAGGAGATGGATAAGAGGGCTGAAGAGAGGATGCTAGGAAGGAGGGATGGAAAGCTGGAAAGCCAAAATGGCAGTGGAAATGAGTTGAAGGAGAGTCAGAGATGGGCAGCTATCTCTACCTAGTCATTGCACAGCTCAGGATGGATTTGTGAGCTTCCCAACTTCCACCCCAGAGACTTGCTAGGCAGCAGTGTGGCAGCATGAAAACTACACAGCTAAGGAGAGGCCAAACCTTATGGCAAAAGACTTGGGACTCATGCTGCTACTGAAGGGGCTTTTGAAATATTCAAAAGAGACGCCAGTTTTCTTCTGAAGGATGCAATAAGCTAAGCCCTGCCACTAACATGTGCATTACCACCTCTCCTGTGGTTTTATGGGCCAATACAGCCAATTCAGAAAGTACCTGGTCTCAGTCTCTGTCATCACCCTCTCTCAGAGAGCATCCCGAAACACCAGCTTTGAGTGTGTGTGAACTGTGGTCAGTCAGCCCATGAGCCTGACAGCTACTGAACCCTGAAGCTGCACTGGCAGCCCCCGCGTCCCGTTAAGGGCTGAGGTCCTGGCAGGCTGGGATTCTGGAGCACCTTCAGGCGCAGGGGGTGTAAAAGCACCACGTCCTGCACCAGCCAGGCCGATCAAGAAGCTGCACCGGTGGGCTGATAACAACAAAGCCCAGCATTTCCAGGGTTCCAGCTTTAGGTTTTGATGGGATTTGCAACAAATCATGAACGACATTTATGCTCTGCAGAGAGGGAAAATCAGGTGTTTTGCCCTACTGAGGGCTACTCGTCAGTCCCTGGCAGATCTGGGGATTAAACCCTGTTCTAGAAAGCGCTGCATTTTCAAGAATTTAGTACCTCCCTCAAAACCTACATGAGGTACAAAAGCCTGGCTGGCAGATTCATATCCTCCAAGGAGTGTGCTTCTTTTAGGTAAGGCAGAAATCCTACTTACATGGGCTGTAATTAGTTTCCTCTGCCTCTGTGGATCTGGAAATTCCTCCCCAAAGCACAGAGCGACCTGGTATCTCGGCAGTGGACGTCCATGGTGAGCAAAGGCTTGCAGCTCTGGGAAGAGAGAAAGTACCATGTTGTGGAATAAGCATGGCAGGCAGGCAAGCACCACACAGTTACCCACTCACTCCCACCACTAGCATGGGGGATAAAAACAGTGGCAAAAGTAAAAATAATTGTGGGTTGAGATAAAGACAGTATAATTGGCAAAAAGGAAAGAAAAAGACAAAGAAAAAGAAGTGATGAAAAAAGTAATTGCTTATGACTGACTGACCTATGCACAGCCAGTCCCCAAGCAATAGCAACCTCTGGCAAATCCCTCCATGCCCTGTTTTACTGCAGAACACAAGGTTTTATGCCATGGAATATCCCTCATCTTGGGTTGGCTGCCCTGGATGTGTCCCTTCCCAGACTTTTGTCCACCCCAGACTGCAGGCTGTGAGGGCAGAGTGAGACACAGAGAAAGCCTTGACATTGTGCTTGCACTGTTCAACATCAGCTATAACAGCCCAGTGTTATCAGCACTGTTTTGGCCACAAATCCAGACCGTAGTACCACTGTGCAGAAAATTAACTCTATTCCTGTCAAAACCAGTACAGGCTGGTCAGACAGGCTTTGTGGATGACCCTGGAGCACAGTGGGAGAAGATAAAGTAACTCCGGGGTGGAGGATGAGAGAGGTCACGAAAAAGACAGGAGGCAAGCAGAAGACACTGACTTTGGAGACTTCCCCTCGAATCAGGGGGAGCTAATTACAACACTGTAATTTTTCTATATTTCCTTTGTCTCGCAATTAACTTCATATGCACAAATCAAGATGTCTTCCAATTAGTACTTCCATGGGACCCCGACAGCAGAAAGCCCAGAGCAGACACTGGTGGTAGCTGGGATCCATTCAAGCAGACACCCAACAACAGCACTGAAACCAATGGCTTGGTAGAGCCAGAGACACAAAGTATTGCCAGGCACAAAATTCAACCACAGCCAGACACTCATGCAGCCACTGTGCCCAGCGGGGGACACGGAGGTAAGCAAAGGGGAAGGACTGTATTTAAGCCATGTACGAAGCCAGCAAAAGAGCCTGTGTCTTCTGTGCTCCTGTACTCTCTTCACTAACCTTGTGCAAAGTGAAATGTCAAGTTATATTATTATTCCAATAGTCAATGTCCGCTGTGAAAGCCAGCAGGGGAGTCCTTTGTAAGGTACTTCCACACAGACCAAAACCACCAATATTGTGGTTTAGACACTGAATTTCCATCCAGAAAATTCTATCTAACACAATATCCTTGCTAAAGTCTGTGTTAAGTGTTGTATTTCTATGTAGCTTATTGGTAAAGATTTCATTTTAATTTATAGCCCTGCTCATGCTTTCTGGAAATAGTTGAAATTAAAGCCAATGCATTACAATGAAGCATCCTCCCTGCTACAGAGGGAAAGGAGAGCCTTTAAACTTGACATGACAAATGCACCTTTTCCCAAAATACACCACTGCCATTTCTACTCGAACTGCAAGCTTTTCAGACTGAGGTGTCAATTCAGTGACTACTACAAGAGCAGCCCAATCCTGGCTTGCACTACTGGTCTGACCCAGCCCAATTTACTACACGAGCAATGCATTTCTCTCTGTCCACAGAGACCATTCCCCTGGTTTCTGATTTATTGCCATTGTAGCTTTCTCAGCAGTCGGGGATCCTCAACACAGGCCCCGAAGCTCCAGTGCAGTTTGCATCGTATGGTCCAGCTCCTGCGTTGTTTCCTAACAGCTGTGGTTGGTCCATAGCAGTTCTGCGTCTGTCCCTTTCTCTGCTGTACAAGGTTCCCTCTCCTGGCAGAGATCTCCTGCCTCTCCTCCCACGGGAGCCCCTCTTTCCCGAGCTGGGGGAATCCCTAAGCTTGCTTGCAGGCTGGGACCTCAGCACATCCAATGAACATGCGGCAAGTCACCTACAAACCTCGCCGAGCACTGTCACATGCAAAAGCTCCCTTTGCACACACCACAGACTCTGACTTCAGCCACACGCTTGGGTTTGCACAGGCACTGGTGCATAAGTAATTTAGGAGGGGTGAAAAATAACTATTGCTTGAGCCTGTGTTTCGGGTTAGGTGTCTAAAAAGAGATGTCCTGTCACCTATCTGGAAGAACCCAGAGCACATCTAAAAAACCACCTGAGAAAAGGGAAAGGGATTTCCAAAACCATCACCAGGCACAGAATTATACATCTTTAAATTAGCATGTGATTGAAGCCCAAGCCAATACCCTGACCTCAAATTCCCCTTTCTAACTGTCAATTCTCACATCTATATAAGATTTCTTTCTTTAAATGCATTTTTTCTTGACTGTTTCTCTAGGATGGTGCACCAACCCTGGAATATAAAATATGCTAAAGCTGCTGGTTTGGGTTCAATTTGTTGGGGTTTTTTTTTAAATTTTGCAATTTTGCAAGGCATTATTCCCGTGAGAATGTTGTGCCAGTGCTGATGCCCTGTTCTACTAAGAAAACACACCAAATCATAGGCACATAGTTCACCTCTAAGCGATGCCAGAAATATCTAAAAAGGGCCAATGTCTATTCCTGCTGCCCAGGCTGTCCTCTGGGACAATGACCATCTCTCACCAGTTCCTCTGGGTGGACAGCTCTCCTCTCTAACTGCTCAAGTGTGCGGGGAAGTGGGGCTGAGACTTTGTCCCTTCCCTTTATGGGCTGGAAGGAGAAGACACTGTCCTAAAGCATTCCCTTGTCCCCCCTGCACTGCTTTGTGCAAAATGAGACCTCCCCACAGAGCTCTGGTGAGGTATGCACCTCCTCACTCAGAGTATTTCAAAGCTTGTGAAATCCCTTTCACCTCCAAGATATCTTTTAAACACTGGCACAGGCTGAAAATAAGGCTTTCCACTGAAATTTGTATACTCTGGGCAAGACCTCAGGCTCACTCTGGGGCGAGCTGAGTGCAGACCACAGACCTATTCAGGGCCAAGATCAAGATCCATTTTGCTGTGTCACTCCATTTGTGGAAAGACAATTTTGCTAGGCTCCTCCTTTTGCTTCATATAGAAATGTGGGGGATTGCGTGTCAGCAGCTGAGCCTCAGTTCACTCCTGCTGGTCTGTGCAGGGGCACTGAATGTGCACAGAGCACAGAAATTTACAGGATTACTCAGGATTCAACTACCCCTTGGATTCACTTGCCTGGAAGGACTGAGGGGCAATTCTCACTGCAATTCATAAGGCAGCATGAAAAGAGCACTCCCATAAAGCTGATGTGGACAGGGCTGGGTGACATCTCCAACATGATACCAAAACCATAGTGGGAATTACCTGCTAAAAACTGCTGAGTATCAAAGAGCTTGCATGTTTGGTCCCGCTCCAGCTTGTTGGGTCGGTCACTGCAGAGCGCCAGAGGCCCATCCCAGTAGATCCTGCTTTGGCAAAGTCTCTTAGCATAGAGGCCATCAGGTGCCATCCATAGAATTACTCCTCGTTCAAGGTGGTTCAGTAGTTTTTCTATGTTCTTCCTCTGGCCATTATCCTCTGGATAAGGGAAGATAACTTGGTCCAGGCTGCTGACCTCGTAGCTTTGGCCATGGGATATCCTACAGCCTTCAGGACTGGAAGTTGTCACCTCCTTCACCAGTATTTCACGGTAATACAAGCAGATGTGGAGTCGACAGTCTACAAGGAGAAACAAACAAACAAACCAAAAAGAATCACTGTGATACTATAGTATGGATGTTTTATATTATATAGACCTGTGCTAAGGCCAAGAGACAAGTTTGCATGAGATTTCTGAGCCTGATTATCAACACTACCCAGAAGCTCATATTAGTAAAAAATATAGAAGGAATATAAATACTAAAATTTTTGGGGTGCAGTAGCATTAATGCTCTCTCATTTCATTGAAAGGGCTACTGAAGTGTGGGAATTTGGTAGGAACTAAAATCCCACAAACCTCACATTTCCATTTAAAAGGAAAAATCTGCAAACAAAAAGGTGATGTTGGTCACATTTTCCAAGTTCATGTCACAATTGAACCCACCGGCTCAGTACACTTCCTCAGATTTAATAAGGAAGTAGCTGTGTTTCCCCCCAGATTTTTGCATAAAAGAGGCTTCTGCACTGAGGACCTGCAAACTTGCATTCAGCTGCCAGGAGAGAAGTGACTGCTGGCTCCAGCTCCAACAGGGCTGTACCCAAAATCCCCAGCCTTACTTTCAAATGGCCATTTGGTCAACTTGGCTGACTCCTAAGAATTCACACAGCACTGAAAACACATATATATGATATATGTGTGTACAATGTATTTTTATATATACACACAAAGACACACATATTGTCCTGATTCAGGAGAACAATCCCACCCAAGAAACCCACTGAGCATCACATTACAGGTTTATCCATTATTTCTGTGAAAAGCACATTCCCACACCTTTTCCCAGAGTTATATTGAAAGTTCCCCAGCATTTGGACATCTGCAAATCTGGCTGAAATAACTTCCCTTTTCTTTCCTGAACGTCTTTTTTTTCACCAGGAATAACGAAGCAGAGCAAAGCCAGATTGCAGCAGCAGGTGCCCAGGTGGTACCCAGCAGGTACAAGGTGCCCAGCTAACATCAGTTATTGTGTGGGCTCCTCCCAAATGAAAAATTGAGCCTTAGGTCACTGACTCCCCCAGAATTTCAAAACGCCCCTGGGAAGGCCTGATTTGGTGTCTCACCAAAGCAACCCAGCACTAATACCATGAGCCAGCGGAGCACTTCCATCAGCTTTAACCACCTCCACCCCTTGGAGCTGGGGCTAGAAGTGCTTAAGTATCCTGGAAAACAGAGGCTTAAGACTATACACTATATTAATTCATTATAAAGGCTTCTTTTTTTTTTTTTCCCTTCTTCTTTTTTCCTTTCATCAGAAAGGAGAGATGGTGCCCTGGGCAAGTCAGAAGTGGGAGCCTCTTGTCAAGATTCCCAAGAGGCCTGGGGGGTTACGGACCTTACCTGACAGAGCGAGGGCTTCACCAGACCTTATGCTTGGCTCAATCGGGATGCCAGGAGTCTGGGACTCAGGAGGAGCACAAGCATAAAAGGTTCCTGTCACCTGACAACCTGTTTTCACAAACAAAAGTCAGTGACAGCAGCCTAAATCCTCAAAGAAAAGATAGGGCAGAGATCACAGCAATGCAAAAATAAGTTTTTCTGGGCCCCACCAGGAACTCTCTCTCTTTCCCCTTCTTCTTAAAGAGGTCTTATTTCCCAATTTTTCCAGGTAGGCCAACTCTATCAATCACTCCAGATGTTACTTGGACTGTAGTTTTATTTGGATCTGCATGAAATACTCCCTTAGCATTTCAATATTCCCCCTAGTCCTTTTCCTTACCTAACGAGTTATTCCATCTGAGACTTTTAACTAGACTACAGTGCTCTTAAAAGTCACCTGCATAAAACAATTAATTTTTCTAAGAAATTTTACTAATGACGGGTATAACAATAAAGCTGGGATTAACACTGTTTAAATGACGGTAAAGAAAAATGTGCAGCAGATTATTAGGGTTTTATTAGCAGGACTACTCCTAAACTGTTCCAACAGAGGCCTTTCAGTAAGTGGATTATATCATGGGCAATTGATATTTTTCCTCTGTTTCTTAATGCCAATAAAAGTCTTTGGAGCATGATGTTAAGTGACTTGCACACAAGCACACATTACCTTTCCCAATGCCAGAACTGACCACAATCAGGAGCTGGAGCGATGCGGATAAAAAACACAATTTTTTGACATGTTTTAGGGCCCAATGAGAAACCCAACACCAACCACTAACAACTGCCTACAAATTCAGCAAAGTATCCAAATGTGTTTTACTGCTGCAGAGGATGTACTTCAGGGCAGAGTTCATTCTGCTTGCTACCTTGATTTTTTAATTAGCTAACAACTCAACTGAAAGCAAAGAATTCTGCCTAATAATTCCAATACACCCAGCAAAAGTTGCAGTGCACTGAGCATTTACGTTTTAGCAGATCCAGAGATTTCTCTGCATCAAAACCTCTAGAGAGCTGTCCCCTGAAAATGTAGGATCTACTCTAAGGAGTCTTTTCTTGCTTCCCATCCTCTCCTGCCCTTTGGAACCAGCTGCTTCTCCTCACAAAGCAAATGCCTGCATCCTCAGGTGAGTTATCCTGCAAGGGTCTACAGCACATGGTTCCCTTTCTCTTATGTTTTATTCCCTGCAGGCTTCAGCATTGCCAATTTTCACAATTCAGGTTTTTTTCCTAAGGATGCAGAGCTTGGAAAACCATGATTATGTTAGGCTCTAGTACTGTGAGAGCTTTGGGGAAGGAAACGTCCCTTTATTCTGTTTCTGCTGTAGCAGCCCCAAGAGAGTCTCAATCCATGACAAGTTGTCCCACTGACATAGCACTAAAATAAAGTAAAAATTCCAGCTTTCCTCTAGGGAGAATAATGCCAGTCTAACCCACAAGGCCGGAGGGAAAACCTCACTGGTGTGTGCCTCAAAAAGTCCAAAATCAAAGAGAAAAATTATAGAACACATGTTCCCCTTTGGGGGTTTTGTGAGGGTTGGTTGTCTTCTTTATTGCTCAGGGCTTCTGACACAGCTGAGGACTCTTGGGGGCTGACTTCTATCACCACACATAAAGTGGCAGTGAATGCAAGAGCTAGGACAAAGGTGGCTGTCTCTGAAGGGAACCCAGAACCCGTCTCCATCCGTGTTTGTTAATTCCAACCAAAGCCACAAATATTAAACCTGAAATCTGAGGTTCCTCTGGGTGATCAGTCTCAGCTAGCAGCCCCAAACAGGAGTGTCTTACCATTTTCACAGCCGGGCCCTTGCCAGTGATGGCTGCGAGCTGCGAAGGGGACGCTGGCGCACTGGTAGGGAATGTCAGGATGCGGCTGCTCCGGGGCAAACTCCCTCCAGTTCCGTTCATGGGGCACCATGTAGTTTGGTACCTATTCAATTTAACGAGGTATTCTTTTAGTGGCAGCTGTCAAAACTAATGCTGTGCATTGCACCAGCTTTCACATCTCAGCTCCTTGATTCTCCCTGCCAGAGCCCACGGAGGTCTAAGCTGTGCCTAGGCTACATGGATGGCACCATGTCACAGCCACCACCACCAGTGAGGCTCTCAGATGAGTTTCTCACCCCTGGTGTAAATAATGAGCAGAGTGGAATAACAAAAGGCAGTCAAAGCGCTGCTGGTAAATGTCTGCTTGATAGAGCAAGACTTCTTTGGGTGCTGACATTCTGGCATCAACAGAATGGCAGTGCACTAGTAACTATCGGCCAACAGAAAAGAGCTATTACTCTGGGATAAACGACTCCAGGGGAAATCAATTGCCCTGTGGCCTCATCTGACATTAGAAAAGTTGCTTCTCAATTTCTCAGTTTTCATAATGAAGTTCCTTCACAGAGAGAACTTGAGAGCCCCACCAGCAAAGCACAGAAGTTGTGTTGCTCAGTGTAGAAGCACCAAGTGAAATATTCAATGAATGCCATACCTGGGATGGTAGTGCGGTGTAAGGAGAGGTTATGGGGAAGGGATGGTTCATCATTAATGGTTGTTCCTCCATGTTGATCTGTTTTGCACCTATGTTCACCAGAGGGATGAAAATAAATGGTGTCAACCACATCTTAAGGAAGTCTGAAATCGGCACGTTAAAGACAAATCCATACAATGTGCCATTGAACTAACTGAGGACCAAAATGCCTTCCAGCACTCATTTGGGACTGAATTCCCAGGCCCCCCTTGCAGCCAGCTCCAGAAGGCAATCTGTCCCGCTGGGTTCTGCAGTGCCCCACAGCTCAGTGCTGCCCAGCCATACCTAGTGCACAATGATGCCAAGCCTTTGCCTCCCAAAAGCCCTGCCTGGCACCAGGGACTTCTTGGAGAGCAGGCACTGCCCCTGCCCTGGAGGGTGCAGAGGCAGGGCATCCCTCACTCCCAGCTCTTCCCCCCACGGCGCTTACCTACCATCTATCTCAAAATGCCCTTCCCTGTGTTCTGAACCTAGATCCAGCACGCGATTTTATTTTATTTTTGCTGTCCCTTGAACTGCCTGCTTGGCTCTCGCTACACAGAACTGGCAGGCAGGCTCCAGCTGAAAGAGCAATTCCTCCAGTGATGTGCAGGTGCCTGTCTGCATCTTCCTGCAAGGGCTCCCTTTCAATGCTCCGACTCAAACACCAGCAGTCCTCCCGCAGACGCAGCCTCTAAAGTCATCAGAACATGCTGCACTTGAGCCCTCATTTTGGCTCCTTAAAAGACTTTAAAAGACTGCAGGGCCATTCCAGAAAAGCACACTTCAGTCCTCACATGCTTGCAATGAGACATATTCACACTCTGTTACAGGGGGAATTTGAGATGCTTTACCTTTTTTAGCTCCTTCTGGCACTATTCTGTACACTTTATAGGGATCTGAGATGTCCAGCTGGCTCCTCTCCACCAGTTCTTCAAAGTCATTGCTCTTGTTCAAAGCACACCTTAATCTTGTCTTCCAGGTAGGGGGATCTGGTTTATCAATGCCCTCTCTGAACTTTCCCTTAAAAAGAGCCCAAGCCTGGAAACATTTCACATAATCAAAAGAGCAAGAAAATGAAAAAAAAAAAAAAAAAAAGAGAGAAAGAAAAAAAAAGAAAAAAGAATCAACTACAAGGTACAATGCTTGAAACAGTGTATGTGTGTGTGCTCATACGTGCATGAATTGTGCATGAATTTACTCCCTATAGATTCAGGCTAAAAAAACCCAGCATGGTAAGGCAGGAAAAACAGTTTAGCGGGCACAAAAAAGGGGAATGAATGTGGAAACAGATGTGCTGCAGTCCCACAAGCATTTAGCTCCACACAGAGAAGTGCGCAAGGGTGGGCTGTCCTGCAAACACAGGGACACAGGGCCACCAGCCAGGCAGCCTCTGGCAGCAGCCACCCAGCAGAACCAGCCTGCAGAGGCAGGTGGCAAGGATAGGATGGTGAGGGGCATCCCTCCTGCCCTGCCCGTGTTCCACAATCCCAACCCCAGGCTGAGCCTTACCTTGAAGAGGGCGGCATCCTCCTCGCGGTTGTAGTCCTGCTTGCCAGCGTGCTTCCAGGGGATGCGGAAGATGCTCTTCTCATCGTTCTCCCACACCAGCCCGGGGTACTTGCCACTGTCTATCTGGTCAATCAGCCACTGGCGGAGTTTCCCATTACCACAGCTCACCGAGTTCATCCCGCACTCGCCCGGCTCCAAGTTCATGCCACTTGTGTCACAGGTTGGGTGTGGGTTTTGGGGTGCCCCAGCAAGCTGACCTCTCCACACACTACCAAGCACCGGCTCTCTGGGGGGCTGTGGAGAAGGGGGAAATGGGCAGGATGTGGGGAGAGGAAAACCCACCGGTCAAGTGCTGGGCTAAGTCCCCAAGTGGTCCCCAGTACCTGATGCCAAACACACCACACCAAAGAGCAGCTACGGCATGCAGGGGGGCGCTGGGGGCCCCAGGAAACACGGTACAGAGCCTCGGGAAACTGGGCACAGCCCCCCACAGCCCTCCCCAGGCACTACTTGTGCTGCAGACTTTGACAGACTTCCCCCTGTCCCGACACTGTTTTGCATGAACATACAACAGATTTTGAAATTTGTATCACAAGTGACTTAAGGCACAAACCCCTTCTCCTGCTGGGAGCTCACCTGGGGTTTTACTTTTCAACCAAACGATGAAAAAATTGCATTAAAATGTATTGCATATGACCGCGACCACATGTAATATCAGACACATGCACACGATTTGGAGGGCTTCACATGCAGTTATGATTTATATGCCATCTATCTATAACATTAGTGTTCACAAGCTCACTTCAGCAAGACACATTTGAACACATGATGTCCTATACATATCTACCCCTCCAACTGCTTCCAGCACGCACACATAGCAACATTCAAATCTATACATTGCCTATACCTAAAACTGGAAAGACAGCAACCCACGGAGCCTGGCATAAGGGCACTGTCCCGAGGGATGTGGGAGCTTGCAGCCCACCACACAGAGCCCTGCAGGTGCGCGCAGAGGTGCACACGTGCACCGGGAGCGGTGCGGCTCTGCAGGGATGGGCACCCGCTGGAGAGGCAAAACTCAGGACACCAACACCAGTGATGGGGACCTCTGAAAAAGTGCCTGAATGTCCGAAAGCTTCGTTTGGTGGGTTCCCCCTCCACCCCCTTATTACACCTAACAAAAAAGAAAGTGATTCCTCACTCGGGAATCTTTGCCTCTACACACGGGGAGCCTTTCAGAGCCCCTTGCCAGACGGGTGCACACTACTGTGGGTAGATGGGCAGCTCTGCTCCACACCCCCTACACACCTCCGCAGGGGCAGCATCCCGCTGGACACCAAATCCGGTCCCCAGCATCTCCCTTGCGCATGGTGCGTGTGGGGGGTGTCCGCGGCCGCCGCTGCCCAGCGCGGGGCCCGCCGGAGCCCGTGCGAAGACCCCAAAAAGGTCATTTTCCCCCCTTTCACAGAGCATGAACCGGATCCCTCGCACACATTCCCGCGACCCTCCCGAGGGCAGGGGAAACCGGCCGGGCTGGGGGCCGGTGCGCGCCTTCACCTCTGGAGCAGATAACGGGCGGGTATTAGTTTTGCTTTAAATTAGGGGAAAAAATAGAATAAGACGTGGCGGGAGGGGCAAGGAAAAAAAAAAAGGCAAAGGGCTCGCTCGGGTGCTCACAGCCACAGGAGAAGCCCCGACCGGGGGAAGCCGAGGCGCCCGCACCGCCCACCCCCGTCTCCCTGCCCGGCCCGCCGGGTCCCGCGGCGGGAGCGCAGTGCCCGGGCGGCGGGCGGGGGCTCGGGGGGCTC